>CM052440.1:115990119-116058160 GCA_028533085.1 Varecia variegata
TCATGGGTTACTCTCACATATTCAAAAACCTCAAATGTTAAATCTATAAATGCTAATTTTTTTTACTCTGTGAATATTATCTTTGGAGTCATAAGTTTCTTGTATACTAAAAATTAGGAGTCGGTAAAATTTTTTACAGAAAATCATCCTTGCTGATGCTCCACTGGGACTAAGAGCTGAATAGTGCTTATCTGGCGAGTTGCAGGTAAAAGTGCCTAAGTGAAGAACTTTGGGTAATCACGTGCATACTGAAAGCAGTATGAATGCTACTTAGGCTAATCTAGAAATGTCAATCTTCACAAAATCATGCATTCTCATGGCATTCTAGCTTCCGATTTTATAACTGAGAATCCAACGGAAAGCACAAGTATATCTACCTTTCTTTTGCTTCTGCCTCTTTTGCCACATGTCTCTTAGCAAAAACATGTGCTGAAAGGTGGAAGAGGAGGTCTGGGAAATAGAATCCATGTCATTACGTAACTCATCAACACCGTTTTTGACTGTTCTTTCCTGTTTTACCAAATCTTCTTGCAACTGACATCCTGTGGGACACAACACCCCCTACAAACAAAGAAAAAATAGCAGGCATTAGATGAAGGATTGGGGTTATGAGTATTTATTAAAATAGCACATAGTAAAAATTCAATGATAGGGATTAGTCAATATAAAAATTTATTTGATTTTCTTTATGTAAAACCAGAAATTCTAGAGTCATCATCATACTTTCATGAAGATTAAAAACATCCTTCACTATAGAAGAAATGTTATTAGGCTATGAAAATTTTACTGCCTGAACAAAAGAAGTGGGCAAAATATAAAGGTAACGGTAACACTCACATATCCTAATTTGTAATCTTGGGCCCAGATCAAAGAAAACAAGAAAGGAAACCTAAACCAAAGGCCCAATAAGTTTATGTTTTGAATTTTATTGCCAAAATAAACCAACAAAATAACAGTGACAGTAATGTGGGCCAATAAAACAGTAGGAGGTCATGATGAAGATAGGCTTTCTCTGCAGCACAGACCCACCACTGCCAGAAACATCAGTATACCCACCAGCTCTGGGTCAGCATGAAGACAGCCTCCAGCATCGGGGGCTTTTCTTTCCAGTTTCTTCTGCGTGGCAGCTGCTTTGGCTGGACGAGCCCGATAGCCACCTCCACTGATGGGAGGTGGGGCAGGTCTCAGGCTGGGAGCCTCTTCTCTCTTCTTGTCAAGGGGTCGATGACCACGGACATCAGGCCCCTACAAAGAACCAGGCAGAAATAAAATGCAGTGTTATAGAAGCTTTGAGATGTAACTAGTCCAACACCCTCATATTACAATTGAGGTTATCACCTCTGGCTAGGTGTTGGCGGTCCATCATTGCTTACTGTTCAAAAACAGTAGAAAGACCAACGGCACATAAAGCTATTGTACAGTGTAGATTTTAAGAAGAGAGCTTAAGACAAAGCTGCATCCAATTAGGAACAGTGATGACCTCAGATTTCTGAAGCCTATGCACTGGAATGTACAGAAATATAAAGAATCTATACTGTCAAGAAGAATGAAACTTGGATTACTAAATTCTTACAATTATTGTTAATCATTTCCCCACTTTTAATTTTTGTGAATCAAAGATTAGGCTAATTCCTATATAATCATATTTAAGAGACAATAAAGATTTAATAAAAGTGAATTTTACTTGGAATTTATTTGTAATAAGACAATTTTTGATCCTAATAAAGTACTCCGGACCAGACTGCTTGAGTTGAGATCTTAACCCTACCACTTAACTAGCAAGTTACTTTATCTGCTCCCAGTTTTCTCATCTGTAAAATAAGGATAGTAATCGTGTGTACCAGCCTTCTAAGATTAATGTACGAATTAAATGACGTGTTGCTTATGATACCCTCAGTATAACACTTGGCACATTGTAAGTGTTCATTATTATTTTTGTTGGTATCACACATAACAGATACTAGCGTTTAGGTGGCTTCTCCACTTCCAATTGCACTTTTATTCTTATCGTTTTATTCTTATCAACAAAATTATTTTTTAAATGTTCTCTTGAAATTCCCTACATGATTTCTTTATCAAACACCATGATTTTCTCACATTTAAAATAATTCTCAAGGTTTGTGCACTATGATTAAAATTATTTGCTAACTTAAAAAATATTACATCAAAAGATAATGAAGTGGAAAACATGCATTGCAATATAAAAGTTTTGGCATGGATTAACTACATTATCATATGTTCTTTTTCAGTAGTTATATCCTTAGGAGCTTAATTACAAATTAACAAATGGCAAGACTTGAAGCAACAGCTGAGCTTTCTTGCAATTTTCTGAGTCTAGAAGTCATTGAATGAACTCTATTTTGAATTTTATTGTCAATTATTCATTAAGTTAAAATCTTATTTAATGTTATATGGGATGGTGCTAAGATTAGAACCTAGGCAGGTTGGTTCCAGATTTCCCTGCTTAACCAGTCAACCATACATATCCTTAACATGTAAAGATTTGGAGGAGATATACATATTCACATTGACGAAATGGTCCCAGCCAGAGCTCATCCACCCTAACACAAATTTTATGAAATGTGATTCACCTGTTCATTACAAATAAAATTATAACAGAAGAAAACTATTTACTTTTTATTTTAGTGTACCATTAGAGAGGCAGCATGGATGGTTTGGCTTGACTAGAGAAAAAGAAATTAAAAAAAGAACCTTAAAGAAATTATGTGGGTATTTGGGTCTATAAAGACCATTTATTGAAATAACCAAAACTAGAAGATCCATTTTGAAGCCAAAACTATTAAACTGTCCCTGTGAGGATTAGTTGGTAAGCAGGAATGTGAAAGTGCTTTGCAAAGTACCTTACAAAAATTTAGTTTTACATGTTCTTTACATTTTTCTTATCTAATGCTATTAACCAGACAATTACCTTTTTGTATGTGCAATCTGATAATTAAAACATTTAAATTCCCTTCAAATTTGACAAATGAGCCAAAAAAAATCACTTTATTTAAATATTATTGTGTATTCTTATTTCTAGTATGATGATACTATGCTACGTATAAGAAATTTGTTAATAAAATTTAAATTTCTTAATTACTCATTTTCCAAATGTATTTCTGTATTTTTGATAACTTCAAATAATAGCAACAAGTTAGCAAAGATAAAACTTGAGGAAAAACTGTTCAAAAAACAACTAATTAGACTGAATTGTGTTTCATAACCATTAATCATCATAACAATGCACACTATCTCTAATTTAAATGTTCTCATCTGAAAAAAAACAATATTTCATTTTCTAACGTTACACTTGATCTATTCTGCTTTTACATTTAGTTATAATTCACATTTATAAATAGTAATCTCAGAGCTATATATTACCCTCCTTCACCATAGAGCAACTTATCTACCACTGCTTTTTTCTTTTAAAATACTATTCTTTTATTACTTTATCATTTGTAAAATTTTCAGATTTCATCCTCTTAATCATAATAATGTATTGCTAGAACTAAATGAAAATCATAGAACTCAGGATAACAACAAGTGAGAAAAACACATCTTACATTAGCTAAGCCATCTTCATCCTGGGAAAATAAAAGTGACAAACCAGAAAACAAGAAATTATTTTGTTTTTATATAAGAAATACTATGAAACATTCTTTAAATAAAATAGTAAATCACTGAGGTTAATAATTCAATTTCATAACTACAATCACTGCTAATTTCATTAAAATATTCACAAACGATTATGACTGTTACATTTTATATTAACATCAATAATAATATAATAATTTTTTTTAAAAGAATCACCTCTTCATTGTAGCCACTCACGACAGCTTGGAACTTAACTACAAAAACACACAATAATAGCAACGATAGATGTTTCATGGTGTTAATTTGTGGAAGTTCCAAGAAACGATCCTTTGCAAGCAGACTTAACTGAGAGATCTTCAATCCTATATATACCTGGGTCCTCTGCTAGGAATGGCTTTAGAAATGGTTACCTTCCCTTGGTTAATAGTTAATCTTTTGGATCACTCGTTGGCTGAACCATTTTATCACTTAAGCAACATCTTCCCAGCAAAACTTATTTACTTGTCATACAATTAAGTGTTCTCTATTGGCCTGGGTTAGAAACATTAAAGTTCTTCAATTCATTTAATTGGAAAAAATGACAGGAAATTAGGACATTCCTAAAAGAGATGTGTATCTCATTTCTGGTAAACTAATAATGTAGGTGTCACATAAGCTCACAAAGAACATGTGAGAAAAGAACATTTTTAATCCAAGCACAAAAAGTCTGACCTACTTACAAGGAACCCACTAAAATTGTAACTCACTAATGATATGCTATAAATGCTTATGTTTTGAGACAATCACGTAGCTCTGTTTTAAAAGAGGTCATTAAACTCAAGAGTAGGGGGTGGGTCATGGGCAATATACATAACCAGAACTTTTGTACCCCCATAATAAGCTGAAATAAAAAAAAAAGCAAGAGTAATGTTGTGTCGTCATGTGTTTATCCTTTCTTTTAGACATTAATTGAAATAACAAAATAACAAATTCATGTCCTATGCTATGACAGATAAACATCAGAAAGAAAATATCCAGGTTCCATTTTTTTGCTCTGAACAGCTTTCATATTTTGTCCTTTATTAATCTAAGTTAAAATGTTCACCAAATTCTACACATTATTAAAATAATTAGTAGGCTATAGATTCCTAAATCAAAATTATTATTATAGTGATTGGATACATATTTAACATTCTATTTTATTATTATATATTTCATATTATTTATAAAAAATGTTATTTTAACATTGGTGAAGACTTCATACATCTATTTCAATTAGTATGCTCACAGACTAAATGAAGCCCATTTTCCTTTATCATTTCCCATAAGCCACCAAATCCATCTCTCTCATCTGTTCATTTGTTTGTTGCAATCTCGATTAACAACTACAGGAATCAATAGGAAAACCAAAGTCAACAACCAAAGTTCCAGTAAGTGTGTTGCCTCAAAGCATTTTCTGTTTTTGCTATGGAAAGTAAAACATTCTCATTAAATTTAAGAAATTATTTTATTGGGAAGACGGCAGCTTATCTGAGTTTGGATTAGGAGAGTGTTTAAACAATGCTTTGAAATAGAATCTTGATAATGGTGTGAGACTCACTAAATGTCTCTCTTCTCTTGGTAACATAGGTTGCATTCCCAAATTCTTTTAACTTAGATTTGTAGAAACAAAATATTGAGTTTAAATTAAGAAAAATACTTGATTGGGTCTTTCCAAACTTGTGTTCCACTTATTAGGACTAAGTAAATGCTATACCTTAAGATTATTTTCTTTAGTTTTAATTTTTTAAGAGGGATACACAATCTGACATAAAAAGCCACTAGGTATGTGTTAATTAAAATAATATGTTAGAATATTTCCCTTCAAAATATAACTGAGAAAATTTTTATTTTAATAATCTGGACAGGATTTTATTTTAGTGATATACAGATTCTTGCTGGTTTAAAAAGAACTATCTGTTAAGAAGACCTAACAATTTTTTTTCTATCGAGGTAACATTCTATTGCTACGTTTTCAATCACTGACATTTTATCAACTAGCAATAGAATCATCATTTAACTTCCAGATGTTTGTAATTTTTTTGAGATTCTTCTAGCATATAATAGACTCTTGTTCAACACTGAAATGAAAGTTCCTTTCCATTCCTGTTTTGTTCTGCTCTGACTGGCATTTTTGCCATGGTCAGAAAGATGAAATAAAATGAGAATGTCTGCTCCATAACAGCAGAGACTTAACATTCATTTATACTAACAGTCCTTGAGCGCCTCCGAAGTGACAGGTCGTGTGGTAGGGGTTGGGAATACATTGGTAAGCAAAGTAGACCTAGTAGGCACTCAATAAACGTATTAATAGAGTGAATGGGTGAACTAGCCTTCATTGATACATGCCTCCGATGCCAAACTTTGGTAATTGTTTATCTTATTTAATTCTTGAAACCACTAAGTTCTACAGATGATGAAACTGAGGTTCAGAGAGGTTAAGTAAATTACCCAAGAGCATATAGGTAGTAAGGGCTGCTTTCAGGACTTCAACCCATATCTGTCTGACCCTACAGTCCATGCTCTGTGCCATTTCTGAACAGAATATAAGCATTGTAAAAATAATATATTTTATTTTCTTATTGTTTGTTTGTTTGGCCGGCCCATCATCTTGGGACCGTAGTATCTCAGACTGGCACACTCATTCTTAGCCCTTTCTTCATGGATATTTTCACGCTCATATGGGGAGGTGGGTGCAGACATTCATGTCTGTGTGAGAGGCATGGGCAATGCTGTAATGAGTTTCTTTAATTTTAGTTCTTGTTAGATATGTTTTTTTTCTATAGAGTTATATACAGTTACGCTAGCACTCTAAATTGCCTAATATTACAAAGTAGATGATCATGTTTTCAGAGAAGAAATATATTTGCAGAGATTCCCCTTACTAAAATACTTAGATTTTTTAGAATGTCGATGCCATTGGTGGAGGAGAAAGGGAGTACTATTTGTTCAGTTATGTTTTGAAGTCAATAGTGCAGTGTTCTTCACATTAGCTGATATCGTTACGTAAGTCAAGGACGGTAAATCAGTGACAGAGAAAATAGAGATGATCTGTCCTGCCAGCAGCTCTCTGGCGTGAAGGGCAAAGACTTGTGGGCACTGACTGTCAATACAGTTGTTGATACACTTCACGTTAGGCCCACTCCACATAGCACGAGCAATTTAGGCTAAGCAACTATTTCTAGAGCACCTACTTTGTGGCGGGTAGTACACTAGAGGCTGTGAATACTTTGGTGAAATCTTATGCGTAGACGGAAAGACAGAAAATGAAAACTACTTACAATAACTTGTGCTGACCTAAGATAGGGGAGGTGAGGCTTCGGAACCCAGTAACTTGGGGACCTAACTTCCTTCAAGGGTGGAAAGGGACTTGAAAGGAAAAGGGCTTTTAAACTTGAAACTTTTGGTTTGAATGACTGTGTGGTCTATGTCACACACCTGGCACATAGAAGGTATTTAATAAGTATCTGTTGAGCAAATTTATGAATGCATGAACAAAATGAATACTGATTCTCTTTGTCTAAATAAGCATAGGTTTTAAGATACTATACTAAGTCTTTGTTAGTCTCTGTGTGTGTTTTCCTTGTGTTACCCTGAGCTACAGTTTGAGAACCATTATCCAAAGGGAAAGTAATACCGAGGAGCTGAAGGCCAGGTAGGACCAGAGCTTTTGGGGCAAGCCTGAGACCAGTGTGTTAGCGACACTTGCAATTGGTTAGCCATCCTCCATGGGCAAGCACATGGCAGGGAGGAAGAGTAGGAGATAGTGCTATCTCTTGTGGAAGGTCGCCCTCTATCGACTCAGAAGATGTCAGTTTGCTTTTCTTATGGGAGCTGACATAGAGCACGGCAATAAGAAATAATAGGACATTTTCTCCTTCAACCAGATGCAGATCACAAGGGCTAGAGCAAAGACAGACCTGCTCTTCTGCCACACTGGGACTCCAAACCACAAAGGTGTTGGGTTTTGTGCAGGAGCGGGGCTCCAGTGGTCCTGTCAGCATTAGGACACTCTGACCCTCTAACCACAGGTGAGGAGACACTTTACCCAGGCTAGCCTACCACATTCTCTTCCAATTTGATATTTGGGGGATGGGGGGAAGCAAAGAATCGGAAAGAATCAGGCCAATTGGCCTGACATAATATTCACCGCAGCATTGGAGAGAAAGCCTGCAGCAGCAGAACTAACCAAAACTTCTAAACTTAATTATTTGATTCTTCACAGTCAAATCTATGAGACACCTGACATCCTTCCAATATTACCAGCCCCATTTTACCCTTTTTGACTTAGGCTGACATGGTTTCTGGGGTTTGTTGGAAAACTTAACATCAGACTGTCTGTCCTATTTTTAAGAATAAATTGCACATCAGAAACACAAGCTGTTAGGCTGAACCCAGAGACTGGTGGGAACTTTCCTTTTAAACTGGCCCCAACTGGCCCCACCCCTTTGAGAGCCCACCCAAACCCGCCCATAAAAGCACTAGACACCCGCCATTTGGGGGCTGATGCCATCCTGGACTCATCCTATCTGTATGCGGACGTTTAAAATAAACTTTCTTTTCCTTCATCTTGGCCTCCTGCGTTCCTCTCTTGGCATTTCTAACAGAAGCTATATTTTCAAATAATACAATGAATGACTAGAAGGTTTTACATATTAAGTATATTGTACCAGCAGTAAAGCTCTGGGGAAAACGGGAACTTCTATTTTATTTTGGAGCACTTCAGTAACATGCATTCCAAAAATCTTTCACCATTTAATAACTTTTTTTCAATTAAATTTACAAAATTTTCTGTAAAATGTGTCCAGGACCAAAGATTTTATGAAATTTTTTATGAAAAGAGTTACAGCTTGATTGAAAAAGCGTGAGCCCTATAGAGAAAAATGGGCAAAGGGTATATACCAAAACAAAGGAAACACAACCACACATTTGGAAAAATATTGAACCTAGATATGAATCTAAGAAAGCCAGAAAGGTTGGTTTCTAGTAAAATGGATTTTATGTTAGGGAAGGGGTAATGGGGGAGCAGAAAAATCTCCACATTCTTTCTACGTAATAAGTTGGTAAGGACCAGCGGGGCAGGTTGAATGGGATGGACAAAGTGTGCCGTAGGGTACAGGATTTAAAATCCTCCTTCAATCCCCTGTGATTTATTTGATATTTCAATTTGCTTTGCTAACTAATATTTTGTGGACTAAGTTTTTTTTGGGGGGTGGGGGAAGAATTGTGATCTACTTTAAGTTTAGATCAGGATGAAAATAGAAGTTTCGTATGTGGGAGAGCTGACCTCTGACTTCCGGGTTACATTTACAAAGCTTTTTCCCATTTTGTATCAAATAGGGTCAATATTTTAATACAACTAACACTTATGCAGCAATTAATTCTGTGCCAGTCACTGTTCCTAATACATTACACTTAATTCTTACAACAACCCCATTAGGTAGAGTAGTACTATTATTCCCATTTTATAGATGGGGAATTGAGGCACAAAAAGAAGGAAGTTGCCCAAGGCTGGCAACTTGCAGAGAAGGAGTTAAACCATGGTTTTTTGGCTCCAGAGTCTATACACCTACCTGCTATGATGGACAGTTTCTTCCTCTTATGCACAGGGCTATTTGTTCTCTTTTATTAATATGCCGTTCCTACCCCAGCAAAATGAACACCTGTGTATATATATCTTTGCATACTTCAATGAAAAAAAATATATAATATGTACATATATACATATACAGACACACATGCACATACATATCCTTTACATTTTTAGAACTGAATCCACTGTGACACAAGTTATATAAAAAATTTTTTTGTTAGTTTACTGCTAAACTGCCTATCACAAAGATTGCCTCCGTTTATACACTCATCAATATTTAGGTTGTTCCCTCACTCTGGCCAACACTGGGTCTTGTCAAATTTAAAAATTTTTTTGCCAGCCTGTTAGGTAAAATACGTTATCACATTGTTGTTCTGGTTAACATTTCTTTAATCATGAGACTCTTTTTTATTTATATTTATTGACCACAATATTTTTCTTTCTATGAACTGCTTGTCAATGTGCCTTGTCTATTGGGCAGTTCATTTTTTCTCTTGATTTGTGAGAGCTCTTTTCATATTAAGAAAATTAGCCCTCTGACTAATACACACATTACAAATATTTTCCCAATTTTCATTTGGCTTTTGATTTTATTTATGATATTATATGTATACATAAACACATGCCACATGGTATTTTGAAAATAATTATGTGACCAAATTATAAATACTTTTAGGACCCTTGGGTTTGGGTCTTAAGAAGCCCTAACCCATTCCAAAGGTATTTTCTAAAAGTCACCCAGATAGCAGTGTAATAGCTTAGAGCCTGGAAACTCTGGAGCTAGACTATTTAGGTTAGAAGTCCACCTCCACAACTAACTATGAGACATTAGGAAAGCTACCTAACCATCTTATACCTCATTAATCTCCTGTTAATGACAGAACAGTCTCTACCACAAATTAAGTTTATGAAAACATATGAAAAATGTTCAGAATGTAACCAGGCATATAACAAGTATACAGTAAATTTTAGTGATTTTTATTCTAGTAAAATAAGAGTATTGTAATTTATGATAAATAATTCATCCACTTAGAATTATTTTGATGTAAGGAATGAGATAGGGGATCTAGCTTCCTCCTCCCGTATCACCGAATTGTTAGTGAGTTGTCTGAATACCACCTACATTTACCTGGTTGATCTGATGAATCACCTTTGTTTTATGTTCACTTCTCAAATATGAGCCTATGGGCTCCATTTTTTCCACTAATATGATGTTCCTTCATATCAGCAATATGATGTTTCTCCATATTACTGATATTCCTTCTCCACAACAAAATATTTTGATACTACGCTTTATTGTACCCTTTAAGACCTAGTAGGAATAGTTCTCCCCTTCCTCCCTTTTTCAAAAATTTCTAGAATATTTAAGCAAATAGATTTTCCTTTACAATCAACTTTCTGCCCACACCCCCATCAAACCTATTGTCATTTTAACTTGAGATTAAATTGAATTCATAGGTTAATGATGTAACGGACATATTTATAATTTTGAGTCTTTTTATCCAAGAATAAGGTATGCGTTTTCATTGCTTCATGTTTTTATGTCCCTTAATTTTTTTCACCAAGGTTTTGCACATTTTTACATTTATTGCTATTTTAAATAAAAGCCTTTTCTCTACTATATTTTTTAACTGCATAAAGGAAACCTATTGATTTTTTAATATTGTTTTTGTACTCAGATAGCTTAGTAAATTTAGCGAATTTGCCTATTGTTTCCAACAGTGTTTCCAGTCCATTTCTTTTTTTTTTAGGTATACAATCATATCATATGCAAATAAAGATAACTTTGCCTCCATATTTCCTATTTTACACAATTTATTTCTTGTTTTGTCCATCTGCACTAGGTATGCAGAAAATGTGTGGATAATAATGGTGACAGTGGGCATCCTTGTTTTGTGGATAACTAAAGAGACTGTCTCTACTGTTTCTCTATGAACATGCTGTTTCTCTATTCTGGCTTTTGGTAACTTTTTTTCTAAAAAGCCTTAAAATGTCTAAATAGTGTTATCTAATATAAATATAATAGTATAAATAAATATGAACAGTAAAATATTCAATCAAATGCCTTAATCATCTTAATTATTCATGTCAAAAAGTATTTCTGCTAACTAACCTCATTTTTGAAAATGTTTATACAGATGAATTAGTATTTTGTAACTAAGTAGCTGAGTTAGGTCTTATAGAAACTAAATAAAATTTAGAGTTGACTTAGATGTAATGGAAAAAGTTTCATTTTCATAAAATTTACAATAATCAGAAAGACAGGATTGTCCTCTTTAAGCAATTTTCTGCTTTACACACAAGGTTATGATTAAATTAATGGTTGCTGAAATAGCATCTTTTGAGAGGTGAGCACATCTCTCACACACAAACACACACACGCACGCACGCAGGCACGCACGCACGCACAGCATCCTTGCTAGGGATTCAATAGCTGCAACTACCTATCAAATTAAGGTCTTGGTGCCACCTACCCCCATATTGCTTATTCACTCATTCAGTAAATATTGAAAACTTACCATTTGCAAGTCAACTAGATGGCAAGTGTATGATAGTGAACATCATGCCCTACTCACCCCGTAAGTCTACTGGAAAATATAAAAAATTAAACAAATACTACACTCAAACATGGTAATATGTGAATTCTGCTAAGACAGCTGGAACTATCACAGTGCTATTTATTCTATGTCAGTATAAACACTGAAAATATTTCTGCAAAATAGAAACATTTGTAAATATTTGTAAACATTTGTAAGTACAAATGCTTATTTGTAAAAGTAAACTAGGAGAGTTATGGTCATGTCCAGTATTGATACTTGTTTCTGTGACATGGTGTTGTGGGTTGAATTGTGTCCTCCAAAATTTGCAGATGTAATTAGTTAAGATGAGACCATACTAGAATAGGGTGGGCCCTTAATAGAATATGACTGATGTCATTTAAAAAGGGCAAATTTAGTCATAGGCACATGCACAGGGAGAATGCCATGTGGAGGTGAAGGCAGAGATAGAAGCGATGCAGCAGAAGGCAGGGGATGCGGAAGATTGCCAGTGAATCACCAGGAACTAGGGGAGAGGGACAGAACAGATTCTCCCTCAGAGCCTCAGAAGGAACCAACCCCGCTGACAACTTAATTTCAGACTTCTTATCTCCAGAACTGTGAGACAATGTATTTCTGTTGTTTAAGCCACCCAGCTATCAGTACTTTGTTACATAAGCCTAGCAAACTAGTATACATGAGATGGGGCTTCACAGAGTAGAGGAAGGTGCAATTGTGATAAGCAACACTTCTCTCTCTCTCTCTCTCTCTCTCACACACACACACCTTACTAAGATATTTATAACTGACAGTGCCTAATTATTCCTAGAGCCTTTCTAGCCATTAACTGGAAGAATAGCTCCCTCATTGTCTCCTACAATCCCAGAAGCTTTTGTTTCAACTGTGCTATCAGAAAGCACTTGCTAACATTATCTTAGCATTTAGACTAATTCTTAGCACTGTGGTAAATAATTAGAAACCAAACTTTTGGAAGAAATGTCCAAAGATCATTTTTCACAGGTTCTGACCTCAGAAATTCAAATAAGAAATGATAGCTCCCACCATTACTCTCTTTTTAATTAGTAAAGAATTTCAAATGTAAAATGAAAGAGGACATACTGAGCCACATGACTCTAAATAATATTGTATATAATGTTATTAAAAAATTATATATTTAGCCCTCTAAGATGAAACAGGAAGAAATAGTAACATTAATAATTTTTATGAGTATAAGAATTATAAAACACTTCCTACACAAATATGGTAAGAAGCTGATGAAAATGGCACTCAACTCTATACTCATGTGATCTATTGATGATTAAGAGCAAAGGATATATCATTTGAAAGAGAATGAAAAGACTTTCTGTATTGGTGAGAAAAAAACTTGGCTTAAAATTTGTGCGGTTTCACACGCACAAAATATTAATATTTATGCTCATAAATAATTCACCAGGTCTGCTTTAGGGAAAACCCTCTGAGCCCTTTTGCAGAGCAGCAGTGACACCTGCTGTTCAAATAAGCTTGAGATGTCAGCCAGGACAGGGATCCTTTGGGTCCTGGATCCCTTCACCAATTCAGTGAAACTGACAGATATGTCTCCAGAAAACAAAACAAATCAAAAGTTTCCCATATAAATAAAAAATATTCCTGCAATATATATAATTCATGAATTCCTGAACTAGATCATAAGGTCACTTGAGCTCCATATCTATCTAAAATAATGTAAACTCTACAGTGGATGACACAATTCTGTAAATTCAAGAGGGTGTTTTAAAAGGAGTAAAATCTGGTGTAATTTACCTCAATCATTACAATGTTTTTATGAGTCTGGGTTTATAAATTAAATGCTTGCAGGATGATTAAATATCTAACAAGTTAATAGGCCCAACTAGTCAGTTATTATATTGCCATAGATGTATCTGTCTGGCTTACATTTCTATAGTTCTATTGTCATTTAAAATCATGTTCTTCTCCATAGTTATTACTACCTATAGGTAAGTATAATATGATTTAGTTTCCTCAAGTATATATTTTATAATTATGGTATTTCCTTGCAAGGTCGACCATCACTGGCCACTTTTATAGAAAACTAGTTCTTAGGCCAAACTCACACTCAAATTCAGAAATAATTGTATTTTTAAGTAAAAACATGACTTTAATGTTTTTAATGAATTTCTAAATGAGATTGTTGATTCACTTGGTTATGCTTTTAGTAGACTATTTTCCACTCTCAAAGTATATACTGTATGCTTTGGGTACAGGATCAGTGAAGTCAAAGCCTGGCCAGTGAAATATTTGTCTAAGTTTGCACATGCCCAACACCAGCAATTTTCCTTTTTACACAGAAAAACAATTGGGCATGATTGATCACAACCTGCAGATTTTACCTGGGTAGAAAACAAAATACCAATACTTGGTACCAGGATGTGGATATATAAACATGGCTAAAGTCTCCAATTGTGTCTTTCTTCCACCAGCTTTGAAAAGCTGTACCCTGGCGTTGTTGAAGCCACAGACAACTATGAAACGGCCAAGAGTTTTGAGAAATTAAAATTTACGTAGCAGAAAATAAATTTGCCATAATCTGTGAAAACAAAATTATTTTGCATATATCTACATGTCAAAATTTCCCAAATTGAAACAACTATTCCGCAACACTCACTCAGTAAGTGTTTACTGGACTGTTTAAGTAAAATAGCTTTTAGTCGTTAAGTCTACAACAGCATCTAGTGCTTCCAGCCAGGATTGGAACCAGGCGACGTAAAGCGCGAAGGCGACCCCCAAAAACATCAGGGCGGTGGAAGAGCCTTAGAATCCACGGGGTTTGTTCTCCAAACCGTTAAGTTCTCTGAATAAAAAGCATTAAGTTTCTGGGGAACACAGCACAAACAACCGGGGACCCAAATCAAAACATTTAAGTCTGAGAGTAAGGCAGAAAACATTTATTTTAAGACGTCTTCAGAGAGACGAGTGAAACCTTGCAGACAGGCGCCTCCGGGAGTCTCCGCCCCTCAGCCCGAGACCCCGCCCCAGAGGCGGTCCCAAGGAGAAAGGCCCGCCTCTCGATCCCAGATTCGGGGGAGATCAACGCGCGTGCGCGGGGCTTTCGTCACATCCGGCGCCAGGCCTCCCGATTCCGGAAGGGGCTGCACAGTTGTGGCGGCAGGTTCTGCGTTGGTGCTTAGTGTTCTTTGCTGCTGGACGTGGGATATACAGCAGCATCATGGTGGAGGTAAAGTGACACTTGGGCTCTCAAGAGTCGGTTGCTTCTGGACTGCTTTTTTTTTTTTTTTTGGCAGTGGGCGTGGGGGATCGAGACTGCTTGGAGTCTGGGGAGAGGCTGCGAGAAGGAGCTGTTTGGCCGAGGCCGGGTGGTCTTTTCCTAAGGTTTTTGGGGGAGGGAGAGAGGCACCAGATGGAAACCCGAGGGGGAGGTTCCGTCTGGGCAGGAAGCCTGACATAATGCGTCTAGTCCTCTTTTGGCCCTTGGGAGCTGGGCACTGTCCTCGGAGGCGGGGCTTCTGTTGATGTGCGACCACTGGTATCCGCCGCCTGCGGGGTAGTGCCAATGATTCTGTGTCCTAAACCACTGGCAGTCTTCTCTATCTTGCATTCAGTTTGTCTCTTATTTCAGCTCTACACCCAGAAAACTTGACGTTCTTTACATCTTTCCCTAGCTTAAACAACCATTCTATTAGCAGGCCTTGTCCTATAAGAAAATAAGACCCAAATATTTTTTTATTCCATCCACTTTTCTCCATATCCACTGCAATCTACCTTAATTCAGACCAGCATTATCTTTTCATCGGGCCTGTTACACGTTAGTTTCCAGCTGGTTACCTTGCTTCCATTTTTGTTCTCCTATAAGTTGTTCTGTTTAAAACATTAAGTTGGTATGCTTTTCTTGCTTAGAACCTTTTACTGGTCCTGTATTACTGGAACAAAAATATAGACTGTTGTAATGGTCTAAAAGTCTTTACTTAATCTGGACCTTGTCTACCCTTGTAACCTCATCTTGTACTACAAAGCACCGTGTCACCCAACATACACAACTGTGCTACCCTCCTGGCATCATTTCAGTTACTGGACACCTTTGTACATGACATTTCCCTCTGCCTGGATTGTTCTTAACCTCTATTCTGTGCAAGGCTAATTCCCTCTGTGCTTAAAGATCACCTCAGAGAGATCTTTCACGGTTACATTTAGTTCTTTCATTCTCTGTCTCAGCCCTTTGCTTGTTGCCTTCATAGTATTTATCAAAATGTGGAATTATTTTGCTTATTTTTATTTGTCTGCTTCCTCTTGAGCACAGGGACCATGACTGCCTTTTCATCATTCTGTTGTTAGCTTCTAGCATAGAATTTGCCAGGCACGTAGTATGAGCTCAGTAAATATTTATTGAATAAATGACTAATCTCAGGCATCACTCAGTTGCTCTACCTGGGGCCTTGGCCACAGAGGAACTTGCTCCTCTTCTCTGAACTTGACTTCTGTAGCTTGCTACAAGTAGCAGTGGTGAGTGGTGTAAAGCTTTTTACATAAACATGTAGAGTATGTAACTAATTTGACTTTAATTTAGGGTATGTATGTGTATTTTGTAGCTAGATGTGTAACTATACTTTTTCTTTCTAGGAGGTACAGAAACATTCCGTGCACACACTTGTGTTCAGGTCATTAAAGAGGACTCATGACATGTTTGTAGCTGATAACGGAAAACCTGTGCCTTTGGATGAAGAGAGGTAGGTATAGTTCTTTTTCAATTGCTAAAATATTTAAAATTCTAATATTCGGGGAAGAGAGCAGGGAGAGGGAAGACTAAACTTTAAAGACTAGTTAGTAATACTAACAGTCACAGGCTATCCATTCAATGATAAATCGTGTTTTGGCATAATTTAAGCTGATTTAACTTTTTTTTGGCCTTTTACAGTAAAAATTCCATTAATTAAATGCATTTTACAAATACCCGATAATTAGGAGAGTCCCTTTTATAATCAATCACTTTGTATGTGCTTTCAGCTTCCCGCTGCTCTCAGAGCCTTGCTGAGCTGAAATTGTACCTGGCCAGTACCTCTACTCCCATCTTTTCTCGTTAGTATGGTGAAGATTTTTGAGTGGTGGCATAATTTTGGTTCTACATCTCCAGCTCCAGTCTGGGATTGCATTATGTGCAGTGTTCCTTCTTTGTCCTTTACCCTTCTTTTAGAATTTACTGAATTCCTCAAACATTTATATTTAATTTATAAAATGGACTATTCTTAAAAGTAATAATAAGTGCATTTCTTTTTAAAATCCTAAACTAATTAGGTACTTTGATTAGTTCTCACTAATCTTTTTAGATACATCTAGTAAATGTTGCTATAGAAGTTTTTACTGTATTTTTATATTTAGACATTTGAAGGAAAGTATGTTGACTTTGAAGTTTTTTAAAAGATATATTGGTTTTCATATACTTTTGAATCCGTCGGACCCTTGATAATTCATCATGAAAGGTTTTCTATTCATTAGGTAACAAACTAAAATATTACTTAGGTTTAATGAATAGTATGTGGTGGATTGTGAGAAAATGTAAATAGATATGGTGTGGAAATGCACTTGGAAATTTTTGATTCTTTAAAATACTGTTTAAAATCTTACTAGAAACTTTTTCTACATGATTGGGCAAACTTAAGCTATTTAAGTGCTTGTTTCTTGGCTATCTGTAAACATTTGCATTGGAAAGTATTTAAGGACACATTCTTATGTTTATAATTTTTAAATAGTCACAAACGAAAAATGGCAGTCAAGCTTCGTAATGAATATGGGCCTGTGTTGCATATGCCTACTTCAAAAGAAAATTTTAAAGAGAAGGGCCCTCAGAATGCAGCGGATTCATATGGTCATAAACAGTATCCTGCTAATCAAGGTGAGTATGGTGTTATCAGAAATGTCAGGACTTATATGTGAATTTTAAAAATAGAAAAACTAATAAAATATGTTATTATTCTGGAAGGACTAACTGTGATCATACAGTGTTTAATAGCTGTACCAGTATTATAATGAAAGTCTTGATTTCCTCATGGAAGTAATGAAATTACTTTGGTTGATGGCTTTTTTCTTACAGGAAATACAAGTGGTAGTATAATGAGGGTAGAAAGTCTTAGGATTTGGGGAAGGTCACAGTGGAAGTTAAAGGAAAAATTTAGAGAATATTCCGAACCTTAGGGAGACCATCTGTCTTTTGTCAGAAAGATGAAACTAAGTATTGAAATTGTAATGAATTAAGAGAATCCAGGATTCCACAGGAAACCATTTGTTTGGAAGAAACAATGAGAACAGATTGTCACTTGATAGGAAGGCCTCTTTACACACCAGTGCTATATAGCAAATGCATAAGCCTTCTTGGCTTCATATCAGCAAGTGGGCAAGGAAATAGCTGTGTACACAGTTTACAAAGATCAAAACAAAAATGATCAACTTCTTTTTTTCTGAGGTTTGAATTTAGTTGGAAAAATTTGAGACATCCAGTTGATAATATTATTTGATACATTAAAAAAAAAGATGATATTTCCCTTAAGATAAATTCGCCAGGGATGAATTTTTTCTTTCCTTTTCTCTATTTTTTTTTTTTTTAGGACAAGACGTTGAATATTTGGTGACAGGTACACATCCGTATCCACCAGGACCTGGTTAGTGAGCTGTTGCTTATCGAAAATGTTGTATTGTTGCATATATTTCCACTAATGAGCCAATAATGAGATTCCTGTTGCCTGTAAAATATAGGATAAGCTCAGTAGCCAAGCATCCATACATAGCTTTTTAGATAATAACTACTAATACTCATATGCATTAATTCAGCAAACAATTCTTAAGTACCTATGTTTTTCAAGCACCATGATAGAAATTCAAAAACAATAAGACTGCTCCAGGCCTAGACAAGTTTATTATCTGGTGGTTTAGGCAGACATGTAAATATCACTAAGCTTATAAAAATGATAAAATGTTAGCATAAAAGCAGATATGATATGAACGTGTCCTCTGAGTATATAGTGTGATTGGCACATAGATGGAATGGCCTATATAACAGAGTAGAGGACAAAAAGCTTAATGTACGTAGAAAATGCAGGGAAATTGAGTGCTTCTTATTGTAGGACCTTAGATTCACTCCTGGAAAAATTGTTAATATTTGAGGCACTGCTCAATTTTTATTTTTGAAGGTAATGTCCAAATGTAATAGACATTTAACTTTACTGTCTTGGGCTACTTTAATGCCAGGTTGCTTATGAGAAAATCAAATTTGAGTTATATGTTATTGACCAGTATTTATTGTAAAAAAGTCAGAAACAAAGGTAAGCAAAACTTAATCAAAATTTGTATTATATCACCACCTAGAAATAATAGCCATTTGGTGTATGTTTTCCTCCAGGATTTTATTTCAAATGAATGTAAATGAAAATAAAGATAGCTACTATAAGGAATTTATTTTCTATTTTAATAGGGGTTGCTTTGACAGCAGATACTAAGATCCAGAGAATGCCAAGTGAGTCAGCTGCACAGTCCTTAGCTGTGGCATTACCTTCTTCTCAGGCCAGGTATGAAATATTATGCTTAAAATTACAAAGATTTTGGAAGCATATTTTACTGTTCACATTTTTGTCATTTTTAAATTTGTTCTTTTTTCTTTCTTTCTTTTTTTTTTTTTTTTTAAGAAACAGGATCTCACTCTGTTGCCCAGGCTGGAGTATAGTGGCCTGATCATAGTACACTGTAACCTTGACCTCCTGAGCTCAAGTGAGCCTCCTACCTCAGCCTCCCAAGTAGCTGGGACTATAGGCACATACCACACCTGGCTAATTTTTTAATGTTTTGTAGAGATGGGGTTCGCTGTGTTGCCCCAGCTGGTCATGAACTCATGGCCTCAAGCGATCCTCCCTTCTTGGCCTCCCAAAGTGCTGGGATTATAGATGTGAGCCACAGCACCTGGCCTAAATTTGTTTCTTTAACTATTACATGACATTTTGTTTTATCAGGCTTAAAAAATTTAAGATGTAGGGTTGGTTTTGTAGAATATATGACTGGAAGCATTAATTGATTTGAATGTAATATTTCTTTTGCCTCAGGGCTGATGCAAATCGTACTGCACCTGGTGGAAATGAATACCGACTTCCTGGGGCTCCTGACCGTTCACAGCCTGCAGCAATGAATTCGGTAAGTTTCCCTGTGTAAAATAACGGGTTTCTAACTTTTGGAGCACATTGCCTTATTTCCTTTTATCCCAAAAGTCTTACTTAAATATTAAAGAAATGAACACTTCCTTAGAATTGTTAAGATAAATAGCAGCTTGAGCTAGTCGTTAATATTCCATAGCCCTCATTTGTTAGTAAAATGACATATTTTTTGGAATTTAAAATTCTGTTATTTCTGTGTCTACTTGTACTTTGTGCATAGTATGTATTTTAATGAAGATAATGTGATCTTGGTATTTATTGCCCACTATTAAAAGTACAAGGAGTGTTCTGAAACTTGTGTATGTGTTAAATATGAAAGTCTTTTTTGATTAAATTTTAACTTGGTTTATATAGTTAGGGTTGAATACTATTAGTGTTGTAATATTCATGGGCTGTACAACTAGTCTTATAAATCAGCATTTAGAAATACCTGAGTTTATCTTTAAGTAAATGGCAGCTGCTCTTGATTTGGTGAAAGTAATTGTAGAAAGAATAACTGAAAATATGCAGTTATTTTGTTATGCTGTCACTTGAAATAAGTGTGGGCTTTATTTCCTCAGTTTGTTATGCAATTGATTTGGCTTTATGAAGTAAATGCATTTGTAACCTTCACACCCTATTTCTTCCTTTATCCTCCACTCAGAGCATCTCTCTCTGTCCAGGCTCTCTGCCTTCTTAGGAGGATATAATTTAAGCTTCTTGAGGGCAAGAACTTTATGGGCTTAAATATTTTTTGGATGAATGAATGGATAGATGGTAACAGTAGATGGTATATCAACTGGTATACCTTTTAAAATAGTATTTAAGTATTGTATTAGAAGATAGAAAAGCTGTCAGTCTCTCCTTTGCTATATTAAATCAATACTGTTAAAGTATGACAATGAAAAGCAGTGGCATTAATACATTTAAAATGACTTGAATAGTAATAGGAGCTTACATGGAGCATTTACTACTTTTAAAATCTTCATCATAACCCTATGAGATAGTCACTGTTCTTCCCAGTTTACAAATGAGGCACACACAGAGGTCCCATAATTTTTACCTAAGGTCAGTCAGCTAGTTTTTGAACCCATATACAGTGATGTGTGCTCTTAAGTGTAATGTTTAGCCTCTCTCAGGTTTTCAAATTGCTTTTTAAAATTAACATGCAGAAATTTTTTTTCATTATTGGAAAATGAGTCTTAGAAAAAAGTGTTTGCTTTTCATTTAAGGAAAAAACTTTCATAAGTCCCCTCTTTCAATTTCCATTGGTGAATTAATAACACGAAACCTTAGGTATGATATCTTTTTATAATAGTGCAATCTATTTCATGTCTAGATTGTCATGGAGGCTGGCAATAGCAAGAACTCTGCACTGATGGCTAAAAAAGCCCCTACAATGCCAAAACCCCAGTGGCACCCACCGTGGAAACTCTACAGGGTGAGCATATCTGTATTTTATTTCATTATGTGAAGCATGATTGCTTTCCACTTGACTAGGGCTGAAGAATAGAATAAGGAAGAAAAGAGTGAATATGAAAATTGACAGAGGGATTTGAGGTAGGTTGAAAGGGGCTTAGACACTATCTTAAAAAATATTTTGGGAAGGCGACTTTCTTTAGTAAAAAGCTATGTGCATTTTTTATAAAATGTTGATAGAAGGCTACAAAACGTGGAGAGCAGACAAAATAAATTTAGGAAAGTGTTTGAAGTATTTAATGTGAATGACGGTCGAGGGGAAAAACACCTATAAAGTTTCTTTGGAACTACCAGTTATCTGTTCAACTATAATAAATTAAAATGATTCAAAATGTATCAGACTTAAAATGTATATAGTAGGAAATGTACAGCTACACATATTTTAGTATATATTTTAAGATCTTTATTTTTCAAATGATTGCACAATAAATGACTTTTCTTTTGTTGTACAGGCTAGTGAGTTTTAATTGATGTTTAGGTTTGGGTAACCACTACCACAATATGGATGTAGAAATTACATCACCTCAAAAAAACACCCCTGTGCTATTTTATAGTCATACCCTCTTCTACCCTGACAACGACTGATCTGTTTTCTGTCACTATAATTGTGTCTTTTTGACTATGTCATAGAAAGGGAATCATACAGTATGTGCTTTTTTTTTTTTTTTTTTTTGAGACAGAGTCTCGCTCTGTTGCCTGGGCTAGAGTGAGTGCCCTGGTGTCAGCCTAGCTCACAGCAACCTCAAACTCCTGGGCTTAAGCGATCCTACTGCCTTAGCCTCCCGAGTGGCTGGGACTACAGGCATGCGCCACCATGCCCGGCTAATTTTTTCTATATATATTTTTAGTTGGCCAGATAATTTCTTTCTATTTTTAGTAGAGACGGGGTCTCACTCTTGCTCAGGCTGGTCTTGAACTCCTGAGCTCAAACAATCCGCCCGCCTCGGCCTCCCAAGTGCTAGGATTACAGGCTTGAGCCACCGCGCCCAGCCCAGTATGTGCTTTTTGAGACTGGCTTCCTTCACTGAGCTTAATGCCGTTGAGATTCATTCAAGTTGTTGTATGTCAATAATGCATTCTGTTTTATTGCTGGGTGGTATCCCATTGGGGTATAACACAATTAGTTTATCCACCCATTGAAGATAACAATATTTATTATTCTAAAATCTAATTGTCAGATAATCTTATAAACTTATGATTTGAAAATGGGGGAGGGGCAGTTCACACCAGGGTTGTGGTTAAAATTGAATACATTTTAACTTCTGTGTTAATGTGTCTGCCCGTTCTACTTTTTAAATACAGGTGATCAGTGGGCATCTTGGCTGGGTTCGATGTATTGCTGTGGAACCTGGAAATCAGTGGTTTGTGACTGGATCTGCTGACAGAACTATAAAGGTAATAAGGAAGGAAGAAAAAATAAAACAAACATGACTTTGTGTTTGTCATGTAAGTTTAATCTGTTGTAAGTTATTTCCTATGATGGAAATTGCTATTGCAGTTCCTCTGATTTCTTAGACCTGAATATGGAGTAAAATTATTATCTATACCAGTAAGAGTTTCAAATAGATAATGTAGAAAATACAGGGAACGATAAAAGAACATAGAGCCATACATAATCTTACCACTGTTAGTTATTTGGATGAATTTCATTTTAGTATTTATTCTGTGTATATGTATCAATGCATTTACTTCTAGGCTTTTTTCCTGTGTATAACTATGTATCTTTTCTAAAATCATTCTTGACATGTAATTTCTATCCTGCTTTTTTCACTTAACCTGTATCAAGGGCATATTCCTGTGAAAAATTCAACATGTTTTTAAATGGTTGAATAATATTAAACATTTGGATATTCTTTAGTCTATTTTCCTATTGTTGGACATTAATGTTTTTAGCTTCTTGATATTTACTATTATAAGTAATACTGTACTTAATCTTTATCCGTGAAGTTTTTTCTGTATTTTAAATTATTTTGTAATGGTAGAGTTCCAGAAATAGAATGAATTGGTCAAGTATTTTTGAGACTGGTACTGAAAGTATAAAGTACTTTTCAAAATGGATGAATTGATACACAGTGTATGAGGGGATTTTTTTTAGCACATTAGTTATGTCTTTAAAAATGGCTACTAATATAATAAGCAAAAATGGCTATCTTTTGTTAACTGTTAATGTAAAATTGCTAGTGAGGTCAGACTTTTCCATATCTTTATTTGCTGCTTTTAGGGTTTAAGTTGTTGCCATCCTTGGCTAATTTAATATCATGCTATTCATACTTTTATTATTAGTGATATCTTTGTATATTAAGAATATTAGCCTTTTGTCATCTATTGCAAATATTTTCCCAGTTTGAGCATGTCATTTTATTCTTTTTGTTTTTCTTGCTCTTATTTGGAGGGGAATCATCTTGCAGAATTTTTAATTTTTATATATTTCTATCTTTTTCCTTTTTTCTTTGAAGTCTTAATTTTAACATCAGGATTCTGAAAATAGGCTTTGGAAACAATGAAAAAAAATAAATATTCTTTGATTGCAGATCTGGGACTTGGCTAGTGGCAAATTGAAACTGTCATTGACTGGGCATATTAGTACAGTGCGGGGCGTGATAGTGAGCACGAGGAGCCCCTACCTGTTCTCTTGTGGAGAAGACAAGCAAGTAAAATGCTGGGATCTTGAATATAATAAGGTGAGCTTGGAGTTAAGGCTTTAAAACATTATGAGCCACTGTTTATCTTTCTAATTCTAGAAGTTTTAACTTTCCTGCTTGATCTTTAGGTTATAAGGCACTATCATGGACATCTAAGTGCAGTGTATGGTTTGGATTTGCACCCAACAATTGATGTGCTGGTAACCTGTAGTCGAGATTCAACTGCTCGGGTAAATGGGATAGAGCTGTGTGTTTGTATGTAAATATATTGCATCTTATAATATACATATTTGGTTTCAAAGTCTTCCGTTGTTTGATAAAGAATTGAAGATAGTTGCCTTAACTCAATAATACCCTAGTCTCGGGGTTTTTAGGTGGGGTTTTTTTGGGTTTTTTGGTTATTTTTCACCTTAGTCTTCAGTTCTATGGCCTCATGATATTTATTGTTATTAGTGTCCTGTCCTTGAAATGTGACACTCTCACCTTCCATTCTATCACCACAACTATTGTCCATTAGCTCTTTCATTCAGTAGTCCCAAAAATACTCCCATTACACCCATTCTTAAGACTTTTAGTACCCTGGTCATTCAGCTTTTTTTTTCTTGGCAACTGCCTTCCATCTGTATTCCTCTCCTAGCTTATAGGATCATTATCCTTCACTTAAGCACTTTCTTCATTATATTCGGGCACAGTTATCTAGTAAATTCCCAGCCTTGAATCCATCCAGTTGTCTGCCTGAGATATGAATACCTATTCTCTCTGACAGTATGTCTATTGTATTTTTATAGATTTGGGATGTGAGAACTAAAGCCAGTGTACACACATTATCTGGACATACAAATGCAGTTGCTACAGTAAGGTGTCAAGCCGCAGAACCACAGATTATTACAGGTATGATCAATAACTTTCAAGGTTACAGCATATTGGTATCAGAATGTATTTTAATTTTACATGTATTTTTATATTCACTATGACTCTTGTTTTATATTATGTTTATAGTATTTGTGTCATTATTATATATTTTAATCATGGGCATTTGAAATTTATTGTAGTAAGATTTCATCCATTTGTTTTTATCTCATACTTTTTTACATATAGAGTATGTCATACATAATAGCCTGTATTGTCTGACTAGCAAATGGTGCTGTTAGATATAATTAAGTATTGTTTTATTGTTTTGAATTATTATTCTAGGAAGTTGAAGCTAGAAGACAAAATACCCTAAGATCAATAAACTTTAGAACTGATTTGAATCTTATTTTGCTCAAAATAAGGTTAATAACAATGGATCTTTACTTTAAGACTAGAAAATAATTCCTTCACCTGATATATTTTATTAACTAAAAAAAAAAATCATTAGAGTTTTTCCCCTTCTCTCCACTAGGGTATAAAGTTATATATTTGTTGTATTTTTTATTTGTATTCTAGCTGTTCAGTTGACAGAGAATCAATGTCATATTGCATTTTTTTTTAAATTAAATTTAAAATCAACCTAGAATTTTGAAACCATGAAGAAATTAGCCAAGACTAATTGCCAAGTGGTATGACTCATTTAGATTATATATATGTTTATGGAAGAACACTTTGTATTTTATTGTATTTAACTTTTGCATTCTTTCTCCTGGTCTATGTTTTGGGGGGTATATGTATTTTCATTATAGGAAGCCATGACACTACAATACGATTATGGGATTTGGTGGCTGGAAAAACAAGAGTGACATTAACAAATCACAAAAAATCAGTCCGGGCTGTGGTTTTACATCCAAGGCAGTAAGTGTATTTTCCTAATTAGCTTTTCTTCTTTCTTCAATTCTTGGTATAGTCTTGAAGTACCAAAGTTAGTACTGCTTCTGGTAATCGTTTAGCTACTGTCATTTCCAGGCCTGTGCCACTTATGAACATGGGTTTCTTTTATTTTCCTTATGTACCATTTTGTTTCATGCCCTATGTAAGATGATGAAACCCTTCTACATAGTGACAAATCAATAACATCAAATGAGACAATATAAATAAATCATGGTTAAACACTGCATGTCAAAATAGAAGGTATTAGTGGCTGGGCTTAAGGTCTTGGACATAAATGATATTGGACACTGAGACAAACATAGAATAATTGAATTCTTAAGGAGGAAATTAATATACATAGAAAAAAACAGTAAGAACCGTGAACATTATAGTCAGGATAGCCAAAGAGGTGGAGCATTATATCACAACCTATTGTTTCTTGTATCAGATCATCCCTGACACATTTCTGGTTGTGTTCATATCCTTTCTCTCCCCCATCTCCCTCTCTTCTTCTTCCTCTCTCCTTCTTCCTTCCTATCCCTGTCTTCCTCACTCCCTTTTTGCTTCTCCCTCACTCTCTTCTCTCTCTTCCTTGTGCCTTCTATTCCTTTTCTTCTCTCCTCTTCTCTCTGTCCCTTTCTCCAAAATAGTTGCCTAACCCTTTGTCCTTTATTTGAAATTAGGCATTTGCACATTTATTGTTCTTGCTTAGTGTAGAGCATTGGGGAAATGAAAGGGGAATAAAATATTAATCTAGGATTTAAAATACATTTTAAAAAATTCAAAAATCTGATTTAACTCAGAACAAATGTCTTGATATTTTTACATCTTGATATGACAGTATTATTTTGCTGAAACTACATTGATCAGTGAGTACACATGCAAAATAGAGCTATAATAAGCTTTTTAAAACCCACCACTTTAACTTGGTTTACTTTGCCATTAACTCTTTTTTATATTATTTCAGTTACACATTTGCATCTGGTTCTCCAGATAACATAAAGCAGTGGAAATTCCCTGATGGAAGTTTCATTCAAAATCTTTCCGGTCATAATGCTATTATTAACACACTGACAGTAAATTCTGATGGAGTACTTGTATCTGGAGGTAAAATAAGATTTTTATAATAAATGTGTTCAGTCTGTCATTTTTTCTTTTAGTGAATGAGTAAACATTGGTAATATCTCTAAGCAGTCACACCTAAATACCATGGCAGCACTTGCTTGATTAGAGTGTATTTGGGTGTTCATATGCGTGTTCATGCATGTACCTAATACATGTAGCATATTTCATAGTTTAGACCTCTTGAGAGTACCACCTGATGAATCTGAGGGATTACTGCTGGGAATTGCCTAAAGTTTGGTTGGGTGTTCTGAAATTAGATGTCAGATTTTGTAGGGCTTTTTAAGATTTATGATAAATTCTGAATTACGCACAAATGAAAGTAGACAAGCTTGAGTTGCCTATCTTACATATCTTTATAACTATAGTTATTCCCATGTTGCTTGGGCTAATGTTTGTTGCTTAGTAACTGTTTGTCAAGCTGAGCTGCTGAAGGATACCAAGTGTAACTAGATCTTTCCCTTTAAGCTGACAATGGCACTATGCATCTTTGGGACTGGAGAACTGGCTACAATTTTCAACGAGTTCATGCAGCTGTGCAGCCTGGGTCTTTGGACAGTGAATCAGGAATATTTGCCTGTGCTTTTGATCAGTCTGAGAGTCGATTACTAACAGCTGAAGCTGATAAAACCATTAAAGTGTACAAAGAGGATGATACAGCGGTAAGTTCTCCGTTTCGTATACATTTTGAAGTAAAATAAAACAGTCATACCAATTTGGCGAATTGTATTCATTTAATAATCAGAAGGAAAAATAATCTCTATAGTGTTAAGGTATTTGTCATCTTGAATAGTGTCTGCTTGTCGATTTCTTTATTGGTTTCATTGATGCCACTGAATCCCATTGATGGTTTTAATTTTTTCCCAATTTTTCTTACTATAGTTACTAGGAAAATGTTACATTAAGAATAACATCAAATACATAGATTGCTATGCAAATTAATTCAAGTATCATAAGCTTTGGTGTTACTTGAATATCTAAATAGAAGTTTTATTTTAGATGAAAAGCTACAGACCAAAGTTGTAATGAACTCATTCATCTTTTATTAGACTTGGATAATGCCAAAAGTTTGTCAACTCCTCTAAAATTGTTAAAGACCTGCTAAATGTATAATGCCAAGTAATATGCTAGAGTAGATACCTTATTTTTGTTGGAAAGGAAGTCTGTTACATATGAAACAAACTAATAATGCTTTATTTTAACTTACTGTTCTGTTTTTAGACAGAAGAAACTCATCCAGTCAGCTGGAAACCAGAGATTATCAAGAGAAAGAGATTTTAATGTGGCATTGTCTTTTTTTTTTTTTTTTTTTTTTTTTAAGCTTGGCGTTGATGAGGGTATCCAGTCATTTTGTGCTCTGGCTGGAAATATAAAGCAGAAACTCACTTGCTTGAATCATTGCTGCTTCATATTTTACAATAAACTGTCCCCTCCCCCCCCGTGTTTTTATTTCTAAAATAAACAGTTTGTGATACTACGAAGTAAGATGCAGATATCAAGCAAATGCAGGTTTATTGAACATAACTATTCTAACAGTAGAATATTTTGACCCTTTTTAAAAAGTGTACAAAACTATTATAATAAAACATGTTTTGATGGGAGTAGTGGTTAATCCTTTAAAAACTAATATCTGTGACTGATAATTTGGGATTAGAAGATTCAAAGTCTTAATTTAACTTTTGTATGTTTATTCCAAAAACAGTTTTTGAGTGCATGTTCTGCAAAGTTCTGCACTAAATACTGTTCAGGAAATAGATGAATAAGATGTATCTGTCCTCCTCCAATACTTCCAGTTTTGTAGTAGACTATAGGAATGCCATAGTAGAGATACAAGTAAAATGCTGGGGGCACAAAGGATAAGACCGTTCGTTTTTCCCAGGGAGGACTGTGGAAGACTTGATAGAGTAAGTGGCATTGGAGCTGACCTTGAAGTGAAAGAGAGGACAAAAGGAAAAGGGTATCCTAAGATGTGGTCTAAAGTGATGAACCCAGACACAGGAAAGTGTATGGTGTATTCTAGGACAAAGAATTGCCTGCTACCGTTGAGTAATGAGTAGATAAGCTGGCTTGTAGTGGGGAAAGCTCATGTATTAAATTTGGATTTTATTCCACAAGCAGTAGGATACCAGTACTGGTATCGAGACTTGGGGAAAATAACTCTGGCAGTACCAGTGGAGCTATTTAAAGCTGTAGCAAAGACTGCAGTCTTGTGGAGATTTTATAGAAAAGTGTTTCTAATGCCTATGCCTCCTGGTAAATACGAGTCTTATAAATCCTGCCCTTGGGATCCTGGTTCCCCATCAGTCAAGATTTGTCTTAACTTCACAGTCTATAATTAGAAAACACAGTTACAAGAATAATCATTTTTTAAAATTTTCCAAATTAAAAAATTGCACCATGATGTTGAACAAGCATTTCCAATTACACTTACTCCATCTTGCATGCTGTAGGTGGGAGTATAGTTGTTACAACTTTTAGGTGTGTAGTTGTCTGGAGCTTATCAAAAATGTTCAAATCCTTTGGCCTACTAACTTCATTTCTAGGAAGCTGCCTAATAGAAATAATCTGACAAGAATACACAAGCAAGTTCATTGCACCTTTGCTCTATAATAATTAAAATTATCCCAAATGTCACTATCAGTAAGGGACTGGTTTGAAAGATTAATGTACCTTCATGCAATTTATTTCTATGTATTCATTAAGAGAATGAGGAATGTCTGGATTATTATGGCAAGACATCCAAACATTTATGTAAAAAAAATTGTGCAAGCATTTTTTGTAGAATAACTTGATGCTCTAAAAAATAATGGAGAAATAACACCACATTGTTAACAGTGGCTTTGTGAGGAAGTAGAATTATGGGAGAGCTTTCATGTCTGCTTTATATATTTCTATAATGTTTTAATTTTCTATGAGCATGTATTTTGTAAACTTAAATAAAGAAAAAACAGTACACTTGCATCCCTGAGAGATTCTAATATGCCTTCTAACAAGGAAAACCAGAGGTGGATAGTGTCCTATTCCCAAAGGCCAAGAAGAAATTATTAGTACGAGGAGGTGAGAAAGCCCTTGCTGTTTTGCCTAGCAAAGCTTCAACTGTTGTGTTTAAGTTAAGCACAAGTATCAACTTCTGAAGAGCATTAAAAAATGTTTCCCTGCCTTATGCTGTCCTGTGTTATGGTGTTCTTGAAATCTCTTTTGCAAAGTTCATCTGCCAAATGTATTCACAAACTCTGTGCAAGTTTAGGCAGAATTTCATACATGTGCCCTTTTACCTACTTGGAAGAGTCCCAATCAGAGTTAAATCCAAATGTCTTACACCAGCAGTCCCCGACCTTTTTGGCACAGGAGGTGGGGGTGTGGGTGGGGGATGGTTTCAGGATGATTCAAGCACATTACATTTATTGTGCAGTCAAACCTCTCTGCTAATGATAATCTGTATTTGCAGCTGCTTCCCAGTGATAGCATCACCACCTCAGCTCCATCTCAGATCATCGGGCATCAGGTTCTCACAAGGAACATGCAACCTAGATCCCTCACGTGCTGTTTACAGTAAAGTTTGCACTTGTATGAGAATCTAATGCTGCTGCTGATCTGACAGGATGCAGAGCTTATGTGGTGAAGGGGAGTGGCTGTAAATACAGATGAAGCTTTGATCACTCACTGTGGCTCACCTCCTGCTGTGCGGCCTGGTTCCTAACAGGCCATGGACTGGTACTGGTCCATGGCCTGGGGGGTTGGGGATGGCAGTCTCATACTACCTATTCCATATAGTTTGAGTGTAGTCAAGCTATATGGTAGTCAAGCTATGATAATTGGACTCATTTGTGATCTATAACCACATACCTCAAGTGAGCCATCAACAATGACCAAACACACATTCCCAGTTATTGCCTTCTGCTTCCTGTTATAAACTACAGGCTATCTGGCTAAGAACAACTTGTGTACAATTGTTGCCTTATGTTCTCTCCTACTCAAAGACTTTGCTCCCATTATTAACCCCTTTCTCTCCTGCACCATTAATTTCCTCCCTTTATACCAAGTGAGTCTTCCTAGCATACAAATATGTTGTAACACTGCCTGTCTTAAAAAAAAAAAACACTAGACTTAAGTTTCCCCTCTAAGTATGTACCCATTTCTCTACTCACTTTTATAGCCACTCCTAGAAAGTTTTCATAAACTCATCTTTCATTCCTCACTTTCCATTTTCTCAACCAATTCCAATATAAAAATAATGAAAATGAATGTGTTCAACATTTTTCTTAGCAAAATAAAAAAATAAATTGGTAGAAAATAAAAGAAATTAATGAAATAAGGAAAAATAGTAAATAAACATGAAAGTTGATTTTTTTGGTACAAAAACAAAATAGATAAAACTATTTAGATAAACCAATTAAACAAAAAATTACAAATATCTGAAGGGGATAATAAGGGGAGAAGGGAAGTAAAGAATCTAAAACAGCTCTGTACAATCCTATGCCATTATATTTAAATAAATTTTCTTAAAGAGCTAAATAAAGGGGTTAGTTTTAAATATTCTATGACTGTTTCCAAAAGATGCAAAAAGCCTAAACAGATGAGTTGTCAAAGACAATCACCCCACCACCACCATCACCTACATATATCACTAAGCCTAGAGAATCTCAGAATTGAATTCTAAGATAATTCCAATGCACTTTAAATTTTTCTAGGACTTAGATAAAGAAGGAAAGCTTTTATGTATTTTTAAATGTTACAATAACAAAGACACCTAAGTCCAAAAAAGCACAAATAAAAGAAATTATGGTTTCATCTCACTTATGAAATCATTACTTAAGTCTAATAAGAGAATCAAGCATCAAATACCTAAGTGGAATTTACTCTTCAGAATGTAAGGATGGTTAACTATTAAGAAATTAATTCACTATATTAGTTTATATAAGGAGAAAAATATGAGCATCTTCATAGATGCTAAAGAAGCATTTCAATATAATTTAAAATCCATTCTTTGTTAAGAAACAGATATTTTGATTAAATACTACTACTCTAATTTACAATCAGTACTTTATTGGAAAACACTAGAACCATTCTTATTAATGTCAAAAACAAGGATGTCCACCATCACTACTTTTATTTAACTTTTTTTTAAAGAACTTTCCAGCACATTAGATTGAAGTTAGAAATTAGAGATAAAATAATTGGAAATCAGGAAATAAATTAGTATTGGCATATGGCTTGATTAGATACCTGGAAAATCTAAGAAAATTAACTGAAAAACAAACAATAGGTGAATTCAGGAAGGTGGCTGAGTACAAAACTGATTCAGAAATCAGTAAGCAAGAAAATCTAATGAAAAAGAAAAGACCTCATACAATGGCAAAAAGATAAGGTAACTTGTAATAAAATTAATAAGAAACATGCAAGTCCTATATGAAGAAACTTTAAAAATACTCCTTAAGGATACGAAAGAAGCCTTGAACAAATGAAGACATATTATGGTCCTGGGTTAGAAACTTCGTGGTGTCAAGTCTCTTTAGGCTCTATTAAATTAACTCAATCCCAATCAAATTGCATACAGTATTTTTTTTGGAACTGGACAAGCTGATTCTAAGTTCATATAGAAAAATTTTAAAGCAGTAATAGGAAAATTATGCAAAAAATGAATAAGGGAGAATTAGCACAGTGTTGCGATACGATAAATCAGTGGAATGAAACAGAGTACAGAAATAGACACAAATGCAAATGAGAAATATGTGTATGATTAGGATAGCCCAACATAAATAATGTTCACTCATATTTAAAATAAATTCAAATTCAATACTACAATAAAAGCTCATTTTTCACCAACAACATTATCAAAGTTAAGAAAAAAGGTGCTAACATATGTAGTGGCAGACTAGGAAATAATCTGCCTTGCTGGTCAGAAAAAAGGTTGGTAGGACCCTTGTAAGCACTAGCAATACTTCACATTACAAATGTACGTATCTTTCAAGCCAGAAATCCCAGTTCTAAGAATTTATGTTACAAATATGTGTGAACTAAAAATAAACTCCTAAGCCCCCAGGCAAAGTGAATGGACCCCTCTTGGCCAAGGGGACCCCAGAACAAACCTCAAAACCGAATTCCCAGCCATGACGAGATGGGAGGTCGGGCACGCTGTACACACGCCCTCCCTGGCTGACGCCCGTCAGGCTTTCCTCCTAAGTCCGGAACAGAAACCAGCCTCGTGATCCAGACCGTTCTTTCCTGGTAAGAGACCACCCATCATTGGGTGATTTAACCAGTCTATGGAGCGTCTGCAGAGAGGATTTTCGTGTCCGTGTTTCACCTTTCAACACCAGAGGGCTGCCACATTCTGAACATGGACCCGCACATGGACTCCTCCTTTAGATTGTTAAATATGTACATTTGCCATCCGACTGGGCATAAATTCCTGTTCCCTTGTCCTTGCCCTGAAGCACATGTGCCCGGCCTCTGGCTGGGAGCTCTGGTGTTGTCCAGACTGCAACCTCCAGAGGGTGTAGACCTAGGGCTACTTACTCGCTGCACAAAGATCCAATTATTGACACAATGAAGCTTGCCAAGAAAGAAAGGAATTTTTTATTACAAAAGACATCTAGCGGGAGAACCGGGAATCGTGTCACAAATCCACCTCCCCGACCAATGGAGGCCCATGGGCTTTCTAAGTGGGGGCCGCGAACACTGGGGCAGGTGTGGGCGATCGAAGTTTGCTCAGGGGCCTTCAGAATCTCCGTTCCTTTGTCTTCCAGAGACTCCGTTATTTCTGGGAAAACGACTTTCTACTTGATTTAAAATCATGACTCTCCCATCTAAACCACATAACACTCCCTAGCTATTCCTGATCTTCACTTTATTTTTCTCATTTGTCACTTTTTATTATAATTTATGCTCTTTTTATTGTCTGTTTCCCCCAACAGAATGTAAGCTGCAAAATAACAGGGCTATCTTGTTCACCAATGTATAGGTAACTCGGTATGTTTTGTTAGATAATTGAAGTCGAAATTCTAATAATTGGGAAATTGGGAGAATTGCCTTCAGTGACCTGATTTGAAATTTTTTACTTTTGTAATAAAAGTTTCTAATTCAATGAATTATTAAACGATTAAGTGTTGAAAGTAATTTTAATGAGGTTAATGTATACATTTATGAATTTAAAATATAATTAACACTTAGCAGGAAACTCATAGATTTGGAAAATACTTTGATGAGATTAAGCTGAATTTAGAAAGTGTGAGTTATAATCTCATGGTATTTGTATTGTTCAATTTTTCAAGAGGTGTGACTTTTAAAAATTTTCTTCTTTGAGTAAACTACACCTTCTATTGCCCCCTACTTTTTTCATATAGCTTATGGCTTAAAGATAGTGTCTGCATTTCTGAAGAATTTAGCTCTGTAATCTACAAATAATATTAGCAAATATATTAATAGTATGCACTATGTCCTTGTTTAATTTCTGTCTTAAATTCAGAAATGCAAATAAGTGAGGATGGTCTGAAGGTCAGTGATGAAAACATTTCCCTTGTTTGGATACAAAACTGTGTTTCCTATAACTTGATGCTGACTTGAGAGACCCCCTGAGGATAAACATATTTTCTCTTGTGGCTTCTTCATAAACTGAATTTATGAAAGGCAAAGACAGACATGCATGTCAAGCAGCCTTTCTTTATAACTATCACTTGGGGTGATAAAAAGTAGCAACTGGAAATTTCTGAAACTGGAATAGAAATGGCCCACCCCTGAGAAAAGCACTATTTGGTTGGCATCTCTGACCTCATGCTTAAAAAATAATGCCTATGAATTTCGTAAAAACTTTCACACATTTCAGTTTGTCCATTCTCTGCACCATCAGGATGATTTCATGGTACCATATTATTCTTCTCTTCTGATTGGATGTCCACTCCTCTGGAGGAGGAGGGGACATAGTTTAGCACCCTGCAGAGCTATTCACCCTGTTCAGACTCTTAGCCCTGAAACTGATTAACCAACCGTGCAACATGCCATCGGCAAGGTATTTCATTTTTCTGTTTCTTCCCCGTAAAGTTATTGTGCCTATGAAAGAGTAAAGTGGTCACAACAGGGCCTGGCAAATAGTAAACACTCTATAAATATTAGCTATTATTTCCCTGGGATATATTAATTTACATAATTCTTGGTTGCTACTGCATAAATCTTTTATGATTGTCTAAAAATATTGCAAGTTCTTCATTCTCCCTTTTAGCTAGAGCTGGCAAATCAATTCTAGACTCTAGGACCTTGATCTCTCCCAAGGCCTTTTGTAAAGTAGTTATTTTTGTTTAAGTGCAAATCAAGATGTCCCTGAACAGCACTATCCAGTTTTCAGCTGAGCGCCATGCTGGCCACTCATGGAGCAGATGGCTATGGCCTTGGAGGGGCAGTTATACCATTAATATTTGCAGGCTTCCCTTGCAAATATGTGTCCATATCTCCCTACACCATTTTTTCTTCCACAGAATTTACATATACATAATTTTATATATATTTATACATAAGCTTATTATAAATACATAATATATAATTGTATTATCTATAACACACTTGTAATATTTAACTTTATTAATTGCTGTTTAATTTAAAAATTTTAATTGAACCTTACTTACTTGGTTATTTATCTATACATTTATTATGAAACAAGGGTGACTTTTCCCCAGTCTCCCAGCAGGTGTGTTTCTGTGCATTCTATTCTACACCACCTCCCTTCCAAAGACCCAGCATTTTTTTTTTTGGCAAAGGATAGGAGGGATGCATCCCCCTAAAATGGTACACTCATCAGACTTTTATGCAGCTATGTGTGTCCATGAGAGAAAGTCCGGTGAGATTTAATCAGAGATATTATGTGATTAAGTTGCTGACTCAGTTGGGAGATGTGGATTTTCAGCCTTTCTCCTGTCAGGAAAGCAAATGTGATAGTTGGAGCACCAGCCAGGGTCTTGAAACAAGAGGGGCGTTCTTGAAGGTGGAAGCCAGAGCCAGGATGAGGCTGCAGAAATCCTGAAGAAGTCTGAGGTCTTTATGAGCACTATGATGCTATTCCAGCCCTAGGCTGCTCACCTCTACACATCTCTTATATGATAGAGAAATAAACTTCTATCTTCCTTAAGCTACTGTTATTTTGGCTTTTCTATTATATGTGACCATATTGAATCTTAACAGATATAGGGGACTTGTGTTTTGACTGGTCAGCACAACCAAATACAGATAGAGTGGGAACCCATCGAGGCAATTCACATGGGAGCTCATCAAAGTCTCAGGGCAGGAGAGAGGGGGAGGGGATGATGGTGAGATATTTGCTTTTGTTCAATGAATGAGCGTCAAAGTGTAGGCAACAAGGGAGGAAGGCCTTCATAAGAAAGTCGTGGGAAGGAAGTTGTAGCTTCTCTGCCAGGGGCAAAAAGCACAGGTGTTGGCTCAGTTTCTTGATGTTCCCAAGGGTTGGAGCTGACTCTTGGCTGACTCCTTTTGAAAGAGTTATAAACTCTCTGCTCTGTTCCCCTGGGGACTTCTTTTCTGAATCTTAAAACCCTCCTTTGGATGTCAAAAATAATATAAATAGTTTCTTTGTCCTTGCAATCCTGCTTTAACAATCAATTCTCCTCCAGGCAGTATGATTGCCCCTGACTTATGAGTGGAAGGTCAGGAACCGGAGGAGAGAAAAACACAAGGGTTAATATTCAGGATATTGTCTCACTACCAGTACCCCCCCACCGGGATGTCTTATCACACTGTGGTAAAATGACTGCTAATATGAAAAAATAATTTTGTTCAAGCAAATCACAATCCCTGTAGTGTCTGTTGATTTAAAAAAAGATACTCACAAAGGAAAAATATCCATCAAATTTCCTAAGCAGCATTGTCCTATATTTTACATGTCCATTCTAAGAGAAAATTCTCAAAAGGAGAACCCATAAATATAGTAGATCTTTCCAAAAAGTGGCATTATTAACATTTAGGAGATTGTTTTATGAATGAAAACAGCTATTTGAATATGAAGTCTTGACTGTCTACCATCCTCTTGGAAGCTATTTGCAATCATACCGCTTCCAATACTTTTGGTGGCATTAGAAGCAAATAAAAGTGTTGTTCTCCATAGGAATTACTTGTAGGATTTTCCCTTTCATTCTTTCCAGGTGTGACAGTGGAGATGTATTACAGTCAATTGTTTACATTGAAGTGTGGTCAATAGAGGGAGTGTGGCAAGAGCAAAATATGGTGACTGTCCATGAGATGGAGGGGACAACATGACAGTTATGGGGAAGTAGGATGGAGTGAAAAAATGTCAAGTCCTAACATGACTGGGGGTATTGGTGAGGAAAAAGAAACAAGATTTCCCGAGACAGCCTGTGTCTGGGCCAAACTACCAGAGTTCACTTTCACTGGGGTCAGAATGCCACCCAGTCCTTGTCCTCCACTGATGTTTGACAAATCTGATATTCAACTATTAACAACATGGGCTCAAAATACTGACAGAAATAGCTGTAGGGATGGACCCCCTGAATTCAGGGAAAGTAACACTGTTTTCTTTATTTCTGGGTTCTAGCTATGGACTCATTCATTCATTCAACAACTATTATTGACATATCATTCTTCCCTCCTACTAGCACAGATGCAGGTTTTTCTTCGTGTCTATTTCAGTCGGGAGACCTGTAGGACTACATGCAAAATGTATATATGTACAAATTTACTTAAAATTGTTGTTGAATTTTGAAAAGTCATTTATGAAAAACTGTGAAATAACATATATCATTCTGGTGTACAGGAATTATAACGTGGACAAAACACTTTCAAATGTGCCATAGATTTTATGTTGTTTTATTACTTTGTAACATTATTGATTTTGCTAGTCCATTTAATCAGTCTCTAATTTGTTAAATTATGCAACTGGAGATGGAACTTTCTAAGTGTCAGTCCATTTTAGCTAGCAAGAACTTATTTATCAAGTAATAGTAACAGAAGTGTGAGATACATAGGCTAGAAGCCCATATCAATAAAAAAACTCTCCTAAGATTTGACCATTAATCGTAACTTTATATTGGATTATAAACTTAAATTTGTATGTATATATTGTCATTTAGTTACGGAATACACCAACTTGCCTGTCTTTGAATGATTAGAATTCCTTTTCACATTTAGACTAATTTAAAAGTATTCATCACTGAGACAAATCAATTTTTGATAATAAAATTGCATTATTGATAAATATGTATAAAGGAGAGCTGATGCTTCAGTATTACCCTATCATTTAACTTGAACCAGGGATGAAAAATGTAAGATATTCCTTTAAGTACTTTCTGTTAAACACCTTTTAAATGAGACTTGGATTTGAGAGGGTAATAAAACATTTATCCTAGTATAACTCCATGGATTTGCCGATAGGTGATTTTCAATCTCCGAGGTCTACACCTATTAATACTGATGTATTAAAAAGGAAGAGTTCCATTTATGAGATTCTTGGTAAATAAAGAAAAATATAAGTATCACCAGCTACCGTTCCCTACCCCTGCCCTCTAGCCTCAGCTGTAGGCTAGAAGACATTCATGGACAAAAGCATTCTTCTCAAGGTAAATGTAACTTAGGCTTCTACCTGGGTGGTGCATGCACTGCATAGCTCCCTTTTCTTCTAGTCCTGGAGAGAGCTGGAGGAGAGGAACAGAGTGTCTGGGAATTCTCCTAATCCAATGGGAGGGTTGCCTCCTGCCCGGCCCCTCTGTACTCAGGGTTTGCCCCTGGAGAGCACTCACTCCACCAGCTCCCCCCTGACTATACAGAATCCTCACCTCACTTGCCTTCATCAAAGACTCAGCTGGTGAATGGATATCTGCCTTCTCTTGGCTTAATCTCCTCTATCTTAAGTGAGGAGATAAATTCAATAAACCAGAACATTCTTCTGGTTTGGTTGTGCTGACCAGTCGAAGCAAAATCTTTGATATCTTTTGAAATAAAACATACATACTACTTTACTTAAGGTAGAAAAACATACATAGGTGAAAATATAGAAATCAAAGGCTGCCACCAGCTTTACATTTTTAAAATCCCAGTCCAATCAATCTTACATAATCATAAGCAGAAATTTCAGAAATATTCTTCTTAGGGTAAGATGAGAAAATTTTTTTTTACATATTTCTGACATTCTAATGAGACCTCTTTTTTTTAAATTTTGATCTCTCATGTCTTGTCCTGTAACCTGTTCTTTATTGTCAATGTCCTTGATCTGCCCAGGGCCTAGCAGTGTGGTCCCCGACCCCTGGGCCATGGACTGGTACCTGTCTGTGACCTATTAGGAACCGGGCAGCACAGCAGAATCCACCTCCTCCCACACCCCACCCTCTCCATGGAAATATTGTCTTCCATGAAACTCAGGAACCCAGCACACAGCAGGAGGTGAGTGACTGGTGGTCAGGTGAGCAAAGCTTCATCTGTATTTACTGCCACTCCCCATGGCTCACATCACCGCCTGAGCTCAGCCCCACCTCCCTAGTGGAAAAATTGTCTTCCATGAAACAGGTCCCTGGTGCCAAAAAGGTTGGAGACCACTGGTTGCAGATACCCTCTACTTAAACTCCACGTGCCTTCCAGTTTTGCTTCTCATCCTCTTCACAAGCTGCTCTTTTTCAAGTAACACATTTTACTGTTACTTGAGTTGGTTGGTTTTGTTTTTAGACAATAAATTTAATATGTGTGGTTTATGTTTGAAAAGTAAGCAAGGTGGGGAAAGACTTGGGAATCAAGATTTGTTGCTTCTTGTTCTTGAATTGAAATCGATTTCAGTGGGTGGTAAGTGATCCCATTCACCGTCTGTAAAGGCTTCATGTCACGCTAGCATTGGTTTAGCACACATGGGTCAGGATGTGCTAAAGATGACGTGCTCAAGAATTTGTTTCCCTTGGGATATTTAGGACACTGCTTAATTTTTTTTCCAGAAGTTGAGGTCTCCTGTCCCTAATACGCTATACTTTCCAAAGAATTTTCATTTATTTTAATTTTAATTTTTTAAATGGTGGTAAAATACACATAACATAACATTTATCATCTTAGCCATTTTTAAGTGTACACATTAATAGTGTTAAGTATATTCACACTGTTGTGCAACCAATCTCAAGCTCTTTTCATCTTGCAAAACTGAAACTCCATTATCATTAAACAATAATTCCCCACTCCCTTTTCCTCTCAGCACCTGGAAACCACCCTTCTCCTTTCCTTGTCTCTACGAATTTGGTTACGCTAGGTACCTCATACAAGAGGAATCATAAGAGTATTTATCTTATTGTAACTGGCTTATTTTACTTAGCATAATGTCCTTAAGGTTCATCCATGTCATAACAGATGAGCCCCTTTCTTTCGGGTTGGGCACAGGGGTGTATGCCTGCAATCCCAGCACTTTGGGAGGCCGAGAGGGGAGGATCACTTGAGCTTAGTAGTTCAAGATGAGCTTGAGCAACAAAATGAGACTGCAGACTGCATCTCTACAAAAAATAAAAAAATTAGAGGGGCATGTTGGCATGTGCCTATAGTTCCAGCTGCTTGGGAGGCTGAGGCAGGAGAATCACTGGAGCCCAGGAGTTGGAGGCTGCAGTGAGCTGTGATCTCGCCATTGTGCTCCAGCCTGGGCAACAGAGTGAGACCTTGTTTCTGGAAAAAAAAATTCCTTTCTTTTTAAGGCTGAATAATATTCTATATTTTATTCTGTTGTATGTATATACCACATTTTGTTTACTCATTCATCTGTTGATGGATACTTGGGGGATACTTCTACATTTTCACTATTATAAATAATGCTGCTATAAATGGGAGTGTACCAATGTCTCTTTGAGATCTTGCTTTCAGTTTTTTGGATATATACCCAGAAGTTGAATTGCTAGAGCATATCGTAATTCCATTTTTAGTGTTTTGAGAAATTGCCATATTGTTTTCCATAGTGGCTGCACCATTTTAAATTCCCATCAACAGTGCACAAGGATTCCAATTTCTCCACATCCTTGCCAACACTTATTTTCTGGGTTTTTTTTAATAGTCATTCTAATAGGTGTGAGATGGTATCTCATTGTGGTTTTAATTTGCATTTCCCTTGTGTTCAGTAGTGTTGAGCATATTTTTATGTGCTTGATGTGTATTTATGTATCTTCTTTAGAGAAATAGCTATTCCAGTCTTTAGCCCATTTTTAAATTGGGGTTTTTGGTTTTTTGTTGTTAAGTTTTAGGAGTTCTTTATCTATTCTGGATATTAAACCCTTATCAAATATATGATTTGCAAGTATTTTCTCCCATGTCATTAGTTACCTTTTCACTGTTGATTGTGTCCTTTGATACACACTGATTAATTTTGATGTAGCCCAATTATTTATTTTTACTTTTGTTGCCTGTGTTTTTGGAATCATATCCAAAAAGTCATCTCCAAATTCAACACCATGAAGTTTTTCTCTTACGTTTTCTTCTAAGAGTTTTATAGTTTTAGATCTTCAGTTTAAGTCTTTAATCAATTTTGAGTTAATTTTTGTATATGATGAAAGTTAAGGGTCCAAGTTCTTTTGCATGTGGATATCCAGTTGGGAAAAAAAGACTGTCCTTTCCCCACTTACTGGTCTTGGTAACCTTGTTGAAAATCATTTGATCACATACGGAGGGTTTATTTCTAGGCTTTCTATTCTATTCCATTTGTCTATATTTCTGTCCTTATGCCAGAATCACATTGTTTTGATTATTATTATATCTTTGTAATAAGTTTTGACATCAAGATATGAAACCTCCAAAGTTGTTCTTCTTTTTAAGATTGTTTTGGCTATTCTGGGCCCCTTGAGATTCCACATGAATCTTAGGATAGATATTTCTGTTATTGCAAAAGACATCATTGGGGTTTTGATAAGAATATAAGGATTAGCATTAAATCTGTAGATCAGTTTGGGTAGTATTGACATCAAAGTTTTCATTTTTGATGATACAAGATCACTCTTGACTTCAGAATTATTATCCATAGTTTATAAGAAAGACGAGGAGAATAGCCATGTTTAATGAATTTCCAGAGATATGAATATCAAAGAACATTCACTATGTGTCCTCGAGTTCAGAAGTCATATTCCCAGTTCCCTTTCTAGAACTGGTTCATCTTTTTTTCCCAGCTTGTCTTTCTCATAAGATATGAGGACTGGATATGAACATTCCTGTAAAAATGCTTACCAAATTTTTACTGGTTAATTGACAGAAATTCAAAAAGTGAAATGCTTGAAACATTCATACTATTTCAATTCCAGAGAAAAAGGACTTTTGGGGTGGTAAGTGGCAAATAATAGCCTCACTATAAATGTAAACTCCCTCCCTTGCCTCCTGCAATAATAGGCCTTTACCCCCAAGGAACTTTCCATTTGTCCATTTCACATTTGATTTTTATTTCTTCTTTTCAGGACTAAAAATCTGAAGCTCTTTGACAAACCTACTTTTTAAATATATCATTATGAGAGAGCCTAATTATTTTTTTAAGACTTTGGTAATGATTTTTTTCTTTAACGACCATTCATTTACCTGTTTTGTTCACTTAGAAGAAACACACATCATGATTTTCAAAGTCATTTTGAAATAATGGAAACCCTGCCCAGCCCTTTAAAGAAAAGAGCTTACTTTAATAGATTTTGAGGGGTATCCTAGCAACCACTCCATAGTGAAATTTATCAATTTCTCAAAGAGAATTTGCACTAAATTCATGAAAAAGACACTTCAATTTTAGTTTCTTAAAACCATCTTTTCTACATTGTTCCAAGAATTGGAACTTATTAGATATCTTCACTCTTGAGACTTCATTTAGTGACCATTAAAAACATATTTGATGTTATCCTGCTCAGGGTAGCTGCTTTAGTGGCATTGGATTCTACCTGACAATGGATAGCTAGATAACTAGATAGACAGAGAAATATTTTAAATTGTATAAGCAGCCAAAAACTTAGTATAAAAATGGAAGATATATTTGTACTTTTTGTTTTTATTTCTGCATATGCAAAACTATAGAGCAAAAACCTTCTTGATCCCAGGGAAAGCTGAGCCTTGGAAAACATGTTCATTCATGCTAATCTTGGTTTTCCTGGATGCTATGAATGAGAGATTTATCTGGTTATGCTTTCAGATATTAGTTGTTTCTAAATTGAGGATTTTTTTAAAATTATGAATGCAAATCAAAATAGAAATTTTCCCCAGGTGTGTAGACAAGTCAAGCATGAAATAGCATGAACTGAGTACACATTCTGCAAGTAAGATTCAGAATTGAGCAGGATATTAAAATTAAATAGCATTAACAATGCAACTCCGGATAACCAGGGAATAATGCCTGCATAGAAAATTCATAAGTGTGAGCAAGACTTATTCTCAGTCTTTTTGCTATCTTGAAAATCAAAATGAAATTGTTATGTGCATTGGCCTATGGGGACTTAGAATTCATGCATTATGTGCAATACATTTAGTGTTTGCCTAGATATATATGTGGATGTGTGTATAAGAACATGCATGTATATAAGTATACAATTATTTTAATTAGTACTATGATAATTTAGTTATAGGAAGAGAATTTCCACAATTCAGCAGGCTTGCTAATGTTTCCTTGATGTGTACTGAAGAGCAAATGAATACTTTAAGCAATTTAGAAGCTGATATTTATAATGATAGCCTATTTATGGCACAATACCCATTAACAGAGTTGGAATTTATAGAAGATACTTTTTCTTTTAAAATTTTAGCTATCCAATAAACATTTGTTAATTTCACTATACTAAGTATTCTTTATGAGATTTTTATTTAAATATAATCTGAATTACTTAAGCTGTTTTAACATTACTTTTGCTTTTTACATCCTTTTTGTTTATTTTTTTATCCATTTTTAACTTGTTAGTTTGAAAGATTATTATTTCCTAAACTTTTAATCCTTAGCCCATTGAGTCCTGCTTTACTGGTTTTCTTTATCTTTGGTTTCCTGGAAGTAGTCAGGTTATTAGTTTTTGGTAGGCTGTTGATGGCAACAAGAAAGTCTGGGACAGGGTGCGAGCAGCAAAAGTGCCCACACAGTGGAGGTGGAAGATGTTGAAACCCATCTACTTTCCTGTACGGTCCTTCTCCTTTGACTTCTTTTGTCCCCAGCTCCATCAAGTGTTAATTCTCTAAGCAATCATAGCCAGGCTGATTTAAAAATTCCACAGGCCAAAAAGGCTTTTCAAGGCAAAATTATCTTATTTGTTCAAACAGCACACTTGGATTCCTGTTCCCTTAGGCAGGCCTCAATTCACAATTCACAGAACAGAAATTATTGATAGACTAGCTACTGTATGCTAATTTTTTACCCTATATTTGCTGTAAATTGGTTGTCTGGAACTCAGGAAGCATTTTCCAAAAAATGTTCCCATCCTTGTGTCTAGGTTCCTAGGTCAGAGGGCAAAAGCCCAGGGAATCTGGACAAGCCTGAGTAATGTTTAATCAATCCTTCCTCTCCTTTCTTTTATTAAAAAAAAAAATCCTGGCATCCTGAATTCCTTTCTGTATGTATTTCCAACAAGCTCAAGGAATTAGGTTTTCATTAAGTTAGTTTTAAGCCACTCTTTCCAGGTTTAAGTGAGATAACTCACCGGAGAAATAGAGATGGCCAAAGTCAGCGCAGAAGGGAACCTCAGCCCCACTCCACTCCTGCTGGAGCGAACGTGAGACCGGGGAAGAAATTCCAGCTTGAGGGGCTGCGGAAAGCAGAGGCAGAGATGGGCACAAACCATCGATGAGCCAAACAGTGCGAAATCTGTGCAGCACTTTGGATGGGTCAAAGGACACAAAGAGGGTGCTTTTTAGCATAGTTTTATCTTCAAGGCAGCTAAAGGAATTTCCAAGCACCTCACTAGAATGGCCCGCGAGGGAGATCCTCGAGAGATTCCAGAAAGCAAGAGATGTCAACCCCATAGTATAGAAGTTATTATTACTAGTGGTTTTACTCTCAATTTTGATGACCACAAAACAGTTTTTCCTTCAGGTCTTAAATTTCTCAATCTGCAACTCTATTGCCTCCGGGGTTGCAGGCAGCTTGTGCTGGCCAGAGAATGGAATGCCAAAAGCCAGGAAATGGTCCTGCAGTGACGGTGCAGGACCCTTACTTAAAAGAGAAGCGCATTCAACTACTGTAAAAACAAAACAGTGTTTTGTTTTGTTTTGTTTTTTTCTGAACGCTGGTGCTTAAGGAAAGGTGAGTCTAATTAGAGGAGGATGGAGAGATTCCCAAAGAGACTTGTGGCTGCTCTCAAGTGCTTTGAAAGTTGGTGGCGTGGATTCCTTTTGAACCCATTTCCTTTCACCGTTTCCACTTTAAGTCTGGACCATAGTCCTTCCCCTGCCCACCCCTCAAGCTTTTAGCTTGGCTCACAACTGGCACAAAAATGTAATAAGAAATAGAAAAAACTAAAAAAGACAGACTCCTGAGATAAACTGTCAGAAAGTGGGAAAAGGAGGAAAAAGAGATCAAAGAAGGTATGGAGGGAGATTTCTCAAAGCAGAACTGAGAGAATAAGGAGAGAGACTGAGAAAAGGAGAGAGAGATGGGAGCAAGGGAAAGGAGAGCAAAGGACAAAGAGAAAGAGCAATGTGGGGACAAAAAGGGAGAGAGGGAGAAGCAGAAAGATGAGGGCAGGAGATTCAGGGAGGATCTGACGTGAGCCATCTCTTGCTAGATGGTGCAGAGGAACTTTTGATCTCATAGTTCCTTAAGCTAGGGCCAAGGTGGTGCTGTGGACCTAGAAGTGGTTGGCATAAATCAGATAAACCTGAAATCAGAATGGTTTAAGGCCCTTGTTCTTAACTCTGGCTGCATGTTAGATTCACCGGGAGAGTTTGAAAAGCTGCCTAGACCTTCCTCCCCTCCCAGAGATGGGCACTGATTGGCCTGGGGAGAGGCTCAGGCATTGATATTTATAAAAGCTCACCTGGTAGTTCTAATGCTCAGCCAGTGTTGAGACCCTTGGCATCAGGGATAGGTTCTGGAGACACTGGGAAGTATGCAATTGGCTACTTGTGTTTGTGGGATGCTGTTTGCATGCTAGTTGTCACCGTTAAGAGCATGCCTGCATCTAAGTACTTGTTTGATACTAGCATCCTTAAGAAAAGAAGACCCCTGGGGCGCTCTCCTATGCTGAACATTTTCTAAGGAGTCTCAGCTCCACCAAAGCCATAAATAACTTGGAAAATATGGCATACAATGTAACTATTAAATAGATTGTTTCAACCACATCATTCTTACATTAGAAAATCTTTCTTTGTAAAAGAAATATTCCTATCCCCATTTTGGTAGTTCTTCTAATGCTCATATATACAAGGGAAGGAATCCCTTTAGTTTCAGACTGGCAATTAAGTTGTCAAATTTCTCCAACAATACAGAATTCTGTAGTTGGTCAATAAAAAATTACTGCAACTGGATTTTTAAAGCAAGGGCCAAGAAATTTGAAAGAAAAGATCCTTATTAGCTAGGTCATTATGAGCATCATTATTAATAGCCACTCTTTAATGAGCACCTACCATGTGCCAGGCATTGCATTAGGTGAATTACAGAGGAAATCTCATTTCATTCACACAACTCCCTTTTCAGGGTTCAAATGGTGTTGACGGTGATTACAGGAGTCAGCCTGAACATTTAAAGGAGTTTTTTTTTTTTTTTCACATTCCCTAAGAAGTCACTGCAGTATAATAGAATCTTTGTCTAGAAGTTAGAAACCTGAGAGAATGATTCATTTCTCCAAGTTGTGGTTCCTTCACTTATTAACTGATGTGTTCAGACTGCATGATGTTATAAATTTATGAAAATCACGATAAGAAGAAGTAGTTGGATAAAACTATGAGCCGTTAGGTACAATACTAATGTATTTTTGGTGGATGGTACTTAACAATTTCCATTTCCATTATAAATGTCATTAATTTTGATTCTCATTCACAGCTCCCTTGTGAGGTAAGCAGGATGGATATCACCTCAGCATCCCTGGGAACAAGCCTGGGAATGTTATTCTTTCTTAAGCAATACCAAAGAAAGGGCAGTCAGGTTTTGTTTCCTTTCTGGCAGTGCAAAGCAGTGGGAAAAGCAATTGAAAGGTTCTATGATTGCTAAAACAAATATACAAAGAAGTCTAAAAGCTTGACTTTTTCACTATGCATTGCAAACAATTTTACAGATTTTCATTTTACTAAAGAAGAAAATCATCTGAATTGTTTCTGTCTAAACTACCCTACTTGAAAAGGCAATTCAGTCTCCTAGCAACCAGCACTTCTCCAAATGAGAAAAATGTCTGGAGGAAGGGAGAAGCTACAATTACACGATGAATACAGTAGAATTGTCAAGAGCCTGGGAGAGAGTCATAAAGGGTATCTGAGCCCATTTCCATTCTCCCAGTGTTGCTTCCGGGATCCTTAGAAACTCCAAACAGGGTCACCAGCAAGGTCAAAGGTAGGGGCCTACCTTATGCCCACGCCTGGAGGTGGGGTCCCTTCCTTTCCCACCCCCTTAGAGCTTTGCCCTTTCTAAAGGAACAACACTTTTGCAAGCAAGTCCTGGAAATCCTCTTTAGTAGAGCTGTCCAAAATGGTAGCCACTAGTCTCATATGGTTTCCGGGAAAAAATAAACAGTTTTTCCCTTTCTGTACTCTCATAACCCTTCTGGTCACCACTTCTGTGTGGAGATTTTTCCCATGCCAAGTAATTCTTCAATTCTCTGAGGACATCAACTGGGTGTCCTACAATTTAACTCAATTCTAGCATCAGATCCTTCAGGTTAATGGCTCAGTTCCACAAGACTGTCCCCCACTTCAGATGCCAATCACATCTGAAGTCACCAGTCCCATGTTGACCACAACTTCTGTCTGACTTGGCTGCAAACAGGAGGTTCTCACGACTCCCTCTCAGGTTTGGTCATTTGCTAGAGCAGCTCACAGAATTCAGGGAAACAGCTTACTTGCTAGATTACCGGTTTATTTACAAAGGATACAATTTAGGTACGGCCAGAAGGAAGAGCTGCATAGGGCAAGGGATGGGGGAAGGGATGAGGAGCTGCCATGCCTTTCCAGGTGTGCCATCCTCCCACCACCTCCACAGGTTCACCAACCAGGTGAATCCACCCTCTCTGGACCCATCCTTTTGGTTTTTATGGAGGCCTCATTATGTAATCATAATTGGTAAAATCATTGTCCACTGAGAACCACTCAACCTTCAGCCCCTCTTCCCTCCCTGAGGTGGGGAAGGGGGTGGAGCTCAAAGTTCCAACCCTCTAACTGGATTCCCTGGCAACCAGCCCCCATCCTGAGGCCATCCAGGGACCCCCATGCACAGTCATCCATTAGCATGTAAAAAGACACTGTTGCTTCAGAGATTCCAAGGTTCTTGGGAGCTATATGCCAGAAAACAATGAAAGAAGACCAAAATATTAATATATATTTCTTATTATTAGGTTAACTTAATATATCAATATCACATATGACTATTTACATTTTAATTAACTAAAATTAAATGAAAAGTCAGCTCTTCAGTCACAGTAGTCACATTTCAAGTGCTTGATACCCACATGTACCTAATGCCTACTGTATTGGACAGGTCAGATTTAGAACATTTTCATCATTCCAGAAAGTTCAATGATCCTTCACATTGCTGTTCTGGAAAGTGCCAGCAGAACAGATTTGGATGGAGAAACTTCAGTTAAAAAGGGGTTGGTTGTATGAACAGCCTTGAAATTGCCTGAGTTTTACTTTTATCTTTAGATTTTTCTCACCATATTTCTACATTAGGTGTTTTTTTTTTTTTTTTGTGAAATCCTCTCCAATTGGAAAAGTAATTTTGAAAACTGGTAAGTTGTGTTTTAATGGCAACTAAGGGTCGCTGAGGGGAAGAACATGCAAGGACAAGTATTTTGGCACAATTCTGCAATCAATGTTTTCTGCAGATTTCAATCTAAAAGTTTATAGCAGGAGTAGGAACAAAAGGTCACCAACAATAATATTCTACCTCCAGATAACTTGAGATGGGATAGTCTGAAAGTCTTAGACATGATTATTTTGGGTCCCTATTTTTGGTTCCCATGATTTACCCTGCACATGAGGGAATGCTGGCATTCATGCCTGGGAATGAATAAGGATTTCGAAAGACAGATCAGGATTTTCTCATCTTCTTTTTTTCTTTCTGTTAATACTTACATGCTGACTTAATCAGCTGTTTTGGTGGCCCATCCAGCATGAAATAACTTAATGTCTTGAAGGAGAAGATGAAGCAGAAGCGAACTGCAGTGCTCCTGTGTTCTGCATCCATCTGGACTGACACCTGCGAGGACCAGGGTGTTGGACATTAGGACTAGTCAGTGAAATGTCTAGCACAGGCTGCAGCCAGCACAGATCCCCAAAGTTGCAACTTAGCTCCCACATGGCTGTGGGGGGCCTGGCAGAGTCAATATGTGCTTGTCCAAAATGGGCACTCTCATTTTCGACAACACTGTTTGCTTTATTGGATAAAGGGGCTTCGTGAGTCCCCTAATGGAGAACTCAGCCAAATCTATATGTCACTAATCAAAGAAACTTCTTATGCTACACTTTTTTGTTTTATTTCCAGGGCCTAATTCATTATTCAGTCCACATTTGCAAAAATTTATCCTATGCCATCAAAAAACAGTTCTGAGTTGATATTTCTTTTTCCATAGAATGGAAAATTCTTTCTTCAAAAGATATTCTTTTCACATATAAATCTCCAGAAGTCTTTTAATTTGAGAAAGAACCAAGAAATCTCTGAGACTTGGACTTAGAAGATAAAAGTGTGGATTATCAGGAAATGGGCAAATGTAAGGGCTCCATGATCTCATGTACCCATAAGATGCTGGGCATGACGTGATGGAACAGCAGTGCCAACCAGGCGGGTGTTTACTGACATGCGCAGGAAGTGATATAGCACCCATATTGCTGCCCATGGGGAATCAATTTTAAATTACACTCCAAGCCAGAATGGATCCATAGCACTAGTGGAGGTTTAAAACACTCCTCTTTCCACGTGGCTGCAATATGCAGAGAGCAGATCATGGCAGAGAAAAACCAGATGCATAGAATTGGTTAAGAGACTAAAAGTTTCAGGTTCATGATCTTGTTTGCTTAGTAACTAGAGCTAGCAGCCAGCAATCCAGAGCAGGGAAAAGGGAAGGAAATAAAAACCACCTTCCTGGAAATCAATTAATAAATCTTAATAAAAGGTCAAGAATTTTAAACATTCATAAGACTCAGTCTGGCAATGTAACAGAGGTAAAGGTCTGAAAAAGGGCAAAATGTATTCCAAGTTGTCTCTTTAAAACCCCCCACTCTTTTGGGGAATTAAAACCTGTATTCCTGTCTGAGGCCAGTAATCAAAGGGGCCAGTATCTTAAACCACAGGAGATGGCTCAACAGAATTGTCCGGAGGTCACAAGATCATCTGGAAATAAGGTCAACCAAAATCTAGATTTAACAAACTAGGTTTAAACATATAGCCAAAGCCAGGACATGTGAAACTGATCACATACACCTGAGTCTAACCTCTGAAACCCCCCCCCCTTTAAAAAGCCCTGTATTTCTGCTGAAAGGCAGTTTGACTGTCTTTTTAGACACTACTCTGCCACCCTCCTCATTTGCCAGCAAATTAATAAACTTCTCTTTCCTTTTCCTCAAACCACTTGTCCTCATTCTTCCTTCTCACTGATTTAGCCTCAGGGACAAGTACTGAACTTGGTAACAGTAACTTTCTTTATTTTTATGCAAATCAACTTTCAAGCCCCTATTTCTGCCTAGTAGCAGAAAAAAAAATCTTGCCAATTCAACAAAACTCAATTGCTTCTGGTTTGAAATACAATCAGGTCAGGATTTAAACTTAAGTAGAATATTTCTGGAGCTCTCCCCCTTCACACATGCCTGTACATCCACACAAGTCCTTCCTGTGTCTGAGCTCTGAGAAGTAGCTATTTTTCTCTACTGCAGCTCATATTATCACAGGGTCCATAATGAAACTGTTTTTTCCTAGAGCTCCACATAGGAATTGGGGCACAGGCCTCCCTGGCTTTTGGATACCCAAACATGTTTGGGGTTTCAATACTGCCTCTTTCTGGGATTAGGATTGTGAACAAAAAACCATAAGATCTGCAGAGGAAAAGGGAGAGTTTTGTTTTCTATTTAAAATATCTGCAGATTGGGGAGGCACAGCCTTCAGTATAAGTGAAAGTGTGCTCTCTGAAGAACAAAGAAAGGTTAGAGGTTCTCTATAAAGAAGAAATTATGTATTGCTCTTTGAGAAATGTCACTGGCACTAGTAAGGTTTTGGGGAACTGGCAAACTCTGATTGGTAAGTGACAGTGGTGGGCAAAACTAGTCTGAGAGTTGCAGCCTGTTGTTTCTGCAGTCATTAGATAACACTGGTTTCGGGGTACCATGAGCAGTTTCAGCTGCCAGGCTTGCAGAGAAATACATTTTTGGAGCAATGTTTTGTGCCCTGAATGCTTTTCCCCCCTGGCTTCTCAACTCTGTTTTAGTTGAGTATGCAAGAATGACCCCATTTGTATGCTCAACTTTCACAAGGTGCTGATGATGAGGGATGGATGGCCTAGGGCAGGGAGTGGCCTTCTTATTGGTGTCTAAAAGTCTTTGCTCTCTCCCATCTATTCCTACCTCTTCGTGTGGAGGGAAATTGTGTTTACACTCCTGTGCATTCTTCCTGTCGGCATGAGGCCTATGTCTCTAATGCTCCATTCTCTGGCTCTTTGGAAACACAAATCCAAGTTTCTCTTAACAAAGCCAGCTTGCTGCAAATGAATGCCTTGCTTTCTAGTTTGTTGTTTCTGTTATAGATGTACGAAAATTAATTTGGGACTTTAATAGATGTCTTCATCTAGGTCTTACCCTTCCTCTTCCTGGGAACAATGAATGTCATTGATTCACTGGGTGGAGAGCCCAGAGGCAATTAGAAACTACTAGGAATCACTGGAAATAAAGAAAATACAGCATTTATGAAGCCAAATATAGTGCTATAACAAAGGTGATGGTGATACCATCATATGCTGAACTTTTATTATTTGCCCGACACTATTGTAAGATATTTCTTCATCTGTCTCAGGTAATCCTCGGATTGATTCTGTGAAGTAGGCACTGTTCCCATCCTCCTTTACAGATGAGGAAACTGAGTCTTAGGGAAGAGAGGAAACGTGACCAGGACTGTCCAGCTGGAAACCAGAAGACATGTGATGTGACCCTCTGCAATCAGACTCCAGGCCACCTTGTTCAGAACCACCACACATTCCTTCCTCCCTGGGAGTCCTGAACATCCCCCATACCACAGAAGAACTAACAAATTTATCAAAGCATTTTCACCATCTGGTGTTAACTATGAACTCTTTCACACTTTTGAAGGAAAGTAGCTTCCATGATAAAACTGTACCAGAACATTTACAAAGAAAAAATGCTCCAATTGACCTTCCCAAGTTATTATACATTGGCCTAATGTTTTTTTAAAAGTGAGGAAAATAGAACAGAAACTAAAATTATAATGGTCTAGAGGCTGTATTTGACTTGCAGATGTGCTTGCCTGAGCCAGCAAGAATTCTAAAGGTATCTGTGTGATTAGGATGGACATGAGCTACTAGTTCCATTTATTCCCTACTACCTTAAACTCCACTCATTTACACATTTATTTTGCTTGCTGACTCCTGAAGATATTTGAGTTGCCACTGAACATTCATGATTGTAGATATAAAATCATAAACACGATGTATTAGATCCTTGCCATTTGCAGACCTACTTTTTTTTTTTTTTTTTTTGAGACAGAGTCTCGCTTTGTTGCCCAGGCTAGAGTGAGTGCCGTGGCGTCAGCCTAGCTCACAGCAACCTCAAACTCCTGGGTTCAAGCGATCCTCCTGCCTCAGCCTCCCGAGTAGCTGGGACTACAGGCATGCGCTACCATGCCCGGCTAATTTTTTTTTTTCTATATATATTTTTAGTTGGCCAGATCATTTCTTTCTATTTTTAGTAGAGATGGGGTCTCACTCTTGCTCAGGCTGGTCTCGAACTCCTGAGCTCAAACGATCCGCCGGCCTCGGCCTCCCAAGTGCTAGGATTATAGGCGTGAGCCACCTCGCCCGGCCTGCAGACCTACTTTTAAAGTGTGTGACCTGTAACTCTTTTTAATTTTTGTTGAATACAGGTTTTGAATCCTGCTCATTGAGAAGATGTCACACAAGGCCACAAGTAAGCCGACCTGTAAATCACCGGAACTCACAGCTCCAAGTTTTGCTCTCTAACCACGAAAGTAGACTCTTCTACATATTAGGGGTAAAATCATGAACTATCAGGATAGCCATAAATATGGAGATTCATAAATATCTAGGTCTTGTTGTTGATGAAACAGCAAGGGGGTGTCAGCCTAGGTTCAGTTGCTCCTGGCACAAAGATCCAATTATTGAGAAAATGAGGACTGCCAAGGAATTTTTTTAATATGAAAGAAGTCTTGCTGGGAGAATGGGAGAAGCTGCTTCAAATCCATCTCTCCAACTAAGGGAGATCATGGGCTTTTAAAGTAGGGGCCATGTGCCTTAGGGCAGGTCCTACAAGGGCTATGAGCACTGGGGACACGTTGTGGGGGACGGTGAGCATTGGCATCAGGAAGTTTGCCCTGGGGACTTTTAGAATCTCATCTCCTTTGTCTTTTTTTTTTTTTAATTCAGGATATTATGGGGGTACAAACATTTTGGTTACATGAAATGCATTTGCCTCCCTTATCACAGCAGCAACAAAAATAAACAAATGGCATCTGATCAAATTAAAAAGCTTCTGCATAGCCAAGGAACCTGTCCTTAGAGCGAATAGACAACCTACAGAATGGGAGAAAATATTTGCTTTCAGCTCCTTTGTCTTGCAGAAAATCCAGTATATCTGGGAAACGACTCAAAAGGTCAGGTACATAGTTAAGGGAGAGGATTATAAAAAAATATATAGGGGTCACTGAAATTTGTTCCTAGAGCTATTTACCGTGTGTGCTAGCAAGGATAAAATAATCACGTGTCACAGCCAAGTAAGGCTTAATCTAGAATATATTAAGGGTTGGGGCTACCAGGAATCCACACATTGAAAGCAACAAGAATGGCTCCAAGAAACAAAATATGTTAAAATTAAAAGAGAAAGACAGACTAAAAAACTCAGTCTGGGAGGTTTTGTGTAGTAAGAAACAACTTCATATCCCTAAGCAGGCCCTGGGGGCATTGGAGAATCGAAAAATCAGTGATAGTCTTAATTTACATTGTAGATTCATGGAGGATAGTCTAAGTTCAGCATACTTCATTTAAAAGGCAGGATGTGATAATATATTAATATATATGTGTGTGTATATATATATATATATATATATTAAAAATCAAAGGGTATTTTCATGTGAAATGGAGCCAAATATAATTGTCTGAGAAATTTGCCCCACCCCTTGACAAGACTTTGTTGGATAAATCAAATCATGAATCTGCCTATCACAGTTGTGTAAAAAATTTAAAACATAAGACAAAATGTCTCTCTATCCATATGGTCTTTACAAACTGTCTGCCTGTGGGAGATTTGTAAGTGTGAGAATGAATGTGCAAAAAGAATGTGATGTGTGAGAATGAAGTGCCTTTCCTGTAGTTTTAGGGAGAGAGTGGTGCGTGACAGGGGGGCATCTACCATACCATCCCTGGCGTATGCTTTGTGCATGACTGCGACATTGCACATGACCGACAGCATTTCTCCAGCTGGATTTTCTGCAGGTAAACCAGGAAAATGTGGGCACTCCAGTGAAGTGATGTTAAACTACGTTTGTGTCTATGCTGAGGGCAGAGCAGCAGCCTCACCATGTGCTAAGACACACTGTTAAAAGCAGACAGTTACAATTGTCAAATCTATTTTACAGACTCCAGAAAATGTCTCCTATATGCCCATATAAAGATTTGTTTCCAGGGAGTAATTTCCCATTCGTAGACAGGAAATAAAAACTCTTCCGTCTGAATGATGTTAATTAGCTGCTGGCTATCTCCACCGTGTCTGGTCTACTGTTTGCACCTGATAGAGAATGTGGGCGGTGGCCAGTTACCAGCACAAAGAAATATGAAAATTAGGGAAGACAAAGAATGGTAAGTTGGTTAGTCACTTGGGTTTCAGAGTTCTGGGGCCTGGGAGCCTCTGGGTTCTGTTTAAATTGAAAGCTTTTTGGAAGTTTTAGAAAATATCCATGTCATTTGAGTGTCAATATTTATTCTGAGGTTCATATTAGAAAGACTACTGTATCTTGTGTATTAAAAACAAAGGTGGTTACTTACATGGTTTACCACTCAGCAGGGTTGAGGGCTTGACTCTTTATCCTGAGGTTGTGTAGAAGCTGTGCTGGGAATTTTATCCTGATGGCAAATGGCTGAATGTGGAAAATCAGCATTTCAGACAAACCTCTTGTGATCAGATTTGGAAATGCATCAAGGCACGTAGGCTCTGGGCCCTAGGCGCCCCCCCCCATCTGGATAGAGCATGCCTGACTGCCTGGAGCTAAGTCATCTTCCTCCCTTTGCCTTTGCAGTCTCCAACTTGTTTGTTTCCTCCTGCTTGTCAGCTTATTTTGGCTTTCAAGTTTACCAAGCAAGAAATATTTGTGTTTTGTTCAGGATTCAGTAGTTGTGAAAATCTCAAAGTTTGACTGCACCCCCGTTGGGGGTGTTTCATTAATAATAGACCATCCCGAAGTTCCTGGGCCAGCCAGAATCACACTGTGATATGCAAGCAAGTTAGAAGTAGCACAACTAGGCTAAGTGGGACTGAAACATGCAGGACATAGGCAGAGTGAAAAGTAAAGAAGGACCCGGATTTCTTCTGGCATTTGCCACTCGGCTGGTCATAGTCCTCACTGTGGCCAAAGTAGGTCCCTTTGTCTTGAGCACTTCATTTTTATAGATGGTAAATGTCCCTGAAGGAGAGTAAACAGGAAAACTGTGATTCAGAGATAATGCTAATTTGTCTCAACACTCAAACAGGAGGAGGTACTGAGAGGATCGGGGCCACGATTTCATTCTGCAAACACTTTTCTTTTTGGATTATTGCTGTGAGAGCGAGGCTGCCCAGGGCCGCACTTCTGAATTCTATTCTGTGTCACAGAACCTGCTTTACCTTGTCAACAACTCAGAAGCCCAGAACATTTGCTAGGATCGATGATTTTGAAATTCACACCTTTACCAGGCATGATGGGGCTTCCCTGGAGTGCGAGCTACTCAGGAGGCTGAGGCGGGAGGATCACTTGAGCCCAGGACGTAGAGGCTACAGTGAGCTATGATCACACCAGGCTCTCCAGCCTGGGTGACAGAGCAAGACCCTGTCTCTATAAATAAATAAATAAAATAAAGTCACACTTCTAACTTGCCTTGCTTTTTCCATTTTCATACTTTATCATAATAATGATGGGGAGGGATAGTTTAAAAAAGAAGTGTCAAGAGCAACTAACCCAAGTAGTAATCCTGAATTTTACTGTCTGATCAGTCAGCCAATCGTTTCCGTGATAAATCCACAGACTTACTTTCCAATATTGATTTATTTATAGAGCATGAACTGGTAATTAGTTATCGACTCTGTGAAAAACAAATTATTTATAAAGCATAAATTCTCTGACGTCGCATGACACAAATGAGCTTGAGAATGACCAATGAGTTTTCAAGGCAGCTTAGTCTGTAGCTGTGTACAGAGGTCTCCAGTAGCTACTCTGCTGCTTATAGGAAATCCAGTTCTAAGTCATTTGAAAACAATCATTCTGAGAAGAGATTTAAAAAAAAAAAATCCAGTAAATGTGATGAAATAATAGCTAAGAAATAGAGTCCAAGAAATGAACAGTCAGACAAAGCTGGGTTTTTTCAAAGCAGCATCAAAAGGATTTTGTGAATGGAAATGCCTTGCATTTACTTCCTGCCTAGCTTCTCTTTGCAGTGCCCTGAGATACTCTGAGCCTACTGGTATGCCACTGCGCCAGTCACATCACCTCTCTGCACCTCCGTAATTTTTTTCCTTGAAATCCACCATAAAAAGAACATGTTTGACATGTTGCTGATTTTGGGGTATCCAAGATTAGAGTATGTCAATGTTTCAAGACAGGCTTGCCATTTCAAAATAAAATGATTGCTTTAAAAACATTAGAAATGTAGTTTTCTTCCATTTTTAAAGTCGTCACCATATCTGCTGTCCATTTGTTTACTCATTAATTCTTTTTTTTTCACATTAATTCTTTTAGTAAACAGTTGCTGAGGACTTCTTATATGCCTGTTTTGGGTTTCTATCGGCAAATGGCGTCAGCTCACTGCTGTCCTCATAGAGCTATGACAGCCATGGTCTGGAGTGCGTATTAACTCCTAAAATAAAAGGCTTTAAAAAGTTCTCTGAGTCATAAGGGACCTGAACGTGATAATGGCTTAAATAAGTGTGTCCATCAATATCTTTAGAAAATCTGGTGGAGGGAGATCAGAACTCTGTAAAGGAGAGTCACTGCAAGTGGAGACACTAACAGAAGAGGTTCATAATTTTGAGTTTGTAGTGTTAATCAAGTGGTTGTTAAATTTAAGGCCTGGGAAGAGGGAATGATGAGAGAATCTCTCCAGTTCTTAACTCCTCTGTTTATTAAAAAAAAAAAATTATCAAGAGAGGATCCCTTTGCTTTCCACCTGCCTCTGTGATCACAAGATGGCAGTGTTTCTGAGCTTTGCTGCTGTCGTCATTTCACTTAGAATTGGGCAGAATTGGTGAGAGGAAGCCAGCATAAATGTTGTAGAAGAACCTTCACACGTGAAATAAAACCAAACAGCAAATAAAAATAACCTGGGTGAGTTTTTTCTTTATTTTATTAGTTTGCATTTCTGGAGGGGTGAGCCTGTACCTAGCTAGGTTTTGCATGTGTTTGAAAGATTACAGTTTAGTGATGTTTTCTCAAACTTGCAGAAGATTAGAGCTGGTAAAGACCTTGGGAGGACAGGAGGGTGATGAAGCTGGGAAGTGAGCTGGGGTCAGATAAGGAGGGGCACTGTATACGGGACTAAGGAGATGCATGTCTTCAAGATTGGTGTGAATTTCAGAAAATATTAGTGCCTTGAAGAATAGTGTTATTACCATGGTGATTATTATTTGGGAGATAAACTAGCCCTCAATGGGGGAACCACCGAAGGATTTTGAAACAGGAGGCGGGTGGTGGTGGGAATAATCAGATTGTTTCTTTGGAAAGGTACTTATGGCAATATTTTGTAGGTTGACAGTGGGAGGAGAGAGCATATTTAGATATTGGAGGCAGGCTGGCTAGTTAAGGAGCAATCCTAATGGTTTGAACAAGACCTAATTATCTAGATTCAAGAAATGGCAGAAAGATGGAGACGAAATTTAAATCATAGTTAAAAGTATAGTCAATAGTACTCAGTGAAAGAAAATAAGTTTAGGGGAGAGAGTGGTCTATAGGAGTTGAGGTGCCTGGGGCCTGTAAAATACCAGTTGGAGAAGATCAGTCATCGAATGAGAATGAGGAATTAACATTTGAGGGAGAAAGAGAGAGTGTGATCTTAAAGTCATAGATGTGGGCATTGTCAGGATCTAGGTAGGAGCTAAAGTCACGAGAGTGAGGTAGTGCAACAATTGCTTTCATGTAAATTGTGTATATGGGCATTTTGATTAAAATTTTCTATTTGTAGTGATCTGGAAACATGTAATCCAAGTAAAAGAGATGTGTTTGCCATGCAAAGGCAGTTTTAAGACAAGTTTTTTAGTCCTTTCCCCCGCTTTCATTTGGACAGTCACTATCTAAGTTGAACAAGAAAATGAGAAGAGAAGAAATCCAGGGGAAGAGGTTGTTGACGCCACCTGTGCATCAGAATTACCCAGGATCCTTTAAAAAAATACACATTTGGGTCCTTTCTATGGAGATTTTGATTTAGCAGGTCTGGGGAAAGAAAACCAAGAGAGAATGGTTTTGTGTGAGCTCAGGAGAAGCATTTAAAGGAAGGATGATCAACCTTGTCTAATGCAGCAGGGAGGCCAAGTAAGATAAAGACTAGTAAGATATAGACTAGGAGAAGTGAATGAAATTCAGAAGGGTCTTACATTTTAGAGGGAAGGCAGATAATAAACAGGTAACTCAACAAAGATATTATTAGTAATTTCAGAACGTGGTAAGTGCTACAGAAGGAAACAAACAGCAGTGATATGATGCAGAGAGAAAGGAGGGTGACCTACTGGAACAGTCTGCATCTCAGGGAAGCCCACATAAAAGGAAAAGGGTGTTTGATTAGTCCAAGAAGATGTGGGGAATGTGGAGCCTCTGGAAGGGGTTGATGCCTCAGCAGGACCAGGTGCCAAGGCCTTTTCTTAGGTCTGTTGCTAAGAGATGGTTGAAGTGATGAACTCTGTTAGCCAGATTGGATCTGAGTGAAGGTGAAGCTGCCCTCTGAGTTCCACAAGACATTTTTTCCACATTATTTATCTTTTAATGTAATCATTTTTGTTGTTCTTGATGTTATCTGCTTCCTTACTAGATTATGAGTTCTTCCAGGGAAGGGACCTTGTCCTACCAGATTCTTCCTTGAATTCTTAATACATACACTTGATAGGTCTGGACGGTTTCTTTCTGAAATCCCAGCTGGAGAAGTTTGACTCTCACTGTCCTGTGTGGTTTCTAACATCCCCCAAATCATCTTCTGCCTCTGTAGAGAGATGACTGGATCCCCCCAAAGGCCAGGCAACTTGTTTGTCCATACAGAAGAAGAGTAATGTTAGATAAAGGCCTCAAAAATAACAAAACAGAATTCAAGGATTTAAACCGCCTGTCTTGATATTGGTTTAAAGATTGCTGGGAGAAACCAAAAAGAGATCAGGAATGGATTTAGTATGTTTAGAAGCCCTCAGCAAAAAGTGAGAAAAAACAATTTTTATCCAAATTTCAAGAAAAAAAGGTTAAGATAATTTACCATGTAGTAATTTATTGACCCAAAAAATATAAACGATAACTGTGTCTTTGTCTACCCTGAGACATTACTCTTATTGTTTTATGCCTCTGTTGCAAGCTTAGCCCACAAGAGGAAACTTTTGTGCATTTGGATAGTTTGCCTTTGGAACAGCTTTATGGTGATAGCAAGGATTTCTAGAATTAATAAAGGGATTTTCAGGCATTCTTTTTTTTTAATTATTCTCTTAAAATGTCTTTTATTTAAAAAAATCACTTATCATAAATTAAAAAAAATGGTGATCTCTAAAGAAAAAACTGTAAAATTTAATAAAAATTAACTACCTTTGGTATCTGTCTTTAACTGCTATATCTTTAAGAGCTCTATCAATCAAATAATCCAAGGATTGGGTATAACACTTTCTAAAATTAACTAGATTGGGGCCTCTAAGATCTTATGAGTCCAAATCATGGCTCTCGACGGTTCTTGCACTTCAGTCCAAATCGGCAATGAAAACACCCTCTGACAACGTGATCTTAATATTCCAGCTGTTCATAATTTCTCTCAGTTTCATAAATCAACATCTTATTTCTCTTCAGGGCTCCTAAATTTAAATATAGATGTTAAAATTTCCTTTCAAAATCCTCATTTGGAATTCCGAATGCACTTCCGCTATAAGGAGTATTTGAACATTGAATGAGTCCAAGTTCTCGACATGGTGGGCACGTGAGTTTTTGCTGGACTCAAGGCTGGTATTTTTGTTGTATTGCTTGCTGGCTTCACGTAAATATTTGACATAGGCAAAAGATTTCTTCCTATCCTCCCAGCTGCTCTCTTGTATCCAACATCTACTTTCCAGCATCCTTCTTTTTGAACCTTTTACGTTTCATAAGACAACATGTCCTTTCACACAAAACAAACATTTTCAACAGAATTTGATGGGATTTAAAACAAAGTTACAAAGTAGTTCTGTGATATAATCAAAAGACTTCCAAAATAGTGTGAGTTACACATACCAGCTTAGTACTGTAAAGCCTTGGATTGTGATCCTGCCCTAACGCCGAATGAAGCAGTGTGGGCTCTGCTTCTCCTTTTTCATTTTTTTAGTCTTTAATTTTTTTTAATCAAAGTAGCAGGAGGCACTCATTTACATTATAGTTTATTGACTTGTTACATATTCAGTGGCAAGAACAAAGTCATTTTGATATATGGCAATTTAAAATAATTGCTCTTCTCAAAATAGAAGGAAAATTAGTTGTCCTTGCAGATCAGCCGATTTAGGCAATCCGTCTCCACGTGTCAGCTCGCTGCTCTCGGCACCACCTGCGCGTCCCCGTCAGGGACACAGACTGATGAGATCACCGCAGCAAGTTATAGATCTTGGGCCAGTTAACTGGTCCGGTTTTGCCTGGTAATGAGGAGAGTGTCTCTGGAAAATAGGAAATTGGAATCTGTCACCTCTCAGCAAACTGATGAGTGATTGCTATTGTTTTGCATCTCTGAAGGGTTAGCATAGTTTATTAGCTATTCTTCAGCCCTGAGTGTTTAGTGTCACTCTTATTTTACAGTCAGGAATCTGAGAAGTGCGTTGTGGAGCATACTTGTTGAAAGCAAAGTGAATGTAGGCAGTTTTTCTGCGAGTCTTAGGACACTAGCTTTACCTGTCTTGAGCGATATTAGCAAAGAGAAGAAGAGGTGATTTTCAAGGTGATATTGACTAGGAGCATAAATCAAAACAACCTCTGGAAATGACTCAAAATGCTTTATCCCTTAGGAGTGACTCTGGTTCCCCAATTTCTGAAACCCAAAATTCATAAACCCCAAGGTCAATGTGACAAAAAAGGTATGACAACCCTTTCAATAATTCCTGATTTTGATTAGAAAGACATATTTGAGGTTTAGAATTAATCATGGAAGAGCAAAATGGAATAAAAATTATCTTAGAAAAACCATTTGTTATTAAACAAACTTGCTGGAGGGAAGTTTCCAAGTTGTTAGTCATTGCTTCATTCTATTAAAAAAAGAAACTTTAGATAAAATAATGTTCCTCCCTAGGAAAAACAATAAAATTCTAGAGTTGGAAAAGATCGTAAAGATATTCAGTTCCAAGCTATCATTTTATTTGAAGTTACTAGGTAATAAGGAATAAACTGTTACTACTAAAATGGGAAGAAAATACCTACTTAAGTGATAAATAATACTACTGAAGCTGTGTTTTTAAACACATGAACACTTAGTGGATCCTGGCCAGCATTTAAAAAAAAAAACCAATGAAAAATAACAGAACTTAGGAAATATCAGAAAACATCTCACATTGGAAGGGTGAGTAGGGTGTCATGAAACTATTGTTTCAGTTACTGTGTGTGTGTGTGTGTGTGCATGGTGCATGCGTGGTCTATGATATAAAATATATTACTTACGGTGGGTCAGGAAACTTTAGTAATCACTGCATTTCATTTTGAGTATAAGAAGATGAAAAGAAACAGATTCTTTGTGTGCGCATTAGAAGGTGCCCTACCTCTTGAGCCCATGACCCGCATTGAGTAGATTTCATGGTCCATTATATAACACTTAGATTTGTTTCCACTGTCAGGATTTATATCTCTCCACAATATAACCAGAACCCCATTTTCCGGCTGTTGGGTCAAACACTTTGCTTTTAAAGCAAGCTTTGTGTCCTTAACTCTCTTTCCCAAAGTCTATTCTCTCCTTCCAATAAATTGTGGCTACCTCTCAATATTACCCCAATCAACATCTAGTTAAAGTTTTAACAATCACAGTTGTATATTATTTGCATATATTTCTTTAGCCTTTTAAACAGAAGTGCTATTTTGTTGCAGATATTTTTCTAAAAAACATTTTTACAAAGATAAAACTTTGGATAAATCAAAGAGAACCTTCATATTGACATTGTAAGAAACACTTTCTCTGAAATGAATCTGCTCAAATTTCTAGCCAGAACTGATTCCTTGAGATATTGTTGGCTGGAAGCAACACTAATGCTGTGATAGGGGGATTGGGAGGGACATGGGCAATATATCTATGCAGAACTTTTGTACCCCCATAATAAGCTGAAATAAAAAAAAAAAAAAACTAATGCTGTGATAATTTTTGCCTTCTTTTTCAATGAGAACTTAAATGCTTGAGAGAGAATGGTGGCACTGGAAACACGGGTATTCACTTTCGAGAATGAGGAAAGAGGAAAAAACTGGCCTTGGCTTGGCCAGGGAGTGTATTAGTTTCCCGTGGCTGCTGTAACAAGTTGTCATGAACTTAGTGGCTTAAAACAACACAAATTTGTTATCTCACAGTTGTGTAGGTTAGGAGTCCCACACGGGTCTCACTGGGCTGTGTTCCTTCTGGAAGCTCTGGGGGCGGATGCATATCCTAGCCTTGGCCGGCTTTGAGAGGCTGCCTCGATTCTGGCTCATGGCTCGTTTGCTTTGACCTGTGCTTCTGTTGTACCGTCTCCTTCTCTGACTCTCCTGCCTCCCTCTTTCACACCAAAGGCTCCTTGTCATTACACTGGGCCTTCCCAGACACTGTCCCCATCTCCAGTTCCTTAACTCAATCACATCTGCAAAATCCCTTCTGCCAGGCATGCGATGGACTCCCAGGTTCAAGAGTTTATGATATAGACATCTTGGTGGGGGGGGTGGATATTATTCTGCCCACCCTAGGGGATCATGAGAATGGGTGTCTAGAAGTGAGGGAGAATGATTTCCCAAATAAGCCTCAGACTCCCTTGATTTGTGAATATGGCTTTGCTGCTCATGACGTTCTTGCAGAAGAAGGGCTGAGTTACTGGAACCATTCACTCTGGACACCTGCAACGTTCAAGGATTGGCAGCTGTGGCCACTCTCTGCAACCATGTACAGCTATGCCTTTATCCTCTTGGGCTGCACAAAGCACTTGATCGAAAATGAACGATTGCTTCTCTGATTGCTGCTGGTTGCTTCCCAGCATTTAACATTCATCTGTGCCCCCTGAAGGGCTTTATCATTTGGGTCTTTAAAGCATCTCTTCTAAACTGCATTTTTTATGGCTGTTATTTTTAGCCTTTCACGTTATGCCTGGATAAGAGACCACAGCTTAAAAGAAGGAAGAACAGTGAATAAAGCCCACAGGTGAAGCAGGTGAACTGGGGATAAAAATGCATAAGAAGAGAGGCTGGAGGCCCTCAAAAAAGATTTTGAAGATAAATCACACAGCAAAAATGTGGAAGCTACATTTATAAATAAAGTAAATGGTCGAGGCTAAAAGCCCAGGAAGGCAGAGGAAAAAAATATGTACATTTGCAGACACAGGAAGCTGTGTTTGAAGAGAAGCTCCTGCAAACACAGTAATGTTACTTACAGCAGATGCCCTGGAGTTGAGCTTGATGGCTAAAACACTCGGTGTGCAGTGGTCAGAATGGACATCATTGACCATGGGATTTAGGCTTGCTTTCCTGAAAGATTATGGTGTCTTAATTGAATGCATCTTGCTAGCCAAAAGCTTCTGTAATGTCATTCCTCTATTTCTCTCTCTCTCTCTCTCTGTCTCTCTTTCTCCCTCTTTTCCTTTTGCTCGGAGATACAAATATAATACTTATGAGAAATAAGGAATTGGCAGTCAGCAGAGGAAAGTTGAGAAGCACCTGAATTCGTGCTATTTCCACCATAACCTCTCCAGGGACAGAGATTCTGATTTCTGAGGCGTCATTGGGTGGAAGGCCTCAGGATTCTAGAGCCTGCAACCTTGAAGTCTGTGATTTCTCAAAGCACAGGTTGCAATCTAAAAACTTCTTTAAAAGGATTAAGCACTGATTCACTACTTATAAAGTAGGTCAGTCTTAAATACAATGATTATTCAATTCATGGAAATATCTGCCTAATTTTCGGTTAGTTTCAAGGCCAACAGTGGTACTTTTTATCATGGATTGCTGAAAAATGATATGGAAAATGTTTTATTATGCACAAGAGTAGTTTATGTCAAAAGTAAAGAAAAGAAAAGAAAAGATGGGAGTATGTAGAAAGTGTTCATTGTGACGACAGAGATAAAGGTGTTTTTCCTAATTCACATGTGTTCAGAAAGGCTTGAAACATTCCTATGGTGTATATGCTACTATGTTGTTGATTGTACTAAAGGAAAACAAGATTGACTTATTCAGTTTTGCATTTCTTTTTACCTCTACACCCTTCTGGACGTAAAGAATCAGGGTGGAACCACTCAGATCCTGGTGATCCAGGCAAACTTAATCAAAGAGCTGGGCTGCCAGACCTACATATGTTCCAGGAGAGAAATAACCGAGATACTGACGTAGCCAAAAACCTGTGGCCTAAGTTTTCTTACCAAACGTCTGTGTATTGAAGGAGTTTCTCAGAGATGGTATCTGCACCCACTACAGCTCCATCTGTGTGTACTAATCATAAACTGTGCTTGAATCCAGCAGGATCTATTTATTTCCAAAATAACTAACTGTGTCTTGATCAAATAGGATTCATGTGTGCATGTCATACGAAGTAGACACACTGGGCCGGATGTGGCTCTTTTCCCTGACTGCCTTGATTCAATGGGATCCAGGCATTTTCCAACTAAACAGCTGTGGCTTGGGGAGAATCCAGGTGTTTTTCTCACTGAATATTTGTGGGATTGGCAGGGTCCTGGGTATTTCCTTTGATTTCTCTTGCCTGGAATTATTATAACATATATTATGTATATATATCACAGTGAACTTTGCTTTGTCCCAGGAAACAGATCAGCTTCCTTAACTTTACACAAAGAACAATAGCACCTAGAAAAACATGGACCAGAGCAAATGCTATTTATCTTCTTCACTAGCTACATCTTTCATGCTGTCTTATACAAATACATGAATACTCTAAAAATTCCTTTGTGTGAAAGCAAGTAGATTACCTTTCCACACTGAATAATGATCTACTCAGAAGGGGTTGCTTTATTGGATTGGGGGTGTCACACCTGTTCCGACATCCACTTGTTAAGAACCTGTTGGACTTGGCTTTGATTTCTGATTGAAGAAAGTAAGTCAGCCTCCTTAGGTTTGGCAATGCATAGACCTTGTTAGAAAATAGTGTGTGGTTTTGGTTTCCACATCTTATACAATATATAGGAAAATTGGAAAGAGTTCAGAGAACAGAACCAAAATGATTAAAGCATTGGGGAAATGAGGAGCTGGGATTATTTCATCTACAGAAAAGCTTTTAGGAAAAGCAAGATGGGGCGTGTGCCAAAGATGGAGTTAGGAAAGCCAACTCTTGAAGGCTATATGGTTAAGCAGGTTTGATTGGCCTTTGTAGGCCATCCTGAGCCTGGAAGGGGAGTGGGGGAAAGTTGGTCTGCCTTACCAATTATTGGAAAGAATAAGCAAGTTAGGAGGGAGAAGGGCACCTGGGGGAAATTAGGCAGGAGTTATTTTAGCTAAGGGTTCTATCTCAAACCTACTTATACTACAATATTCAAAAGTAGGGGCAACTTCAGTTTATGTAATTCTTACATTCCAGCTTCTATTGGATTTGAAAATATGATTAAATATAGTATGTATAAACCTACTTAATGATAAGCATGTTAGAGTGCCTTTCAACTGTATGATGAAATGTTGGTGTAAAGAAATTATTGACAAGTTTTTCTTCATCTTCCCCAAAAATCAGAGGAAATAACTACATGTCAATGTCCAAAACAGAGATTAATACTATATAAAATTTAATCATATTCTGTGAAGGGGTGAGTAGGGAACCTGCAGCCTTCTGACTTCAAAATTGTTCTTTTGTAAGCACCAAAGGAGGCAAGAAAAGCTTCATCTTCTCTGCTGCACCCCTTTTAACAAAAGGATTTGTTCTGTAAAATTTGGATTCAGTCAAAAGCCTGCATTTAAGGAGCCAGAAGGTCACATGTGGCCCCAAAGCCGCAGGATCCCCGCCGCTTCAATTTTAACACTTTAAGAACACAAAATATATGTACATATTAAATGCAAAGTACAGTATTAAATAATTATCTCCTCTTCTATAAAGCTTTATATTAGCATTCTCTAGAGAAATACAACCAACTATATCTATTATATTTATCTATGATATAATATGTAATTATTTGTATATTTACTTAAAGTAATTGGCTCACATGATTGTAGGAGCTGGCAAGTCCAATATCTGCAGGGCAGGTTAGCAGGCTAGAGATTCAGGCAGGATTTCTATGTTACAGTCCTGGGGCGGAATTCCTTCTTCTGCAGGAACCCTCAGTTTTTGCTCTTAAGGCCTTTGACTGATTGGATGAGGCCCACCCACATTATAGAGGGTTATCTCCTTCACTTAAAGTCTGTAGATCCTAGATGTAAATCACATCTATGAAGTACCTTCACAGCAACATCTAGACTAGTGTTTAACTGCACAACTGGGCACCATATCCTAGCCAACTGGACACATCAAATGTAACCATCACAAGCTCCAAATACTCTTTGGCTCAAACCCTTTCAGAAACATGACATATGAGTCAACATGGTATGGGGACGCCTGCTGTCAGCCACCCTCCTAACCCTCAGAGGCCCTTCCCTCTGGGGGAGAAGATGGGAAGAAACCCTCCATGTTTCACATCCTCCTCACTTGCCTTTAAGCACCATTTCTAAATACAGAGTTGGCTTCTTTTTGTTGTCTCCCAAGTAGTCACTTCCTCGTGGCAGTTCTCCTGTGTCTCCTCCCCATCCCCACGAACATGCTACCCAAGTCCTCTTTCTGCAGTTCCTCCAGGTCCAACCAAAACTCTATACTCTATCATAGCACTGACTTCATTGAGAATTTAGAAGAAGACAATCTGATTAAAGAAAATCACGAAGACAGTAAATGACCAGCGAAGACTATGGACACTGGAGCGTAACTGGGTTCAGATTCCAATACCACCACTTACTACCTGTGTGACTTTGATGACATCACTTGGTAATGCTCCTGAACCTCAGTTTCTTCATCTGTAATATGGGGATAATAATTATAATTTCTTCTCTAAAAGGTTGACGTGAGGTGCTTTGAACTCTGCTTTGAGCACTTAGTAATTATTTATACTTTTAAGTTAACTACTACAAAGCTGAGGATTGAGTATCATCTGGGAGAAAATGTTAGTGAAGATGTTCTTCCTGTATTATTT
>CM052440.1:116058660-116088783 GCA_028533085.1 Varecia variegata
CTTCCTGTATTATTTAAATCATTTAACACCAGGTGAAGGTCGCCCCTGAGACTTTTTGTCCAAAGATAGTTTTAGTTTCTGTTTATGATAGTCAGGATTTTACATCTTCCCTCTTCACACACTCTGGGGGTTAGGAAGTCAGACTTTGATACTACTGAGAATCTCAAAATAACTTACCCCTAAAAAATTTCATCACGCAAATAACAGAGGGTAAGATAAATGATATTTACTAAAAGCTTTCTATGTGCCAATCCACATACATTGTCTGATTTAAGGCTCATAATATCCCTGTAAACTAGATATATCATCCTTAATTTAGAAAGGAGGAAACTAAGGCTTAATATTTAAATAACTTGGCCCAAATTGTAGAGCAGAATCAGGGCTGTCCAGCTTCAAAGCCAAAACTCTTGCCAGTTACACTGTGATACTTTCCTCAAAAGGGTCAGACCTTGATGTATTTCTTGCAGGCTGCTGGCTCCTGTATTTTCTAAAATTATTTTTCACATATTTGAGAAATGCTCTTAATTCTTATTTTACCAAATTGAATTCTTAATTCTACAGTGCTGCTCAGGACATTCCATGAAGGATACTATGAAATGAGCAGGAGACCTTGAATTGTACGTACTTGAATTATAAAGCCTAAGAATTAATGGGAAAATAGATGTTTGAAGTTCTTGATTTTTCATTGTTTCTAAACTAAATCACTGTTTATGAAGAACGTATCAGTGAAAGATGCAGAAAAAGATGCTTCTTTTCCTTTATTCTTAGACTCAAGTAAATATTTAACAATACAGTTTACAAAAGCTCCATAGAATGATTAAAATGAGTAAGACTGTGAAGATAGAATTCACACAAGGAGGATCTCATGGCCAATTCATTTTTAGTTATGGCTTCAAATTTTTGCTTTAACAGAGTCATTATCCAACCGTCTACTCACAGGTTCAGCCAACCACCCATCCAACGCATGTTTAATGAATGCTATATGCTAGGTATTGTTTAGGTGCTAGGATAAAACAGTGCTTAAAGTGCATGAAGAGGGTTGAGATTGTGGTAATCTAATAAATAAATGAATAAAACAAGATGACTTCAGGTGCTGTAGGTGCTGTAAATGGAATATAATGTGAGGATATAGGATTTAAGGGGGAGAGGCTACTTGAGGTAGGGTGATGAGAGAAGAGCTCTCTCAACAGTTGGCATTTGAGTTGCAACCCGATTAAGGAAGATCCAGAGTTTTTCAAAGAAGAAAAAAGAAATCCCAGGCATGGAAAGTTCTAACCATTCAAATTACCAAGATCAGAAAGAAAGCAGTATGGCTGGATCCAGAGTGGTGGTACGAGGAAAGGTCAGAAAGGTGGACCTTGTAGTCTTGGAAGGAGTCTGACAGAAGGGGTCTCAATTGTAATCCAAGTATAATGGAATCATATTGCAGGTTCTAAGCAGGAGATGACATGAGTTGAGTCAGCTTTAAAACGTCAATCCAGATGCTTGGTTGAGCATTACTTAGAAAGGGGCAAGAGTGGAGACAGGGAAACTGGTTAGGGTGAGATCGCTCATGCTGAGGAAAAAGAAGACTCCAAAGACTTATAACAAACCTTAATGGCTAAGGAGGCTTCATTGGTGAAAGGAAGTGGAATTTACTTTTAACAATGTCTTCATTTACATGCAACATCTCTGCTACAAAATAAATTGTTTTACTGTTATTTTGTCAGAGGTAGAGATGACGGTGTGTCTGTGGATTAGCAATTATATATAACTCTACTGTATATAAAAAGGTATTTTACTGTTGCTGCAAAGGGCCACTCTGCAGACCTTTTGGTCTTCCCTAAAGGAGAGGAACAGTATCTAGGAAATTAATTCTTCCCTCCGGCCGAAATGCAAAATTGCAGAAACCGTTTGCTAAATAGGGCGACCCAGTCTTAAGAGACCAGAGAGTTCTTCCTCAGGCATACTTTATTAGAGGCCATTTATCAATTTCTACCGATTATTCTGGATAATTGAAGGGAAATCTGCGACTATGGCGATTTACTGGCATTTTCTTTGGACTCAGACAGAAGCTAGTTTTGAAAGTGGTATCCGTAGGGTAGGGTGGCCCTGCTTGCAAACTTCCTAGCTTAGGGGTGGTGGTGGAGCGCTGGGAGGTGGTGAGGGTTCAGCCACCCGGTCTTTCTGCTCATAAATCAGCATCGTAAAACATCCTGGAAGTGTTATGATGGCGCTGAATGTATAAAAAGGGTTCACAAGCCGAATCTATTGTCGTCATTCCTGGTGGCAGAGGGGAGTGACAAGACGCTCACACGTCGCTGAGTAGTAGCGCGGCATAATAAAGCGTGGTTTGCACCATGTGTGTCACAGATTTCTCGGGTTTTCTCGAAGGTCTTTCCAAGTTCCGCCTTCTCCCCCTTTGCAGTCAGCCTGGCCCCAGCTGTGCATCGGCCTTTGACTCCATCTGTCCTTCCGCCGGGGCCGAGACTCTCTCGCCAAATGGAGAACACAAGTTTGGCTCCCTAAAGTGATTATAACCCCCACCTTCTCTGCTCAGCCCGAGCCAAGCGTCAGGCCCGCTGGAGGGACGGTCCAGAGGATTGGGGCGTGGAGAGGCCGCGTCCCTCTCCCCCCACCCCCGCCCATCACCACTTGGCATGCCAAGCCTGGGCAGACGCCCCTCCTGCGCGTCCCCCGCCCACCCCACGGTTCAGATCTCCAGGTCCTTTCCCATTTGATCCTGTTCGGCCCTGCCGCAGAGGTGCAGCTCGCAGGTTGGAGTTTGCCCTCGTGTGCGCCGCGTCACTCGGCGGGGAAGGGAGGGGAGGGAAGGGGAGGCGGCGGAGGCTGGGTCAACGGGGGAGTCGCGGGGTCCTCGGCGACCGGAGACACCGCGGGGAGCGACCGCCCCCGCCCCCGGAGCAGCCTACTCGGCCGCAGCGCCCCTCCCTCCCTCATCCCTCCGGCCTGGCGCCCCTACTCGCTGCCTCCCCGCCCTTACTCCACCCCTTCTCCGGCCGATCCCCATCCTCTCTCCTTGTGTGCGCGCGCTTTAAATAATTTCCTGCTTTTTGGCAAAACAAATAATGCACCTGACTTTACCAGGGGGAAACAACCAGCCGAGCAGAACAAGGAACAGATGTAAAAAGAATAAAAGGAGAGAGAAAAAGAGATGAGACTCGTTTAAAGAAAACCAGGGGCTGAAGAGGTGGCTGCAGCGGCAGAGGCAGCTATAGCTTCCTTGCTGCGTGAGCTGCAGGCAGAGGACGTTTTCACCAGTTGCAGATGTAACCTCGGGAACTCCTGGGTCTGTCGGTTTGTTTGCCAAACAAAGTCTTTTCTTCTTTGGCTCACACACTGAAGAGGCTCCTGGATTTTTCTGCGATTCCACCACAAGCTGGCAGTTACCCGGGAGCCTTCCCAAAGAGCTGGAGGAGACATGAGCCCTTCTGGGCGGAAGATGGGCGAAAGGCGGCAGCAGCGGGGGCCTCCCGTCGGGAAGAGCCTCCTGCTCCCCGGGAGGAGAGGGTCACCCCGCGGGCTGCCGGGCGGCGGCGGCAGCGCCGGAGCGCAGCGCTCCCTGCTCGGGCTCTTGGTGCATGTGTGGCTGTGGGCGGCCTCGGGCTCGTCTGCCCAGTTGTTCAATCTCAGCCTTTCCGTGGACGAGGGGCTTCCCCCGGACACGCTGGTGGGTGACATCCGCGCAGGGCTGCCAGCCGCGCAGCAGCAGGAGGGGAGCGGTTTCTTTTTGTCCGAGGACTCGGATGACTCCCCGCTGCTGGACGACTTCCATGTGCACCCGGACACCGGTATCATCCGCACCGCGCGGCTCCTGGACCGCGAGCGGCGGGACTACTATAGTTTCGTGGCCGCCACGCTGCTGGGCGCGGTAGTGCAGGTGGAGATCCGTGTCAACGACGTGAATGACCACTCGCCGCGCTTTCCCCGGGATTCCCTGCAACTCGACGTCTCTGAGCTCACCCCTCCAGGCACCGCATTCCGCCTGCCAGGTGCCCACGACCCCGACGCGGGGCTGTTCAGCACACAGGGCTACACCCTGGTGCAACCGTCCAACCTGCTTCAGGACCCCGAAGGGCCGTTCTTCCAGTTGCGCTATGGGACTCCAGGGCTACCACCGTCGCCGCTTTTGCCCGGCTCCTCGTCGCCCCTAGACCCCCTAGACCTGGTGCTGCTGCGGCGCTTGGACCGAGAGGTGGCGGCGGCACACGAGCTGCAGATCGAGGCGTGGGACGGCGGCCGCCCGCGGCGCACGGGCCGCCTGCGCGTGGAGCTGCGCGTGCTGGATGAGAACGACAACCCTCCGGTCTTTGAGCAGGGCGAGTACCGCGCAGCAGTGCGCGAGAACGCCCCGCCGGGCTCCGAGGTCTGTCGCGTGCTGGCCACAGACCGCGACCTAGGGCCCAATGGCCACGTGCGCTACAGCATACGCGCCCGGCAAGTGCCGGGGGCGAATAGTGGTGGCGGGCCTCTGGGCGACGCGGCCTACTTCGCGGTGGAGGAGCTGAGCGGTGTGCTGCGAGTGCTGAGACCTCTGGACCGCGAGGCGCAGGCTTGGCACCAGCTTGTGATCGAGGCCCGCGACGGAGGCGCCGAGCCCGAGGTCGCTACCGTGCGCGTGTCCATCGCCGTGCTGGACGTGAATGACAACCCGCCCGCCATTCATCTGCTCTTCCTCACTGAGGGAGGAGCCGCCAGTGTCTCCGAGGGCGCCCAGCCGGGCGACTACGTGGCTCGCGTCTCGGTGTCTGACGCGGACCGTGAACCGGAGAAGGAAGAAGAGGCCACCGGGCAATCTGGTGTGGGCCTCGGAGTTGGAAGCATCTCGCTGTCTTTGGAAGGCGGCGAGGGGGCCTTCGCACTGCGGCCGGGCGGCCCCCCGGGGGTATTTTTCCTTTGCGTCGAGGGGCCCCTGGACAGGGAGAGCCGCGATCTGTATGAATTGCGTCTGGTGGCCACCGATGCAGGGTCCCCGCCGCTGAGCACGGAGGAGACGCTGCTGCTCCGGGTGGCCGATCTCAACGATCAGCCTCCTCTCTTCAGCCAGGAGCATTACCGGGCCTCAGTGTCTGAGGCCGCGGCCCCTGGCACCGCAGTCGTGTGGGTCAGCGCCACTGATGCTGACGAGGTTGGCACTGATCACGCCACCCTCCGCTACATGCTAGTCCAACTCTCGGCTCCCTGCAACCCAGAAGCTCTGCCCACGGCAGAGTGTGGACCTTCTTTCACCATCGATCCCCAAAGCGCTGTGATCAGCACCATCCGGACTCTAGACCGAGAAGTCCAGGAGGCCATGGAGCTGAGAGTGGTGGCCCAGGACCTTGGAGAGCCTCCGCTCTCTGCCACTTGCCTGGTGAGCATCACTGTGGATGACGTGAATGACAACGAGCCCATCTTCCAGAGGCAAGTGTACAATGCCACCCTTGCAGAGCATGCCCCAATTGGACACTGCTTTCTGGAGGTGAGTGCGCCAGGCCTGTGGGCCAACCAGAAGGCCTGCAAAGGGATGGAGAGGGTTGGGAGTGGGCCTGGGAAATTGTGATGTGGATGAGTATATCCTGGCTGCAAAACCAGGAGACAGGGGCTGTGGTTCCCTCTCCACAGTGAGATAGATGAATGTGTGCTCTCTGATCACCTAACTTTCCTCCAGGGTCTTGGCTGCATGATCTTCTCTAAGTTCCTTTCTACTTCATATCACATTTAGATCTTGATTTTTGTCATGAAATCTGGGTTTCCTGCATGCTGGATGTGTGCACCTAAATCGGCTTGGGAGGAGCCATCCACTCTAAATCGGACCACATGCAATTGGCAATGACTCATATTTTTGAGTAACTTTATGTGGCATCCTAGGAAATAAGGTAGCCCTTAATGAGTTTTTCAAATGACCAAGTGTATGTCATCAAATATTGAAACTGTTTTGAGCAACCATTTCCATTTACGCCTTTTCCTACCTTTGGAAGCTTACGAAGGTTGGGTGAAGACTCAAGTCATCATTATTAGCATCAGTTGTGGGCTGAGCTTCTCCGCGATGCCTTCAGGGCTCTGAGGAGCAGTGGGGTCCAATCATCCTTTATAAAGTGGGGCATGGGGCACTGCGCCCTGCTTTTTGACTTGGGTGTGTTGCCTTTTAGAGTCCTTCTGATCTCTTCTTCACTGTCAGAATGGCTGGTTTTGCCCACTTCTAGCCACTCCTTTTTGCTTCTGGTTTTCTATTTCTTATCTCATGTGAGATAATCAGATTTCCAAGATTGAGTGATTGATTCCAAAATAACTTGAGTAAATAGAGCCCGAGGAGCTAAGTGGTGAGTGAAGCTTTATATAGCTCTCAGCCTGGGTTGTTTTAAGGCCTCTACTGCTTACTCCCTGGTCCTCAGCTAGGGGGTTGAGGCTTTAGCCAGCAAAGTTATGTCTCAAATAATAACCTTTAGATAAGAGAGGTGTGACTATATTGTTTCATGACTGCTTCTTTCATCTTAATCCATTGGGTATGTGGGTAATAACAATCCCTGTTCCCGTCTGTAGCATGATTGGCAGCTCTGCATTGCTAAGTTATTAAAAGGTGGCTTGAAAATTAATTAATGATTGCTGCTGAAACAGACAAATCCAAAAATATCAGAGACTAAAATTATCATAGTATATTTCTCTCTCAAGCAGAGTCTAATATGTGATGCAGGTTGGCTGGTTCTCCTCCATGGAAGAGAAAGCCAGGGCTGGGAGTGACTCAGATTACTTCCACCAATGTCACCTTGGCCAGAGCACAGCCATATGGCCTCAGATGTGTTGCAGAGGAGGCTGAGAAATGTGGAGGAGCCTGGGGATGCCAGTGTCCACTGATACTTTCTGCCAGGGATTTCTAAAAATGAAGTTGTAATAGTTGAGAAATTGGACTAGAGGATTTCCAAGATTTCTTCCATCTGGAAGACCCTAAGAGTCTTGGTAGAAATAGTACAACTCGGCTCCATTTGAAGGAAAATAAGCAGGGTGGATTAATTGTGAGTCTTTTGAGTAGAACTTGTCTTTAGGATTATTTCTAACATTGTGAGATGATTCTGCTATGAGGTGTGAGTTTATCCCATTATTATGACTCCATATGTGGTAGATCCATTATGGGGAGCTGAGCTTGGCTCAAGTATAGGACTGTACCTCCAACAATTGCAACAAAACCTCCCTAGGTTGCCAAGTATTGCTCCAGACAGTATTAAATTGTGCTGATTAGAATTTCTGGAAATTCCAGCAATCTAGTCCCTCAAGATTTGCAGAAACCCTCTTACTCACTAGGCTCTCTGTGGCCTGTCCCCAGAATCTATGTGTACTTTCTGTGTTCTATAAGCCCCCTCCAGCTGACTCTGTCTCGTCGTCTTTCTCTCTGCTCCCAATCTTTCTTTATACCATTTTGCAGAAACTAACCTCCCCATCTAACCTTTGCATTGCATGACCTCTTTTTCATTCCAGGGATTTGTTTAATTGCATCCTATAAATTCTTTATAACTTTACTTACTTTCTCTTGCTCTCTACCAGTTTTCCCCCTTTAGACCTCATATCTGCTCAAGTCTCCTTTGTCAAAATCAAACAAAACCGAATAAGAAACAACTGGAAAAATATTCTTTCCTAGATTCCCTGTAAGAGAATACCATCTCATCTGATTTGAAAAAACCCAACAAACCCTGGAACTTCAAGGTGTCTTGGTGGCTTCTCCACTCTGTATCAACAATGTTTGTCATCCTTTGGCTCTTATAGCTCCTGCTGCCACCACAGTGCTGGCCACTGTCCCCAGTGCTGCCTGAACTGAGATAGGTAACCTCTAGCTCCAAAAGGTTTCTACAACTTTGTAGGCACTTGCCTGGATTTCTTCATAATTTGCTCCCCACCTGCTCCCAGGTGGAGAGCCTCTTCTTGATCCATCTTTCAGGAGCTCTTTTCAATCTGTTGATACTTTTGTAGTTAACACAGAGAGGGAATTCCACTCTGCAGACACTCAGGAGCTTTCCTCCAGTTCTAGTGTTTGGCCCAAAAGATTTCATTTTTCCTCAGATTGCTGTCAAAAAGATTAACTTCAACCTCTAGACAAGACCTCCATCCTCCACCCCACAGTAAGTCCAATGATGTGAGCTGCACTAATAGCACTGGACAGTATAACTCCAGCATTCATATCTGCATTACATGTGATAACAAGATTATTCTTTCATACTCCCTCAAATACAAGTACTGTATTCATTCATTAATTCATTTATTGAATCAAACAACAAAATACACTGGATAAACAATATTCAACCAACCGATATTTATTGAGTATCTGTTACATGCCAGGAACTATTCTTGGTGCTGGGGACAGCAGTGAGCAAAATGGGCAAGGTCCCTGTGCCAGCAGGGCTGGCAGTCTTGTTTTCCATATCCTTCCCTTCGCTGTCAGTCCTCATGCATGAATGACAGGTGTCCGGCTTCCACTTGCTGATCACTCCTTGTCCGGCTGTTCCGATCTTCTCCCATCACATTACTAAATTCTGCCTCTCCAAAGGCATCTATCTGTGTCTTTTATTTCAAATCCAGTGAGCTTTTCTTAGCTATAACCTCCCTCACGCTCTCTGAAGCATTTGGACTGTTGCCCACTTCCTCTTTCTTGAATGCATCAATTTCACTGCCTTTTGTCTCCTTATATTCTCTTTCTGTCTCTCTCTTGCTCATTCCTCCTTTTCCTCTTGTGCCACCCCACACTCAGTGTGGCAGAGGCATTTCCAAAAGTTCAGTCTTCCTCTCACTTCTCTTTTTTCTATACTTTCTTCTTATATATTACCAGAAGTTTAATTTAAAAAAATCTACAAAATCAACCACCCTTATAAGCTCCAGATGAGCATTTTCTCTGTCTCGTATGTATCTCTACCTGGATGTGTTTTTGGCCCCTCAGATCTAACATTTCCCAAATTGACCTCATTTCCCTTCTAATATTTTTCTTTCTTTCTTTTCTTTTCTTTTTTAACCATCATCATTTGGCTCCTTTTTGAAGCTTTCCTGTTTTGTTAATGTGTCCTTTCTATAGATGTGTTTATGCATTTGGTGTGTGTGTGTACGTATTTGCTGTTTGCTGGGGTGGTTATGTTTTGCATTGTTGAAAATTATAAGAATAAAGAGGAAGGTCATGTCCCATGTCAATAAGTTGGGTAAAAAGTGGGTCTTGAGTTTCCAAAGTGGGGCTGTGGGAGAGAACACCTGGCTGTGCGTGTTTATTCACTTTTGTGGTCTGACTCCGAGGAAGCTATCTAGGAGGGGTGCCTGGGCAGTGGCCATTAGAGACAGTATCTACCATCTGGGAAGATGCCAAGAGACAGGAAGGCCTGATTCCTATTATGTTCCATATGCTGAAAAGGTCTAAACCTGCAGCTCCCATCCTCTGGGCCATGGACTGGTACAGTTCTGTGGCCTGCTAGGAGCCTCACAGCAGGAGGTGAGCAGCTGCTGAGCCAGTGAAGCTTCATCTGTATCTCAGCCGCTCCCCATTGCCCATTGCTTGTGTCGCTGCCTGAGCTCCACCGCACCCCATCCCCGTCCATGGAAAAATTGTCTTCCATGAAACTGGTCCCTGGTGCCAAAAAGGTTGGGGGCCACTGGTCTAAACTATACCTTGTTTATGATTTATGGTATCTCTTGGGATTAATCCCGTTTTACTAATTTCCCAGCCTTTGGTAAAGTATTCCTAAATGTGTTAGGTTGTCTTAGCTGTACCATGGGGGTAAAAATGGAGAACCCAAAGCAGGGGTGGCATGATTTAAGGGAAGGGTTATTAATCAGCTTTAGTCAAAGTGTCCAAGACAAGAGGCCTCTTTCCTGAGGTCTGAGTGCCGATTGTGGCAGGAATCAGCAAGGGACTGAAGTAAGGTTGTTTAGGACAGTGTGGGACTCTTTCTTCCAAGTGGCTTTCCTAGTGCCTGCTTTAGAAGTAAGAAATTTTATTAAGAAAGAAAGAGTTTCCTAAAATCTTAGTGCCATCTTTGATTTTCACCAGATTTGATCCAGCAGTTAGCAAGGCCTTCAGTATTTCTTACATTGTCTCTCCTTTTTATATCATCAGCCTGGTTTTGTCCATATTGCTTCTTGCCTACTATTGCCTGCTCTTAAAACTGGAAAGCCAGTAGGCATTTCTCAAAGGGCCCCTCTTCCCACTCCTAACAATGCATTCTGGTTCTGTCCAGCTCTTTTCTTCATGTTCTTTGTGGTGCTACAGTTGTTTACCTGTATTAGTAAAAACAGTGGATTGTGAGTACCATTGAGGGGTTGTAATTTACTGGTACTTGAGTCTCCTGTAATTTCTAGTGTCCTTAATCTCATATACTAGGAGATCAATATCTTTATTGAATTGTGCTGAAGAGCTATTTAGCAAAAAATAAAAAAGAAAGTCTTGTAGTATTACAATTAGTCAAGGTTTTACTTTTCAACTTATTGCATTTTATTTGCATGTATATTTATTTTATTGTAAAGTTTATTTCCTCAGTATATTTTATTATTGGTCCTTTGGAATTTTATAGTCTGTCTTGCATTGCTTGTCCTGTATATTTTGTCTTCCTCACCTTAATGCTAAAATAATCATATTGTTTATGTTATGTATTACTTACATATTGTGCACCAGCTTTGATGGTCATATAATTGCATTACCTATATATGTTTGTCTTAATTTGGCTTCTTTAAGTAGACCCAACCTACCTGCACTCGTGCACTGGAAACACAAAATTTCCACAGCAGTCATTTGCTCCTGTCTCTGGGATATGCGTGGATCACCTGCCAACCCTCATCTTCCCTGGTCGTCTTGTTCCTATGTGGCTTAGTACCTTAGTTCTCAATATGTGTGGGATGCCCCTGGCTTTGTTTGTTGGTCTGTTCTAGGCACTCTAAAATGGACTGTAGAATTGTCTCTTGGATTTCATTTTGATATCCCTCCTGTCCCTGCCCCCAACCAACTACTGCCCAAGACGAATCAGCTGACTTTACTTCCTTTTCCTGCTTGAGAAATGTGATCAGATAATATTTGGACTTTTAATAATAGAAAGGGTATAACTTAAAATCTGTTGGATTTATCTCTAGTTGCAATCAGTATATAACTTGCCAGTGCTTTGTCTAGTTCTTGGTTCTAGAACTAAAGATGTATGACATTACATGGTAAAATGTTCACTGTTATATGCAGTGTGAAAAATAGAGACTATGGGGGTAGAGTGCCTGGGTTTGAATCTCAGCTCCACCTCTTACCAGCTGTGTGATCTTGAGCACTGGGCCTCAGTTTCCTCATCTCTAAAATACAGATAACAGTAGTGTCAACTGGATAGAGTTGTGTGGACGGTGAATTAATACACATATGTGTAGAACAATGCTTGATTTCTAGTAAGTGCTCAGTGTATATTATATATTATTAAATATTAGTAAATCAGAATTCCAGGCATAATGAAGAAACTATTTTGCCTGATAAATGGCATTAAAAATGACATTTCAAATAAATATTCTCCTGCACTGAAAGAGGGAAGAAAGAGCAGAAATGAGTATAAATTGTGTATTAGGTTTTTAGTTATATAAGCTTCTGGCAATAAAGTGGAAATCTGTCTTACTGACTTTGAAAGCATCTTCCTCTGGACATGATAGAATCCCATCTGTCTTAAGGAAAGTTCAGATGACCTGTCAGTAGTAATTTCTTGGTAGAACAACCACCACCACAATGTGCTGTGTAGAGAGTCTACACAATGTGATATAAGTTGTGGCAAAGGCCTTGGTATGGGGGATGGGGTCATAAGTCCTGAGGGGTTCACCTCGGGGTCACTGCCCACCAAAGTTAGACTAAGCACCAGCACATGAACTCCTCTCAGGTATGCAGGTGCTGGTCTTTAGAGTGTCTTGGTGTCTTTTATTCTCTTTTTCAGTTATTACTCTTTGGAAACTTTTACTGAGACCGCATGGAATAAAGAGAATGCTGGACTTGGGGCCAGAAAACCTTGGATCCATGTCTGACTCTACCATACACTATCTCTTTTAACTTTTCTGGCCACAATCCATAAAATGTTGTCATTCAGTTTAACAACACATTGATGTAAGAATTGGAGATAATTGGTATTTCATTGTAGAAAGTGGTAGGTATAGTGAGAGTTAAGGGGCCCTGGAGGTGGGAAAGGTCTCTTTATCCAGTAGATCAGGGGATCTGTGATATACAAGCTGTTATTTACAACCTGTCATGGATGCATTCCCCTGTAGCTGCACTTTTTTGGTGAGTGTGTAAAATTGTGTAATGTATTTCTAGGCATGGTCGCCTCTAAAAGAGAATCGCTTAGGATGGATTTCGGAAAGTTGTGATAAGTAAGACTTCCTTTCTCTGAGGATTGAAATCTGACAATAAATTAATTTTATTAACATCTAAAATCCCGATGTCTACTAATGGGCCCCTCCCCTTCTAAATTATAGATTAAAAGTGAGCAACTATGGAAGTAATTTATACTTTCATAGCTCATTAGGGAAATTCTGCTAGATCATTTTCACAAAATGCCAAGTTACTTGAATCTTACTGAATTAAAATCTTCATTTAAAAGAAATATGTGGTTTGTGGTGACAGTAGAGCAAGTGAATATCATCACAAATATGAATTAATTCAAAATCTATTTAGTCCGTGGGAATAGTAGGAATTGGAATAATCATGGTATGCCAGGTTCCCGTAGTGAAGTAATGGGAAATAGTTTTGAAGATGGAGGAGGAGACAGGCCAGGAAAGACTTGCAGTGTTTGCCCAAAGAGTTTGGCCTGTAATATGGAAGTAATTGGGAGCTATGGGAAGTTTGTGAATAGAGATTGACATATGCAAAGTAAGGTTTTAGGAAGGTTTGTCTTGAATTAGTAGAGAGAGTAGAAAGAAGAAAGCAGGGAAACCAGGTAGGAGAGTCCCAAGACTCTTGTAAGAACACACATTCAGCTATGAGGGTGGTTGTGGCGTGTGACAGGAAGGATGGCCTTGAAGGCATCATAACGGAAGAATTGGTACAACTGGAATAAGGTGTGAGCGGAGAAATGGTGGAAGAAGCAAAAGACAACGCCATCTTTTCAGTCTGGGTTAGTGGGAGGAATAGGAAAAGCTGAAGGTGAGAGTTTTGAGGGAAAGATTCTTACTTCGTTGAGTTTTTGATATGTTAAGTATGAATTAGTGGCTGGTAGTCTAGGAAAAGATGTCTTGAAGTCTATTTAGAAATTCAGAACTACAGTGCAGGAGAGAGCCTAAGGTTGGAGATATAAACTTGGCAGTTATTTGTATGGAGGTGACAAGTGATAATTAAAGCTGTGGAAGTGACAGTGAGGGTAATGAGCGGAGTCAATGGCTAAGGACACTGGCTGGGGCAAGGGTCTTGCCACTCATGTGTTGTTGGAGGGCAGGTCTCTGTGATGATAATGTTGTCTGCTTGCTCTCCCAGGTGGATGGTTGGTGTCTTACCCCCTTCTCTGAGCTCTTGAGCAGTGCTTCTGGGATGTTCAGCCTCCCTGCCATACTCCCAGGCACTAAAGCACACATTATCTGGCTCTGACTGTTTCTCTCTCCCCTTCTTCCTGCTTCCTATGAGCCTCCTGGTCAGTCCCCCGTAAGCACTGAGGGTGTTGATAGCCTTTTAGTCATTTTTGTCCCTATTATAACTTGTCATTCAGGCAATCTGTTTCTCACAGTTCTTCAGTTGACCCAGTTTTGAGATCTTTTATTGTTAACGCCACTCTAGGAGCGCTTTCCTACAGCGGTACCCTATAACCTGGAATCATCTAGAATTCCTCCACCTCTTAAACCTCAACCAGTCTCTGCTCACAGCTTCCTAGCTTTTCAGCTTTCTCAGTCTTTAATTTGATTTACATTCGCTTTTTGAACCTACATCTTTTCTAGACCCCTTGCTCTTCCTTGTCTCTCCTTGCGTATCAGCCTCTTGCTTCAGTTCCTTCTCTGTCCATCTGGGCTTCTTCGATGTGCCAAATTAACCCTTCCTCTTCCATAGCTGTATACACATCACCATCAGGGGATCTCTCTAGCTGTGTCCCACATGCCTGGCGACCAATCTCCACCCAGGCCTGGTCATAAGTTAAGACCCTTTCCAGTCAGAGAAGAGCTCTGGACACCTGTGCTCCTGTCTGGTATCAGTGTCTGGTATCCCTTGATGATGGAAGCAGTACCCTGCTTAGATCTTGAGCAAAAGTGATCTTTTCTTGACCTGTTAAGTGTCAAGAAGTTGTGAAGAAATTGTAGCTGCTAAAATTAAGAACTGAGATGTAGGATTTATTATTGCCCATTTCTTAATATTACATCCTGTAATTGATGGAAGCCATTAATCAGTACCTTTCATATGAGAAGAAATGATTCAACCAAGGAAGATAGGATATTCTATGAAACTGACAAAAATGCCTTAGTCTTATTACTACTTGAATAATCTTGCTACTCTTACCTTTTTACTGGATGGCTTTTGGACATACTAATCCTACTCCGTCTATCCTTCAGACACTGTGTCTTTCTTTCTTAGCAATTATGTTTTGAATTTTCTTTTTAAAAGTCCAGGCTTTTAACTTCATTTCAGGTTTTATCACTTTCCCATAAACATCCAGATCTTAGTGCACTGAAGAAGTGTGTGGGAGCTCTTTGGTAGAGAGGTTGGGAGAGGTTTGCTTGCTCTCATTATTTCCAGGTATCTTTGATTTGGACAGAAGAAGAGTAACCTAGTGCATAAAATCTTCACAGAGCCAGAGAGACCTGAGTTTAAATTTCAGTTCTGTAACATAGCAGTGTAACCTTGAGCAAGTTCCCAAACCTTTGTAAGCCTCAATTTTCTCACCCATAAAATAGGGATGATAATAGGATCTACCTGGTAGGATTGTTGTGGAGATAACATGAGATGATGTATGTCTGGTGCATAAAGCAGTGCCTGACACATGGTAATTCCCAAGGAAGTTTATCCTTATGTTAGCTTCACTTGAGCTTTGATTAAACTGAGGAGCTAAGAGAGAGTGAGGGAAAGAAATGTCAGTCTTTTGTTTTCAAAATCCCAATGACTAGTAATGTTAAATGGCTAGGGATATAATCCTGAACCTCAGTTGACACTCTGGGAAAGCACATCATCTTAATTAATATGTAGGACTTCCATCCCAAATTTAGTCACGTTCTTACCTTGGACAGCTAGACAGGAGCCATGTGAGCCTTGAAAATACCTTGGCTCTCTTGGTTTAAAGACTAGGACATCTTGAGCAGATGGTTCTCTGGCACTCCTCCACAATTCATCCCTGGTCATAGCTGCCTTTCCCATGGCTTCTAGTACTCTGGGTGTTTCTCTGGCCTTCCAAGGTCTAGGGTGTTTCCTAAGAAAGGGGCACCACTAGGCTGGTCTAATAGCTCTTGTTTCCTTAGATATAAGTGATTCAAGTGACAGAAAAAAACATTAACTTTCTAGGATTATAGCTGACTTGTGTCTTCTTCATTTCTTTTATTGGTTGTTCTGAGAGCTTCTTGTTCGCATTCAGAGGTGGAAGTGGGACAAAGAAAAGAAAGAGATGCTTTGAGTTTCCCTTTAACTAAAGAGAAACAATATCATTAATACTACCCTTCAACAAACATTTATTAATCCACACTACTTTGAGCTTGAAGCTAATTATAGAATAAAGTCACTGAATGCTTTTGAATGATTTCATTTATTGTAGGAAATTTCCTAACAGATAAAAAGGACATCAATTAAAACTTATTTATGTACTTCCCTTAAGAAAGCTGAACAACACAAATTACTCCTTAAAGAGGAAACTTACTGTTAAAATAATTGCTAAAATATTATTATAACTAGAATATTAATGTAAAACCTGTTTCAGTTGCATTTTTATGTGTTGTGTGTACGTTTGATATACTGACATCTCTCAAGCAATCAAGTAAATTCGCTTATGCTCATTTGATGGAAATTAAAACCTATGTTTTCTATTGTAACTGACTGTAGTAATTTTTAATTGTTGAATGTTTGCTTTGATGACATTGTTGGTTTATTTCATACTAAATTCTCACACAAGAAAATACCATTCACTTGATGCTTTTGGGGACTGTATTGTGTCAAAAGCCAGGGAAGACCTGTAGTAGAGCTTTGCTTTCACAAGGATAGCAAAGAGGAAAGAACAAAATAGAATTTGAGGCAATTTCTGGTCAGTGTGATTACTGATGACACTTAATCCAAAAATTCTATTCAGTACAAGGGACTATCCTCCACCTTTACAAGCTCTTTTGTTCATGTTATCCTCCTGAAATTTCTTTTGTGCTTCACTTAATTAACTGTGTAGCATTAGCCATTGTTATGGATATGTTTTCAAGAGAGTAAATATTATTTTTAGCCTTACTGTCAATGGACTTAAATACTATTTGATTTTAAACAGTTGTTTCGTTAGAAACTTCTCATGTTTTTTATTTCTGTTGATTTATACACTTAGAAACACAGAGGAAGTTATTGTTTATTTAGAGATCAACTTATCTAGTGCCTAAGAATGTCCATTATACAAGAACCAAGTTATGCAGTAAAGAGCAAGCTAAGCTTATGCACTGTTTACTCTCCTTTGAAATACAGATTAAGTATGAACTGTTAAAAATAATACAAAGGTCATTCTGTTACATTATGCATAAATAAGAACACAATATTGCAGTCCTGGCAGATATATTTCCTGGACTCATCTCACAAGAATTTTTATATGTTATTTTTCTTGTGTAGAATCTAATTGTCATAGTTGTGTCTATTCCACTTCCAGTGCCTCTATCAGTGACCAGCACAAAGAAGAGAGGTGACAGGAAGGGTAATTTATAAGTTGATGTTTGACAGTATCTGAGGTAGTTTGCTCGCTTGCTTGCATTAAACATACAGATTCTATGTATATTGCAGCATACTCTTAAGACCACAAAATGAATTTGAGTTGACCCTGAGTCTTAAATCTTAATACATTTTAAAAGAAAGATAATTTCTTTTGTTAACATGTGAAGTACAGTTACTACTTTTGTTTGTAACTTGTGAAGATAACTTTTATTTTTTTAATGAGAAAGCTTATTTCATGTACAAATATGAATTGTTCTAAGGGCTGAGTTTTCTTTACTTTTAAATATTTTTTTCTGCCTCATTCTTTCTTTTCTTTGTTTCTGAGATTCCGAATACATATATGTTAGACCTTTTGATCTGAGGCCTTGAAGCTCTGCTTATTTTTCTTTTCAATAATTTCCCTTTCCTTTCTTCAGACAAGATGGTTTGTATGGCTTTATTTTCAAGTTCGCTGTCAGGTTCCTCATCACCATTCTGCTGTTAAGTTCACCCAACAATTTTTTTATTTCAGTTACTGTGTTTATTTATAGAATTCCATTTTGTTCTGTTTTATGGTTTCCGTTTCTTTGCTAGTATTCCCTTTCTTGTCTTCCTTTATCTCACATACCTATAATAGCTACTTTAAAGCCTTTATCTGCAAATTTCAAAATCTGGGTCATTCTCTCTCTCTCTCTCTCTCTTTCTCTTTTGTCATGTAAATGTATCACATTTTTCTGCTTACTCATACATTGAATAATTTTGCACTGTATTCTGGACACTGTGTACATTATGCTGTGGAGACTCTGGGTTCTGTTATATTCTCCCAAATAATGTTGATATTTTTGTTTTAGCAGGCAATTAACTTGATTAGATTCAAAGTGCAAATTATTTATCTCAGGCACTGGTGCAAATCTCATTCTCGTTTTTTTTTTTTTTTCTCAACTGGACTGTTTTCAATTCATTCCATGCATGTGGAGTTCAGGGGTCAGTCAGAGATTTGTGCAGAGTTTACATATAAAATTTCAGGCTTACTTGGGGCTTCTCCCTATCTGAGGTTTCCTTCTCACTTTCTAATAGGTATGGTTGCCCTGAGCTCTATCTTAAGGTTCTCCAGTCCAGAAAAACTGTGTTTCTATTGTAGCTTTAGCCACCCTGCATGGTTCCTTGACTTAATACCTTACACTCATGCTAACAGCTTAAAAATAAAGTAAAATAAACTTCAAAATATGGGAAATCCATTCCATGTCAGTCCATTCTTCCAATTTTTGACCCTTTGTATTAAATCTGACTGCTTTTATTCAGCCCCCAGCGGCTTTGGGTATTTTTTTTTCTGTTTTATTCAAAGTTTATAGTTGTTACATGCAGAAGGGTAAGCTTTGATACATGTGTACTTGACCATACAAGAAGCAGAACTCCTGCTTTTTTTTTTTTCTTACGTTTCAATTTCTGTTCATTTCAATGAGATACAGATGATTAAGACTTAATAGTAAGAGCCCTTTGGAAATAAAGCCTGTAGAATTTCATTCTAGTTATGTTACATTGTTCTTGAATGGCAGCTATTGTGTACAGCTGCAAAGATTTACTGGATCAGTATTTATTGGATTAACTAGTGTTACTAGTAGTAAATATTAACATTTTAAAACCATTTAAGTATATTTTGGTTTTGCCCAGACTCAACAAATAATTTTATGTATTTATAATTCTAGAATTTTAGCTGAACAGCTGATAATCCTTCATGAGCAAGTAGAAGTAGAAATCACCTCCATGAATTTCTTACCATATTTGGGTTTGGCTGAGACATGTGTGAGAAGTCATTTGCCATGACCCATTTGAGGAAAATCAGTCCTTAGCAAGCCCTGTCCAAATGCAAAGAACTACCTAAGATTGTTCAGAATCATGAAGACTAATTTTGTATGCTGGAGAAACTTTCATCTAAGTGAAAGTTAGATGTAATTTTTGCTATTTCTCTTTTTGCGAGTCAATGCTCTGGGGCTCAAATATCTGACAATTATCTGTTACTAAGTACATTGTTCTCTTATCACCTGTTAGATAGAACCAGACATTTCCTTTGATAATTACTTTTGTCAAAATCATCTATAACACAGATCTGAATATATTACCCATGCTTAAACCTTCCATGGCTTTGCACTGCTTGTCAGATCAAGTTCAAAATCTTTGCCTAATTCATTCTGCCTGCCTCTTTAACCTTGTTCCAAGGAACTCTTTCCCACCCCTCCATATTTCATGAAGGCACCATGTTCATTCTCACCTCAGGCCTTGGCTCTGCGTTATGGTCTGAATGTTTGTGTGCCCCCAGATTTATATATTGAAGCTCTAACCCCCAATGTGATAGCATGGGAGGTGGGGCCTTTGGGAGGTAATTTATGTTTAGATAAGGTCATGAGGATTGGGCCTACGTAATGGGATTAGTGTCCTTCTAAGAAGAAAGAGAGAGAGGAGTTGTATATCTTTCCACCTCGTGAGGACACAGCAAGAAGTCACCTGTCTACAAACCAGGAAGAGGGCCCTCACTAGAACCTGACCCTGCTGGCACCTTGATCTGGGACTTCCAGCCTATAGCACTGTGAGAGATAAATTTCTGCTGTTTAAGCTACCCGGTCTATGGCATTTTGTTATGGCAGCCTGAGCTGACTAAGACACTCTTGTTCTTCCCTTTGTGTGGAATGTGCTGTCCTTGTCCTTTCTGGCACGAGTCTCCCCTTCCCCCAGGTAACTTACTTGTTCCTTAAAAATACCACATCCTTGGGAAGCCTTCCTTAATCATCTAAGCTTCCCACTTGCTCACTGTTAGTTAAGTCCCCATCTTATAAACACCCAAAGAGTATATGCATTATGCAGTAAACCTCTTTTCTAGCACTTCTCACACAGGTAACCTCTTAGTATCTGCTTCCCTGTCCATTATAAACTTCACGAGATGATGGCAGAGACCTTTCCTGTCTTGCTTACAGCTAAGTGCTTTAATGCCTAGCACATAGTAACAGTAAAATTTGTTCAATGATGAAATGACCTATGTGGTACCCCCATATAAAAATGTTGACTGCTTCAAGAATTGGGCATATCCTACAGGGTAACAGTGAGGTCTGTCTGTAATCTTTCATATTCTTGCTTTTTGAAGAATATGGCTTTTTGAAAGGCTTTTTGAAAAGCAAGGCTGTCATTGAAATGTCTACCATAAACATTACAAAACAGAAAGACAGTTATTACCCTTTTTATATTGTAATTTAGTGTCAGATAGATCTTTTCATTCCATGTAAAAAACATGATCATTGTGAGTGCCTCTTTTTACTGTCAGAATATGAAACTATGAATTTTGCATATTAGCAGAAATATTACTAGAGTGTTTTTGTTTCTTAAGAAAATGTCTCAAGTTAACTATCTGCTGTTTAGTCCTTTAACCTGTCTTTCAAAGACATATATATCTTTCATTGTTATCCAAAGAAATTGGGCAGCTGATTTGAGAATATAGAAATATTTTAACTTTTTAGTAGATTCTATTCTTTAAGTTGAAAAATAAACCCATTCAGAACTTAAAAAAAGGAATAATTATAGTAGATATATTTTCTCTAGTTTTTGGAGAAATGCCAATATTGTGAAGCACTTTTCCAAATCCTTTTAAGCAGAATATGGATTGACTTATTAATAGTTATGTGCTCAGTGGGAGAACAGCAAATGGAAAGAGCACGGATAGACTTGCGTCTGTCTGGCTCTGCGTTTATAAGCTGTGTGCATTGAATCTCATTTTATTCATCTAGAAAATGGGATAATAATATGTACTTTGAAGGGTCGTCTTGAGAATTGAAGATAATATATTTAGAGCACTAGCACATGTAAGCACTTAAAAAGTTGCAGCTTTTTCTTGCAAGCGGAGACATGGAAACTCAACCAGACATTGTTCTTAGGACTGGCTCTTACTAGATTGGTTGAGATTTCTGCATGAAGCAATATGGGAAATATTTACTATTTAAAGGTAAATAGAATTTGAGCCTTCTGTCGGCTGGATTAATTTTCCTTGTTTACATTGACTTACTAGGATTTACTTGTCTTGTCCTAACACATAATGGGATTGGACATGGTCATAAATAATACATCTTAATCCTGAGAAAAACTCATTTAAGATATGAGTGCATTAAATGCAGAGGAGAGTGGCTAATTTATTCCTTTAAGATTTCAGCACTTTAAGCATATCAATTAAATGAATCTACCCTTAAAACTTCATATTGCTCTCCAAGGGTTAATTTATAGCCTTGATTAGAAGGGCTATGGAGTTCTTTTGATACTTTAATTGGCTAATAAATTTTAAGATCCAGAGCAACTCTGAAATATCAAGCTTCCAGTTTAAATTGCAGTTTTTCTCCTTTCTGAATTTGTTGGATTTGATATGTTAAATTTAGAATAAATATATGAGTTTACAGAAGGAGTTAAGTGTATTTGTTTCTTTGATATTTAGTAGTAATGCATTAATTTTTATTATAATTGGAATATCAGAAACAGTATAAATTATAATTTATTACTTTAAGCTTCATTGTTCTACTGATTTATAACTTAGGAAAAGCTGAAAAAGATACAATATTAACATAAAAATGAATTCCATTTCTTTATGTTTTTCCTGCAAAAGAAAACATGCTCATAATAATAGCTGGTAATAAACATTTATGGAATACTTACTATGTGCCAGCACTATTCTAAGATATCTGGATTAATGAACTTGTTTCATTCTCACAACACCCTGTGTGGAAGGTATTACTATTATCCCCATTTTGTGGATGAGAAAAATTGGGAGTGGAGAAGTTAAGTATCCTGTCCAGAATTCCCCAGCTAGTAAGTGGCAAAGTAGGCTGGCCTGGGGTCAGGGGGCCCAAGGGTCAGGTTCCTTGGAAACAGATGGTGAGTGGGGACTTGCATGGAGGAAGTTTACTGGGCAGTGCTCTTGGGAACAACAGCTGGAAGGGAGCAGGGGAAGGAGAATTGGGCAGAGGGGAAGGTGAACCATGATGCAGACACAGCAGAGAACTTGGCTTCTCCTCTAGGCCACTCTGGGCCGGAGGCACCCTTCAGATCTGCCCTGAGTTGTCATGGGGCTGACCCTGAGGAGGGGCATAGCCTTGGATGAGGCAGCTCCCTTTGGATGACAGCAATTTCTGGGGGACACTCCACTGCCTGATGGAGGAATGAGTGCCTGGGTCTCGAAGGGGATTCCAGGTGGGGCACTCTGCCATCCACAAAAGCCCACTTGTGACGGTAACCTTATTTGGAAATAGGGACTTTGTGGATGTAAATTAAGGCTCCGGGGATGAGATCATACTGGATTTAGGGTGGACCTTAATTGCAATGACAGGTGTCATAAGAGAAGGGAAAGGGAGGTTTGAGACAGAAGAGAAGGCCTTGTGAAGATGGAGACAGAGACTGGAGTTATATGGCCACAAACCAAGAAATGCCGGGGTCACCAAAAGCTGAAAGAAGCAAGGAAGGATTGTTCACTGCAGCCTTTGGAGGGAGCATGGCCCTCCTGATACCTTCTTGTATTTAATATTTTTAATACCAGTTCAAATTTCAGATTTCTGGCCTCAAGAACTGTGAGATAATAAACTTCTATTGTTCAAAGCTAGCTAATCTGTGGGGCTTTATTATGGCCGCCCGAGAAGCTACTACAGCACCTCTTGTGCTTCTTGGGCCCACTCGCTTCCTATAAGTTTGTCCCATCTGGGAACTGCTGGCTGGTGTCTCTCCCTGCCCTGCTGCTGCAGCTGGTTTTGGAACTGCAACTGGTATTCATCATTTCCTCACTCTACCACCCATTCTAGAATACCCTCTTGCTTAGCTGCTAGCACTTCTTTTGATCCAGGTGGTGTGACTCAGATCTTCATCCCTGAGGGGTCTGAGCCCCTGGTTACCACTTGGGCTCTATCCACTGCCTTTGTATATTTACCATCAAAATTGGGCAAGGAAGTACCAAAAAAGGTTTCAGTGTATCACCTGGGTGTCAAAGGAATTCTTTCCTGTCCACATTGTTTAATATCAGCTCCACCTACCCTTAATGATCAGAGTCAATCAATCCTGACAGCACAGTCACTTATTTCCTTGCTGCTGGTCACTTAGCACAAGAAGACTGATGTGGCCAGATAGCAGCCTCAGTTTAGTTTAATGGGATTATTGCTGTGTCCCATGGGAACGTGCTCCTTCCTGGGAACCAGGACATCTAGATGCACAGAGCTCAGAGTTGTGGTGGTGACCAATGTTTCTGTAAAGTTAGGAGTGGTCAGTAGAACCAGCGACATTGAAGGAATGCTTTGGAGTAACTAGAGACTGAGAATTTCTGGAGCAGTGGCTGAAGAGATGATAGAGCCCACATGGTCTGCTTCCCCCATTTTATAGGCTCAGGGAGGTGCCATAGCTCATCCAGGATCACACAGCTGAGTAGCAGTTGAACTGGGACCCAGACTGTCCCTCCCTAGTCAGGTGCCATGCTGCTCCCATTATTTCACATGGATTACTTTTACTTAATTAATAAAATGAGTTAGCTGGTATTTAAAATATCCCTTTCTGTTGTATGATTTTCAAGTTTGGTTTCTAAAAGATGTTGTTATTATACAGTAATGAAGCAATCTTTACTAGTTGTGAGAGATTTCATTCTGTCTGTGTGTGATGTGTGTGTGTGTGTGTGTGTATGTGTATGTATAGTGAGCAGTGTTGGATCATTTCTGAAACCTACATATTTAATACTAGTTTTAATATCCAAGGCAGTTTTACAAAGTCTTCCTGCTGCAGTCTTCATCAATGTTAGCTGTTCATTAAAAAGTAAAGATTATAAAATGAATTTAATTTTAGACATTTTAGTGAGAGGGTGAAAGTCTTTCTCTTGAGGTCAGTCTTAATGAAAAATTTCCTGTAAATGCTGAGTATGCCAAAGTTTTGGTGGAAAAACAAGGACTTTCTAACATGTTGACAAAAAGATAGTTCTCTTAAAAATAGCTTAAAAATATTCCTAAAATATTAGAATATATGTGGATGCTCACTAGTTATGCCAATTTAATTTTATTGTTACCTGCTTAGCTGAGGTTATAGTGGATTGATATACTGACAATTGTCTCCGTTGTCTTTAAGAATATGACACAGTTCATTTCTAGGATGCTTTTATCATTATGAGATTTAGGAAAAAAAAAACAATTGGAATCAAGATTACTTTCATACTGTTCTACAATCACAAATGCTAGACTTGGAAGAGATCTCAGTACAGAAAATTACAATCATTGTCAAGGGGATAAAGTATAGAAGGGAAAACAGCCTTTTAAAACTGTGGATTATTTACATATGTGTGACACTGTTGACAACCGGCCAGAGAGCTGCTTTGTGGTTTCATGTCCTGAAGCTTTGCTGTCATGTTAATTAATAACTTCTTGCAATCCAAACCACTTTTTTTTTTTTTGCCCAAAGCTGTACTTTATTTATTTTTTTTTCAAAGCTGTACTTTAAATAGCAAGTTGTTTTTGCTAGAGACTAACAGGACATAAGATATATTGTATTTGTAGTAGAATCCTTAATGGTATCGCTGTTAAAATAAGAACATGGTTATATTTTTCAGTCCAAAAGCTCCAGCACCATTCAAATCACCTGCATAAATGTGCATCACCTTCAAGATCCAGACTGCGAGCATTTCTGTCCTCTGCTTCTGCTTGCATTTTTTCCTATACTTTTTGTGAAGATTTGGCATAGATTTGCATTAATAAGAATTACTCTCCCAGGGAAAAGTTCAATATCACACTCTGATGCATTCTCTAAAGTTTAGAGAATGGAAAAGACACAGAACAAATGCTATGCACGTGACCATAATGTGGCTTCAGTTTTGGAGATGGCAGAGCTGTTTGCTCTCTGAGACAGATGTCCTCTTAGGATTATGCGTATGTGTCTCAGGAGGGCCCGTAGATATTAACTTTGCCCTGGATTTATTAACTGAAAAGTAAAAATTATCTGTGACTGAGGACAGCCAGTAAGGTACTACAGTAAGTCATTTCTAACTCAATTAGAAACATAACTCTTTTTATAGCTGACCTTGAAAATAAAGGGAAGCATAGTTTGATCAAAAGTGGGAAGGCCTTCACACCAGTTACCCTCATGCTGTGATATGAAAAAAGCATTATCAGGAACACATTTTTTTTGACTGTAATTTATTTCAGACCTATGCTGCAATAAATAACACACATGAGCCTTAACAGATGCAAATAATAGAGAGTAATCTTTGTATGAGTAATTTAACACATTGCGTAGATTGTGGGATCATTCTGATACAAAACTGGGCTGTCAGAGACACTGTGGAGTTGAAGCATTTTTAATGTGTAATTTTAAGTAAGTCAGTGTGTCCCAAAGCCACATGGCAATGCTTATAAAATCTAGCGAGCACATAAATAAATAAATGATGTTAGATTCTGGGCCAATTAATAGAAACCATTTGTAGGCTTCTTCTCTTCAGCCTGTGAAGGGGCTTGAAGTTCTGGGCATAAGTTTTGATGTTAGATTGCATCTATAGCGCCAGAAACCCAGTGGTCCGGTAAATCCTTGTTGAGGTTACTTCTCTTGACTTCTAAATGTGGTTACCCAAATCCTGTGTACATACAGCTCCATCTATACTGGAATGACTATTAGTTAACTGTGACCAAGTATTGTAATGGAAGAGTATGGTGGTAAAATCTCTTTCAGAATCCTTAGTTTTGCTTTATGAACTTTTTTTGGGGGAGATGCTTTGCATACCCCAAATTCATAATAAATCTAACCTAAATACAGGTGGTAGTGAAACTTTGAGGACTTTTCCAGTCTGAATTTTCTTGATACATAGCTTATGAGATAAGTGCTGTACAACAGTGGCATTAAAACTTTGCGCCCTAAGTAAACATTGGTTGAAAATTGTATATAAGCCATTGGTGTCTAAAAATCTTATGTGAGGTAATATCAGAATTAGTTGACAGATTTATTTAATATTAGCCAAAGCAGTTTGGCTATTTTTGAATAGAAAAGATTCCTTCCTTTTTCTCTCTTCTTTCCCTCCATCCTTCCCTTTCTTCCTTCTTTCATTCTCTCTGACAATCACTCATGCATCTTCATTCACTCCTTCCTTCAACTAATATTAATTGAATACCCACTACGTCCCAGGCCCTGTTGTAGACACTGGTGATACAAGGTACGGTAGTGAACAATTTTTAGGAGTTGTTTTCTTATAGGAGAAGACTGAAAATAAAATTAATAAAAAATTAGATAGCATCACCTTAAATTAAAAAGCTTCTGTACAGCTAAGGAAACAATCAACAGAGAAAATAGACAATCTACAGAATGGAAGAAAATATTCGCATGCTACACATCCGATAAAGAGCCAATAACCACAATCTACAAAGAACTTGAGCAAATCAGCAAGAAAAAAAAATCAAATAACCCCATTAAAAAGTGGGCAGAAGACATGAACAGAAGCTTTTCAAAAGAAGTAGACCAATGGCCAATAAACATGAAAAAATGCTCAATGTCACTAATCATCAGAGAAATACAAATCAAAACCACAATGAGATATCACCTTACCCCAGTGGGAATGGCTTTTATCAAAAAGTCCCCAAACAATAGATGCTGGCATGGATGTGAAGAGAAAAGAACACTTACACACTATTGTTGGGACTTTAAACTAGTGCAACCTTTATGGAAAATAGTATAGAGATTCCTCAAAGAACTAAAAGTAGACCTACCATTTGATACAGTAATCTCACTACTGGGTATCTACCCAAAGGAAAAAAAGTCACTTTTTCAAAAAGACACTTGCACTAGAATGTTTATTGCAGCACAATTCACAATTGAAAAGATGTGGAATAAATACATGAGTGGATTAATCAAATGCAGCATGTATATACCATGGAGTACTACTCAGCCATAAAAAATGAATTAATACCTTTTGCAACAATCCGGATGTAACTGGAGACCATTCTCCTAAGTGAAGTACCACAAGAATGGAAAAGCAAACACCACATGTACTCACTATTAAATTGGAACTAACCAATCAGCACTCATGTGCACAGATGGAAGTAAAACATGACGGAAATCATGCAGGTGGGAGGGGGGAGGAGTGGAAGGGTGAAATCATACCTAACATGTACAGTGTACACTCTCTGGGTGATGGGCACACTTAAAACTTTGACTCAAGCCATACAAAAGCAATCCGTGTAACCAAAACATTTGTACTCCTGTAATATTCTGAAATAAAAAAAATGGAAAAAATAAGATAGCAGACAGTAATAAATGCTATAGAGAATTAAAAAACAGTAGGATGGACTCGAGAGTGGCTGGGAACAAGGTGGTACTCCTTTACTGCCAGTAGGAAGGGACAGCTTCTTTGAGAGGATGATATTATAGCTGAGAACTGAACGATGAGGAGGCAGCTGTGCTAATCCTACCTGGGAGAACCCTAACCCTAACCCTAATCCTGCACTGAAGGCAGGAAGGAGCAGTGAGCACACAGGCACTGAGACAGGCAGGAGCTTGTTATGGTCAAAGGACAGAGGGAAGACCAGTGCTGTTGGAGGCTCATAATCAAAGTGAAGACTAGAAGGAAAGTAAGTGAGGGTCGTGTCATGTAGGGTGTCATAGACCTTGGTAAGAGATTTGGATTTATTTTGATTAAATTGAAGGGTATTGAGAGTTTTAAGCAGGGAAATGATTTGTGACCATATGTATTTTATAAATGTTGCTGAGATTCTCATTCACTACATCACAGAATATCCAATTAATGAGAACACAATGGAGAAATTCCTTTTCAGGTCTTAAAACTGTGAAAATCTGAATTTTGAAACAGACAACACAGTTCTCCATTTGGAAGTTCAGAGCTAATTTGCAGCTTTCTTCTAGTAATTAATTATACATACATACCATACATTATTGTATTGTATACAGTTTTCTTTTTAAAATATTATTGGAAGAGATAATACATTTGTGATGTCCAAAAGTAAAAAAAAAAAGATAGGAATTTATGTATTGGGAAAATTTGTTCCCATTATTGTCTCTACCCAGCTCACCAGCCACCTCTGCTCCCTATAGATAACATTTTATAGTAGTTTCTTATGTCTTGCCAGTGTTTCTTTATGGATATAAAAGTAAATATAAATATATTCTTTTCTTGAGCTTTATTGACATATAATTGATAAATAAAAATTGTATGTATTTAAAGTATACAACTTGATGTTTTGATATATGCATATGCTGTGAAATGATCACCACAATTAAGCTAATTGGAATGTTTATTATCTCACATAGTTACAATATCCTTACTTCCCTACTTCCCTCCCTCCCTCCCTCCCTCCCTCTCTTCCTTCCTTCCTTCCCTTTGTTCTTTCCTTTGGAAGACATTTTGTGTTTATGACTGGACAAATTAATTTTGTTAAAATGTCTATACTTCCCAAAGTGATCTATACATTCAATGCAATTCCTATCAAAATCCCAATGGCATTTTTTTACAGAAATAGAAGAAACAATTCTGAAATTTATTTGGAACCACAATAGCCAAAGCTATTTTGTGCAGGAAGAACAAAGCTGGAGGTATCATACTTCCTGATTTCAAAACATATTACAAAGCGACAGTAATCAAAACAGTATGATACTGTCATAAAAAGAGACTTATAGCCCAATGAAACAGAATAGAAAGCCTAGAAATAAACCCATGAGTATATGGTCAAGGGTGCCAAGAATACCCAATGGAGAAAAGATAGTCCCTTCAATAAATGGTGCTGGGAAAATTGGATAAATATATATTATTATTTCCCTTCCTCTTTTCCTTCCTGAAGGGTTGTGCGTTTGTGTGTGTGTCTGTGTGTTCTTCTCCATCTTGCTTCCTCTACCTAAAGTAGAACCTGGAGATTTTTCCGTTTCAGCACACAGAGAATGTTCTCATATTGTTTTACAGTAGAAAGGTTTTCCTCTGAGTATAAGTGCTGTATGCTTGGATTATTTCTTTTACTATTAGAAACAGTGTACAATAAATAAACTTATTCATGTTACCTTAAATTTGTGAGATATAGCTGTAAGTTAAATTCTTCAGAAGTAGGACTACTGGGTCAATGTGTACTTCACATAATACATAATTTTGGTAGATGTCTGTATTTCGCTAAGTATTACTAACTTTTCCTTTGTACATCTTGTGCCCTTTGGCACTTCCAGTAGCAGTACATGGTAAACTATAGTACTCTTATTGTTGGCTTGGCTGTTTACTTATCATTCATCCATATTTTTCCTTAGTCCTAGTTCCCTAGTTTATTTATGTATAACCTTTTATAGTGTAAGTATTTTAGTAAGCCACTTGTAGGCCACTTCAATTTTTGGTTGAAGGAGGCATTCAATAAACAGAAAGATAAATTTTATGTGCCTCAGTTATTGCACTTAGCACCTCATGCTATGATTATTCTGTTATGTTTTTGCTTCTTCTTCCACTAGAAGACTCCAAGTAGCTTCACAATAGCCTGGTTTATGTTTTATTAGTCTTAAAAGACCAATGCCTGGCACATAGTAGGCAATAAATATTTGACATTTTAATGAATAGTTGAAAATATAGTAGTGTTACTATAGGCTCTACTAAGCCTAGTAGAGCTAAGTAACAGAGCCAAGTTTGTATGCAGAGAAGGAATCAGTGAATAAATTTGATGAATGAGTTAATGAATGTAGGGTTTTTCCTTTAAGAGAAACCATTGTATCAATAGCAATAAAGAAACATTATTATTATGAAATGGACTGATCTTATCTTATTGAACTGGATGCTATTATATCATAAATTAAAATGATATCAGTACATGACTTTAGAGCAAATGAAATCTTATACTGTATGGCAGACGAGAATTTTAATGGACACATTCATAAGGAAAAGCATTCAGTGAATAAATTGGAAGTGTAACATAGAGAATTGTCTAGGAAAAAGAATGATTCTGAGGGAGAAAATTCTGCATTAGGGAGCTTTAGATGACACAAGTGCTCTCAGAAAATCCTGAAAAAGTTCTAAAATAAAATGCTTAGACTTTTCTAACAATACATGATTATACCTTACACATTCAATAACAATGACATTTTAGTCTTGACTGCTTTATGATTTGTGTCTAGATGAGCTGAGGAAACATTCTAAAACATTTAAAATGTGATATTACTGCTCATGAAACATGTATGTGCAATAAAAATCTCTAGTCATTGAGTAAGAATGTCCGGCTGGAGTATTGCCCACATTGAATAATCCTTTGTATATGAAACAACTAATCAGAGAAAACCATGGACACCAAATAGGACAGCAGGCCGATGAGGTTTTACTT
>CM052440.1:116089283-116118428 GCA_028533085.1 Varecia variegata
AAAAACAGTTTGAGTACAAACAGTCTGGTTTCTTAAGTTGGCAAAGAATAGTTCAGCTTTTAGAGCTATCATTCTGATCTAGCTGAGATACACTGAACATTGGACTAGGTCAGTTTTTCCATTGGTCCTACATGCTTTGTTGGGTATGTCAAGAACTTAAGGTCCTGACCACCCTTTACCTGGACAAATACAATCTATGAAGGTTGTATTTTCAGCAAGCAATCTTGAGGGACGAGGTAGTATCTCCATTCAGGAAAAAGAGCAGGATTGCTTGCTGCGTGCTATAAAGTGACGGCTTCTTTAAGCTTAGTGTGTCTACCGTATGTGCAGGCAGCATCTGGCTATCCACCTGGCCTTTAAGAACTGGGCTTGGGGAAGTGACATGACTATGCTGACATTATGGTTACTGCTTTTGCTGTGAGTAATCAACTCTTCCATCTGTGATCCAGGGTCTTGTGTCTTTTCTCTGCCTCTAGACTGGGTAATTTTAAGGATCACCTTTTTGTTTCTCTCAGCCTAGGGATTGCAAGTTTGCATTGCCTGTTCTTTGATGTCTGAAAACTTATTTCTTATAGTTTGTCCAGTTTCCTAGTTGTTTATGACAAAATGGTAAGTCCCGACCCAGTTACACCAGCATGCCTGGAAATAGATATATGGAACTTAACATAATTTAGTTAATTGCCTATTTTTGGTTTAGAGTTATCTGTCAAAATTTATCATATTTTCTTTCTCAATGAACAGAATAAATATATAGCTTTTAAATCCTCTGTCTTGTAATGCAACTCCAATATCTGAAGCTTTGTGGATCTGTTGTCTGTTGTTTTTACTGAATTTTTCTTTTTATCTTTTCTGTTTGTGTTCTTGGTTACCTTTGATTATATATGGATAATGCATTTGCAGAACTGTTTGTAAAAATAATTTGAGGCCTAGCGTGATGAGGCAGCCAGGTTCTAAGATAGCTCCAGTGACTCCATCCTTACATAGTCTCCCTTATGGAGAGTAAGTTGGACCAGTAACTTGCTTCTGACTAATAGAAAATGGTGAAAGTAATGGTGTGTCACTTTTGAGACTGTGGCTGCCATACTCTTGTGCTCTTGGATCCCTCTGGGAGAGGCCATGCTGTGAGCAGCCGGATGGAGAGGCCCACGGGGTGGGGAACTGAAGCCTCCTGCCAACAGCCATGTGAGTGAACCTGGAAGTGGCTCCTTCAGACCCAGCCAAGGCTTAGATGATTGCAGCTCCACTGGACACCTTGCTTGCAGCCTATTGCAAATCCTGAAGCAGAATCACCAAGCTAAGCTACTCCTAGATTCCTGATCCACAGAAACTGTGACATGATAAATATTCCTTGTTTTAAGCCACTAAGATTGGAATAATGTCTAGTGTAGCAATTGTTAACCAATATAGATTAAATCTTTTTTTTTTTTAGATGAAATCTTTTAACAGGATTTATATGTGCTTGTGTCAGTTGCTTGGGGGTGCTAGTACTCTAGGAAACCTGGGGAGACTAGTAAGTGCAAAGATTACCTTTTTCCAGTCTCAGGTATTGTAATAATTCAGAGCTGAGTTGCAGCCCCTTTGAGGGCCTACTTGTGGTTCACCCTTGCTCCTAAGGGACACCGTTTAGAGATCCCAGCCCAAAGTGAGGGAGTTCAGTGGGGCTGTTCCCAGCCCTTTGTAGGCCCTGGACACCAGTCTCTGTGGCCTGAGCCCCAGGAGCTCTTGTGAATCCTGCTCAGCCTCTCAGTGTCCCAGTACCCCCTCTGGAGTCAATGTAAGTTCCATGGAAAGAAGGTGCTTTACATTTGGGGGTACATTTACCGATACCCCCCTCCCAGTAAATCTTTACTGGACTCGTGAGGTCTGTGGTGCCTTCAGCGGGCTATTTCTTTAAATGTATTGTCCATTTTTCTCTAGTTGTCCCATGAGAGGACTGGATTGAAAGACTTAATTTACCATTATTGGAAGTAGAAGTCAGACACTCCAAGATCATTTCTCTGTCAGCAAAGTTAAAAAGCAACAGGGGAAAAGTTTATTCTTCCACATACTTCTTAAGTCCCAAAGCATATTTAATGCTATGTTTCCATTTGGTAGTTTACTGAATTCTATAGGAATTTTACATGTACCGTCCATCTGACACTCTGGAGGGTACTTTTTTGGTGACCAATCTAACTTGGCCCGCTCACACATTTTCCATGGTGACATTACTGGTTTTCAGTTTACATGGATGGGTAGTAAGCTGTTAATCCTGATGCTGATTCATTTTGTGAGTTTTACTCTGGGAGGCAGGAGTTGTATTTTGATGTCACTTGGGTACGAGGGGGCTAAGTAGCATATTTCCTATTATCATATTCTATCTCTTTGAATATTTGTTATCTTCTGCAGAGTGGATATTGATGGTTTTTATTTTTACATATGCTTTCTAGTAAAGAAGTAAATAAGTTTGTTCTGGGTTAAGCTCCAACTCCAAATCATGTGGAATACATATGAAATCTCTATGCTTATATACATAGAGCCCTGACTTCTTAGGTTTTTTTTTTTATAATGTATGAACATTGGCTCAAAAAGAGAGAGAGAGGAAAAGAGAATAGCTCACAGGATTTTTAGTTTCCCTAAAGACTTGTGCTTGGGCTATGTGTACTAAGATTTAAGGGCTAAATTCCTATTAACATTTTAATAGCTCAGTGCTGCTTTTCTAAAGATTCTGATTCTCCTTCAAGAGATGAATGAATAGAGGCTTCTAGAATTCTGAAATTTTTAGTGTACGCTTTTAATTACATGCTTCTATTTGGGTCTGTTAAAAATATGTCAGACTTGGTGTGGATTAGTTTCATGAAAATAAAGCTTTTGTTTTCCAGTCATGCAATTTATGTCCCTGAAAAATGCTGTGATTGGGAAATTAATAGTTGGGGATCTTAAGTCCTTTTGTTGTGTAAAAAGGCTATACAATTTTTTAAGGAAGTGGATTTATATATGTTGATTTAGAAAAAATGCCAGGATATAGTCTTAATGAAAAAAGCAGTTGTATATTATGTTGCCATTTGTGTAAAAACAAAAACAAAAGCCCGAAGCTCCTGTGTGTGTGTGTGTGTGTGTGTGTGTACATGCTTGTAAATGTGTTGTACAAAATGTTTAGAAGGATACAGAAGAAACTGAGGAAGGGAATTGAGGATTATGGAAAAGTCTTACTTATACATCTTTGAATTATTTGACTTTTTAAATCATTTCATGTGTCATTTTTCCAATTAACTAACTAGTTACTTTAAATATTGAATCAATACATATTAGTTGCACAATCTTATATTAGTTGTAGAGAATAATATACAGTTATTTCCTTTTATCATCCTGTTTCAGGATCTTTCTTATGGTCTTTACTAGATACCAGGTTTATACATTTATTTGTCTTTAGTTACGGACAGTATAAATATTAAACCTCTTAGGTAATGTTTCCCTCCCCCCACCTAAATGTTTAATGCTTTTCAGTTATGTGGATTGGCATTGCTAAATCTCTCTAAGTCACATTTCACAGTGGAACAGTTGTCAATTTGTACGTACAAAATCCAGAGTCAGAAATTCTGGAAGGAATTTAAATTCTATCACTTAATAGTTGTAAGGCCTTGTATGAGAAATTTAACCATTTCCCACTTTTCTGTCCCTCCATCCACCCATGCACATAGAGTCCATATTAACAATTATTTTCCAGACGCTCAGTTGCTGTCTGAAAACATGAATAATGGTAACATCTTTCTCTCCTGCCTTATATGTTTGTTATGAGAAGCAAAAGATAATCTTGAAAGCTTTTGTTTGATGTGAAATAATATGCAAACATTAAGTGTGATTCTTTGTAGTCCTTTGCTTCCCTGTAAACTGTTAGGTAAAGACCACTGAGTTGAGATGTCCAATTTCCCTCATTTTGAAATAGGAAAAGATGTTAAAGGAATCAGATAATATTTATGAAGCCAAAAACCTAAAAAAAAAAAAAAGTACATCATTGTAACTTGAGTAAAAGAGCAACAAAAGATACTCCATGTTAAGGGAATCAATCTGGATAATACAGTATCTTGGTTGTACTTAAGAGAAGGGAGCAGAGGCGTCTCATTTTGCTGGGAGTGAGGTGGGTGGGGGTGTTACTGCCAGGTGGCTTCTGTCCCTTTTCTGCCTCTGCATTCTAAAAGCACAGCCTCCCTCTTGGGCTTTGATTCACTTAACATCAAGTGCAGGGCATTTAATATCAGCTCCTGACCTCAGGGAGAGCTTTCCGGGAAGCTGTGGAACGTAAGTATGGGAAAGTCTTCCTCTGGAAAACTTCCCCTCCTCACCTATCCCTTGGACAATCCACTGAAAATGTCCAGGGTCTCGCTCCGTGTTTCTCTAAATGACAAATACAGTCACTTAAGGATCTGTCTGATGCAACCAGATGGTAATAATCTTAAGAGCACAAGGAGGGGAAGAAAAGGTAACATCTTTAGCCCTGCTGACTAAGCATGGATTAAAGCCTAGACTATTTATAGTGTATTTCATTTTAGTTTATAAAATATTTTCTATTTAATTACTTATATACCTTCTATTCTGAGTTATAGTGTATCATTATACCATGTCACAATCTTTTCCATTTTATATATTTTCTCTCTTTCTGACTCTCTCTTAAAAATTATGCCTAATAAGATAGAGAAACAAATGTTAGTTTTTAAAATGTAGGTAAATATAAATGTCCCATTCAGATATACTAGATACTGATATATTCTGGGATATAAAGTAGAATTATTTGTTTTCATGGCCCCAGAAATTTTTTTTTTTCTTACAACGATTCCATCAGCTTTATTTACCTAGGCCCTAGGCAGCTATGTATTGGGTGTATAACTGACACTGAAGGAGAACAGAAACTGATATTTCAGAGAGGAAAAGAATGAATATGTTTTCAGTGGAAAACTCTCGATTCTTTGATGATGGGCTTAAAATTTGATTTGAATTTTAGTAATGTTACTGCTTGGTATGCACCTGGGACTAGGATTGAAAGCCTCCTGCTTGAACCCTCTTTGGGGCAGAATAGGGCTGGTGGACACAGTTTTCTGAGGACCTGATGTTTGTCAGAACCTTGTGCTTCATACGTTATTCCTCTGCTCACCAAATTTCTTCTTTCCCTGATTTAACTAATTTTAGCTTTTCTTGGTCTGGAAGCCCATTTAGGGAACACTGACCTACAGTAATTCAATGGTACCTTTTAGTTGAAAGCTGAGGCTGAAAACGGGGTTTTTACATGTTCTGTGGATATTTTAGGCTGGTACTTTATTATTGTTAATATTATTATTTTAATAAAATAATATGTAGGTCAGCAATGTTTTCTTCTTGTATTCCTTTGCAGTTACTGGCATAAAGTTGTAGCTGGCCATAAGATAAAGGCTAAACATTTATCCACTTACTACATGGTAGGCAATGCCATTCACATTGTATATATCTTATTTAATCTCACGACAACCCCATGAGGTAGATCCTATTATTAAACCATTTCATAGGTGGAAACTGAGGCTTAAATAGCAGTGAAATAATGTGCCTAAGGTCAAATGGACCATAAATGGGGGAGTCAGGATGCCTATGTTGCTGATGTTAAGCTTTACAACTCTTTCAGGGGACAGATCTCCTTTAGGAAGAAGACATGCCAACTCACACATGGAAAATTTTTATATTAGCATTGGCTAAATTATTCAGCAAGAAGTATGTACAAGAAAGGGGTGGAATTTGGGCTTCTCAAAATAACACTTAACATTTCCATAGTAGTATGTCTTTTTGTTTTGGTTTCTCCCTCCTCCCCCACCCCATGCATCTCTAATTAAACCATTGGAATTTTTGTAATCAAAAAAATTTTGTAATCAAAAATTTTGAATCAGTATAATTAATGCTAGCTTAAGACGGGGGCACTGGAGCTCAGGGTTATAGATAGGGCTTTAATCCATTTGTAACAGTAGAAATGTACCAGCACAGCATTGGTTCTGCCCACCTGTTCATATTAACCTTGGTTACAATGCAGAGATAAGGCTCCGTCAGCTAGCAGTCCAACAGGCGTAGAATTGGTAGCCTGGCAGATTTGATGATGGGGAGACCTTATCTAAATACCAAGTTAGTACCTGTTGGGTTAACTGGGTCTGTTTTAGGTTCAGAATTTTCTACTTTTACATCTGGATTGGGTTTTGTAAGTTAGAAGCAATGACAGAGAGATAGAGAGAGAGAAAGAATGAGTGAGAATATGTCTTAGGACCTAAGACCACAGGAAGGCACAGCCATTGCTAAAGGTCCTGCTGGAGGCAGAGAGAAGGGCTGACACACCTTGGGGTTTCCCCTCCTTTGATCCTCAGTCTCCTGACACATCCCATGAGGCAACTTAACCAGAAGCCAGTTAGCAAGGGTGCCTGAGAGAGGTCTCTTGTGGGGTCATCCTGGGAAATGCAGAGCAGAACAGGGAGAGAGAAAGGGATGAGTCTGAGGTTGGGCGTGAATGATTGGCCCTGTGTTTGGAGGGGACAGTGGTCAGCGCTCTTTGCCTTTGTTCTCCCTTTTGTGAGAAGAGAACACACTTCTGGTTTGGGATTTTTTTGTGTGTGGTTCTTTAACATCTCATTTGCTTCCTTTATTATGAAATATGAATTCCTCTTAGGACATTCTATGGTGAGAGCGTTGAAGGCAGGAGTCTTATCACTTGGGCAGATGTTTCGATTCTAACCTTCCCTCTCGGGTTTTTAAATGAGAGTTCCCCAGATAGACTCTGCACTTAGGGTTATTCCATTTTGCAATTAGAACACGCTTCAGAGGAAACATAACCCCCCTGACAATTCTAATTGTGAAATATTATAAAATTGATGGGAGCTACTACTTCCTGATCTGGCTTATTTCCACACATGAAGAATAGGCACTCTTTATAATTCTTCAAAATTCTGGCCTCCATTAGGTAACTGCAGAGATGTTATCTTCTTAGAAATATATATTTTTGGTGGCAGTTTTGGAAGCAGTTTATTATGTAGTATTTTCTGTTGCTAAGTCTGCATTTGGCATTTTTTTTTTGGTAACTCAGAGTATTGTAATAACATTTTTATTGTTTTGTAGGGGTTGGATTTGCTTTGCATACATCTGTGGAGTATTTGTATGTGCACCTGAGAAACTACAATGTTAGAGGATAGTATTTGAACTCATAACATAACCAGTCTGGTGAACTTTAGACTCAATGAACATTCTAATTTATGAACTCTTGAAAACAGAGGATTTAGTTTGTTTTCTTTAGTCTCTTCAGCATATATATACACACATATTCACATAGTATGTGTAGATATTTTGGTTGTAATATGGAAGATCATTTCACAGCTATCTAAATAAAAATTTCTAAATTTAATATGGTACATGCAAGAGATGGCATTTCATCTGGAAACTGAACCCATTGACTTATAGAATTTCATAAGCCCTAATCTGGTCAGGCAATCATCATCTTTTGAACTTCAAAATAAACAAGGTGGGCCGGGTGCAGTGGCTCACACCTCTAATCCCAGCACTTTGGGAGGTCGAGGCAGGAGGATTGCTTGAGCTCAGGAGTTCGAGACCAGCTTGAGCAAGAGTGGGACCCTGTCTCTACTAAAAATAGGGGAAAAAAAATTAGCTGGGCATGGTGGCACATTCCTGTAGTCCCAGCTACTTGGGAGGCGGAGGCAGGAGGATCACTTGAGCCCAGGAGTTTGAGGTTGCAGTGAGCTATGATGTTGCCATTGTGCTCTAGCCCAGGCAACAGAGCAAGACCTTGTCTCAAAAAATAAATGAATACATAAATAAATAAACAAACAAGGTGAGTCTCATAATGAGAAACGCTGTGAAATGCTTATATTATAAATAGTAAAATGTTAGCTTGTCTTTGTGAATTTAAGGCTTGGAGGAGGAGAAGTGATATAACAGCTGTTTTCCAGTTTGTCCTTAGGAAGCATGGAGCTTCTACATACTAAGTTTATGAACCAGGTAACTTGATTCTATAATGAAAATTCCATTCCTTTGGAAATATGGGTCTGATTTTCTATTAAAACAGTTATAAAATTTTATTTAGAATTTTAGCAAATTACTATTTCTGTTTGGGCACTAGAAACTTGTTCTAAATTGAAATATTTAATTTTAAAACAATTAGTGTTATCCTAATTCTCTATGGTTATCCATCCTTTTTGTGTTGTGTATTATTTATTCTTTTAACTTATTTTACCTAGCAAAAGGATGAATGGAACTGTAGTTTTCATAAAATAATTCATCCAAGTGACCATTTATTTCTGTATCTGAACATTTTATCTGACTAAAGATTGAGGTGGGGAAAAAATACTTACAAAAAAAGTGAAATATAAAGGCACAGGATATAGGGAGATAATTGCAGTAATGCAATTATACTGATGTTATTATATCTTTGCATTCAGTATTTTCCCCATCAGTGGTTCTCAAGGGGAGGTCCCTGGACCAGCAGGCTCCACATCACCTGAGAACTTGTTAGAAATGCAAGTTCTTGTGCCCCACCCCAGGCCTGCTGAAGCAGACACTTTCAGTAGGAAGGAAAGGGAGAGAAGCAATCTGTGCTTTAACAAGCCCTCCAGGTAATCCTGTGGACCCTAGAATAATCACTGTCCTTTGGTATTACCTGCCAATTCCGATCACTCTATTATAAGCCAGATGTAACAGATGGCGTGGGTACTCTAAAACACAAAATCATCAATACTGCTGCTGTGAGCTGTTGGATTTGAAGATGTCCTTTCACTTGGAGAAACACTTGCATGGCTGTCATGGGGATGTGCCAGTGGTTGTCCTAAAGGTGGGAATGAGTATGCCATTCTTCAGCGTTGCCCTCGTAGCACTAAGGTTGTAATGATGGGAGTCAGAAGAAACAGGTATGGGGAAACTTCCTCATTTAGTTAAAATGGTGCTTGCTTTTAATGTGTGGTGTTAGTAGGATGCAAGAAGGTAGTAGGTGTGAAGATGATTTGTACATTATAAAGCACGACATAAATGTGACTTGTGGATTTTGTTCAGTAGACAAACATTTAAGTTCTCTCAGGGCTGGGGAATCAGCAGTGAAGAAAACAGGAGTCCAGGCCCTCAGGGAACGCATAGTCTGTGGGTTGCAGTTACAGGTTAGTATGTGCATGTTGTCATTAAGCTATAAATGGGTACTTACAAGTAAACCGAGGTCCATTAGAAAAATCACAATGCAAAAGAGCCCGATGTGGCAATGACAGTTTACCTACTTATAGCCCAGTTATATGGCAATCTTAAACACATCTAAGCAGAAAGTAAGAAAACAGGCCTCCGTGAATCCAAAATAGATGTCAGTGAGCCCAGTTACTAACCTCATGCCCTTTACCTCTAGCTCTGACTCAGGTGCATTTTACAGAATCTCTTCCTTGACTTATAATTTTAAGTTGTCTACTTTTTCTAAATCCATCGGGTCCTTCCATTACTCCACGCCTTTTCTCATGCTTTTTTCTGTTGTGCCTGTAATGCCTCTACTTCCCCCTCTTTGCTTAATAAAGTTGTATATATTCTTCAAAATCCAGCTCATACCTACTTTCTGGGAACCATTCCCAGTGTCACAGGCTGAGCTCATTTCTCCATCTCCTGTGCTCTCCCAGGAGCGTTCCTGTCTGCAGTAGAGTCTGGAGTCCCACGATTGGCTTCTTCTCTCCTTGCGCCACTGTTAGACTGCAGACTCCTGGAGGACAGGAACTACGTCTCCCGGAACACTGCACTGTGGATGATAAACAGGAGCTCGATAAATGTTTGTTGCATGAATGAATTTAACATGGTAGTCCCGTTTGCAATCCCACAGCCTTTTAGAGACAGCAGATTAAAAGGAAGTTTCCTGCCGGAAACATACGATAGCAGTGAGGATGGATTCTTGACAACTTTACAACACAGGACAAAACAGAAAATCTCCCCCCCCCCTCTCTAAATTGTCTAGAAATGTAGGAATCTGGAAAACAAAGGTAAATTACTACTTTTAACGTTTTAAATCCTACAATGTGTAATTTTTTTGTGGTTAAGAAACAAATGAGCAGCCATTATTGCCTCTTTGGAATAATTGTGTTAAGTGGGGAAAAAAAGTGCCACGTGGCATTTTTCCGAGAAGCTGTGTAGTAGAGTTCTCGTTCGGGGTCTGATCTCCAGTTTGCCACATGGTAAATGTGGGTTTCGTATTAATCACTGAAATTCTACCAATAACCATTTCCTTTTTCGCAAATGGAGCCAATACAAACCTATGGCACAGGATTGTTTTGAGAATTAAATGACATAATGTGTGGGAAAAGCATTCAATAAACAAAAATCACTCACAGAAATGGTGGGAACTTATATCACAGAATGTACGCTAAAAGACTAGGGGCCCAGCAATTGCCAGAAGTATTTAATTTTTCCATTCCGTCTCTTCCTTCCTATGATGTTTCCCCTGACAATTTATGAAGTCAGATGATTCTTTGTTTATGTAAAATGGCCCAGATCCAGTTGTTCTCATGAGCTAGCCTGGATCTTTCTCAAGAAGGCTTGTTACTGAGCTTAAATGGTTGGTAAATTAATTATAAATTTTAAGAAGGAAATCAGATGTTATTAAATGAGCCCCAACAACAGAAAGTAGCCCCAGACCTTGTAAATTTAACAATGGCTGGCATTTTTAAAACTTTTCGTGAAAGAGTGTTTGCTACATTGGACATCTAAGTATTTATAGACAAATTGAATGTTTATATGTGCATCTCTCTTATTTGAAATTTCTGTCTTCCTGCAGTTCTTTAGCAGCTACCTCACATTAATATCTTTAAAGACAAAGCCTGCAGTAGCACACATTTTGACAAGGAATAGTTAGAAAGTTGTGGTTCAGCAGGAAAGCTGAAGTCAGCTATGTTTCACTTATCCAATCAATGAAGCTTTGCCATCAATCCCTTCAGATCCAGGTCACTGGGTTAGCTGGGCAGGACAACTTTAACCGCAGCTCGGATTCTTTTCTTCCTGAAAAGCAACTGTACTATGAGCTAGTGTCACTCGTTAACACCTTAGAGGATGAAAGTTATCCTCACATTTATCAAAAAGGAAAAAAATTCAGAAAAGAATGGAGCACCTGGATTTAGGGGTGGGGATTGGGGTGAAAAGCCTGAAGCCTAAAGGTGCTTTTTAGGGAGTGGAGGGCTGGAGGGAACATTATGTGAAGGACTTGGGGACAGCCTGGGTTACATCCTTGAAGCAGAGGTGAGATGGAGAGAGGCGTCTGGGCAGAAGAACTTGGAAAGACTAAAAATGAATAGGAGGATGCGGTAGGCAGCTTCACCTGCTTTGCCTGGTTGTAGTGTCCAGGGTGCTACAGAAACAAAATAAAGAAATGTTTCTTTGATGATAATTAACATAACCCAAATTACAAATGTAAAAATTGCCCAGTTCATATGTAGAATATTATTTGATTTGTGGCTAATAGGAAGATTGTTGACTTATTTCTCTGATTAAAATAATTTCTTTTGGCCGGGCGAGGTGGCTCACGCCTATAATCCTAGCACTCTGGGAGGCCGAGGCAGGTGGATTGTTTGAGCTCAGGAGTTCAAGACCAGCCTGAGCAAGAGCAAGGCCCCCTCTCTACTAAAAATAGAAAGAAATGATCTGGAGAGCTAAAAATATATATAGAAAAAATTAGCCGGGCATAGTGGTGCATGCCTGTAGTCCCAGCTACTCGGGAGGCTGAGGCAGAAGGATTGCTTTAGCCCAGGAGTCTGAGGTTGCTGTGAGCTAGGCTGACGCCATGGCACTCTAGCCTGGGCAACAGAGTGATTCTCTGTCTCAAAAAAAAAAAAAAAAAAATTTCTTTTGAAAGGCCTGAGCATGTTATGCTGAGTACATCAATAGCTGGCAAAGTTGTATGTGTGTGTGCATGTGTGTGTGTGTGTGTGTGTGAGAGAGAGAGCTGTTAGAACCATGGGAGTATATATAATTATTGGACTATATGTAAGCAGTTATAGTTTCTACTTAATATTTTATTCTCATCAATTATATATGTTAAATAATTTACTAGTATTAGTATATGAAAGCTAAGAGCTGTGTTAGTATTTGTCACATGAACACTTTGAAAAATAAGTAATTGCTCAGTGCTCATGAAATTTAATGTACTGTGTATCGACAATAAGAGTAGCCCCTACTTATAAAACCACATAAAAGCCAATACAAAATAGCATCGTTGATTGTTATGTCAGTTCCGGTGCTCTGAGGAGCTGGCTCCATGGTGGAATTAGACATGCAAGAGATTCTTTGGGAGACAAGTCTGTGAAGGACACAGGGGCAAGGGAGCAGGCGTAGGTGGGAAGGACTCAGACCGTGGTGCAGGTCTGACACCTGTGAACAGAAGGAGGGTGGGATAGGAATAAGCTCAGACTGAATTTGGCTCTGAAAACGTCTTGGCTAGACCAAGGGGTGACCCAGGGCAGACTGCCCAGCAAATGAGCAGAACATGGAGCCGGGAGGGCCCAGCCCTCATGTCCCCCATGCCCGGTCACTGTCCAGGAGCAGCCTGGGGAGAGGATGTGAAGGCCCAGCAGCTGGAGGTTGTCAGCCAACTGCCGGATGCTTTGAAACCATCGGGAACCCTTGTCTTACTAGAAACGGTGAACAAGTCTTTGTGATTTCCATAATAAAACCCTCTTGAGATCTTTGTGTTTTTGCCTCCCCTCTCCCTTTTCTTTCTTTTTCTTTTTTCATGAATTTCACATCTAGGATACAGCATGGCCCCTGTGTGCTGTGTCTGCCCATTTCTGCCCCCAGCAATGCTGCATTACTACATACACAGTCCCTTGAAACTTCTAGCCTCAGTCCCCTAAGGCCCTTATTAAATATAAAAGACATTCCTTTGAGGAGTTGTGCTTGATGTAGACTTCTAAGGTTTGGCTCCCCACCTTCACCTGCAGGCCCGGGGAGTTCTCAGAATCTGGCTGCATCCAAGGAGCTGTGTCTTCTTACTCTTGTTGCTCTTCTTACACCAGACCTGAGCTCACTGTGAGCTCAGCAAGGCATGATGCTTGTTGCAGTCAGTCCAGTTTCTATTTGAACTATTGCCTGAGGGATTTTAGAATATCTAGTCTCCCATACTGCTTGAAGTGGAAGTGCTTTCCCGCGTCCTTTCAGATGTTCGTACAGCTATTATCCCGAGGTTGATGCTTTTGTGATTGGCAAATATTAGGACCTCCAGCTGCCTGCATCCATCATACTCATATTTGTAATAAGTGACAAATACTGCTTCTTTTTCTCATAGCAATTTTTTTCTGGAACACTTGTGTAGATCCTGCTTAGTCTTAGAAAATATTTAAGGTTAATTGGATGGATTTAGATTTTTCACTTTTGAGATGTGTGAAATGGAACTCAACCTTTAGTAGAATACTAAACTGTCAAGTTAAAATTTGTTAGAGACTTAGTGCTGCCTTCTATTAAAGATATAAAAAAATATATGTATTCCTTCTATTCTGTGTAGGAACTGTGTGCTAAGCTACAGTATCAAGCCATATGATAAGCTATTAACCTGAAGGCAAAGCTGATGATGACATTTGAAATCTTAGATTTTGTGTTTCTGTTGTCGTGTGTCACAAAGACTAGATTACTGTGTTAATTCCATGGTCACTTTGTTCATGAACCCGCCCTTCAGGCAATGACAGGAGTGTTGGGGAAAGAGCTGACTGGTATCAACAGAACAGGTCACTCTGTCCACTTGATTTTAAAATCTTTCTTTGATGAGACTACCCTCTGATGAGCACTCACATGGGACATAAACATCTTTAAGTATTTTTGCCCAGGTAGAGAAATCTATCCACATGCCTCTTCCCCAGACCTCCTTTTCACTAATTTTCTGATTACTCTGAGTTCCTCACCATCCAACCGAATCACATGGCCACATCCCATGAATCAGTATAGACTTGTACCTTTGGCCACTTCTCCTTCCCAGTGAAATGAAAAAGCAGATGCACTGTCTGAAGTTCTGTCCACCTGGAGGATGTCCCTTCGTTGTCCTTTATAGGTGTCCCAGAAAGAGGGTGTAGTGCTGCCTTCAAGACTATAATCTATCAGTGAAAATTCCAGAAAGCAGATTCCAGGACTTACTTGCTTCACTCTGGGTAAAGCAAGACTTTCTCGACAGCAGGTCTGTGATAACTTTGGGGTATGTTTAACTTTTGATATGGATCTAAATATGTTTCTCTACATTTGACTCTCAGGGATGTATTGATTCATGAAATATTTCCATTTCAGAGCCATGATGAAAGCTTTAAAGACAACCTCTTTAACCTTCAGATCTTTAATGTACACTATTATGGATTAGACTTTTAAATCTTATCTATTTCCTGAGAAACTGTATTGATTTATTAAGAGCTGCCAGCACATATCTAGCATAGGAGACTCAGACTCATTATTGGAAGAGGAGAAAGGTGAAGAGTTCTTTCTGACAGGAAAATGTAGATGAAATTATTAAAAAAAAAAGTTCTCCAAGGAATATTCTCATCTTCCATAAATTCAGTAATGAAACTCTTTTCCTGATTGAGAAAAGAGATTTTCCTGAGAGATTTTGGAGTAATTTTTTTCAGGGAGAGATGAATGCATTTATAATGAGGATTCTATAATCAGTTTTTGTTCTACTCAAGGGACATGGGGAGGCTCAACCAGAAGGGCAGGTGACCTGTGCTTCCATGGTCAGGGAGGTGCACTTACAGTAACCAGCTATTTGAGGCCATCCTAGGGAGTGCTGGCAGGAGCATGAAAAATGAATTATACATTAAAAAAACCTGTTTCCTTTGGTTACCTGCAAAAGTGACATGGGAAATTGCTTCATGTCCCAAATGCCCTGAAGAAATAGAGTTTCCTATTCCCATGGGGTTGGTGTTCTCAGGGCACGAAGACAGGAGAGATTCACGCGTTGATTCGTTCAGCAAATATTTATTTACTGAGGCATTGCTAGGTTCCAGACTCTATTCTAGGCCCTGGAGATAACACCATGGGCCAGAGTCTCTGCCTTAAGGGAGCCATTTCAGTGGGGGAGAAAGGTAAAAAAGAGGTAACAAATAAGTAATGGCAGGTAGTGGCAAGTGCTATGAATAGAGTTAAAGCGTGATGAGAAGACAGAGTGACAGCTGTCACTGTTTCAAATAAGGCAGTCTGGAAAGGCCTCTCTGAAAAGGTAACATTTAATCTGAGACCTGAGTGTGGTGAGCAGGTGGCTGCTATGCCCACCTCTGTGGGGCCAGTTGTCCAGGCAGAATGGACAGCAAGAGCAAATGTCCTAAGGTAGGAGCGGGCTTGCTGGCTTTGTGGCTCTCCAAGGAGGCCACTGTGGCCTGAGCTGGATGAGGAAGAGATGAGTTTGGAGAGATGCTCAGGGCCGGCTGCTGGAAGCCCTGCCTCGTGGGCTAGCATTTTACTCTGAGGGTGGAGGGAAGCGAGTGGAGGCTTTTGAGACAGCTAAGTGGCATGATGTGATTTACCTTTTAACAGGATCCCCTGGCACTGTGTGCAGGGGTGGCCTGGTGATGGTGGTGGGGTGGTGACAGAGCATGACTCCAAGTAGGGGGAGCCCTGGGGGGCTGTCGCAGTAATGCAGGTGAGAGACGGTGGTGGCTCGGCCCAGGTGGTAGCAGTGGAGGTGGAAGTGGGGAGAAGAATTCAGATTCAGAATATGTTCTGGTTGTAGGGGAGACAAGATTGGCCAGTGGGTTGGATGTGGACAATGCCAGGAAGGCTCTGGAAGAGTTTGGGGGACTCAGGAAAGGCATGTTCGAATCAGTTGTGAGATACACAGAGCTGTGTGGGGTAAGAGCATCTAGGGGTTGAGGCTCTACTTTCTTATGGGGACTGAGGTCGACAGGATGGAGGAATGAAGATAATAAGATCTGCCCTGAAGGTCACATGGGGAGACAGATGATCAGGTAACTGTAGTCTCCTCCTCAAGACTGGTCATTTAGGCGGTGTCATGGGGCACCATGGAGTAGGAAGGATAAATGGGGCTCTGACTGGGAGCAGCTCTGTGCACCTGCCCCCTAAATTTTGTCACGAGTGGTAACAGGGCTGAGAGATCATCCAGATGAAGAGTCTATAACAACATTTGGAGTAGGGAATGAGGATGATGTATTTGACGGGGATGTAAAGGAGATTTTATTTGTTTGGTTTGGCAGTAAATAAAATTTACCCATTCATTTGCCCAATGGTTATTGAGTACCAGGTGTGGAGGATCTAATGCAAAACAAAACTCCATCCCTCCCAATAATAGGACTCAACAGAATGTCGCCCAGACACAATCTTCTGTGGCCCCAACTCATGTACTCTCTTTTCTCAAGCCCTTGCAACCACAAGAGCTTATTGGTCATGCATGTATGTTTATATTTATTAACAGATAAAGCTGTTTTTTATAAAACAAAAAATGCTCTATAAACACTGAGACTTTCAAGTAAAAAATATGACAGTCAATAAAGTGACATAGTTCTTTCAATACAAACAAATTAGTTTTAAACAAATTGAGTTGTGCTAGCTCTGATTGTTTTGTAACGGCTTTTCTTAATTTGAAGAAGGGATGTTCTGTTACAACAGCAGTTTTCAAAATAAAAATAGGAAAGAACTTTTCTGAAAAACTTTTTATTAATGTCATCCTGTTTGCCAGCCATCATCATAGCACATACAGAGAGATTTACCACTTTTCAGTGTACTTTTATTTTCTGACCAATATTTTCTACCTAGTGTGGCTTTAAAAATGTATTTTGCATGTATTCTATTTAAGTTTATTGGGGAAAAGGAAAATTACCTACTGTGTCTAATTAACTCATGAACTATAATACGTTTGCTTCCAAAACTCCTGATCCAGAGTCTTATCTTTTTGGCTCTCAGAGAGACTCAACTGGTTGCTACGGCTGATGCAGAAATCTTTTGAACATACCATACTATCATATTGAAGAAATTTTGGCTGAAGTTTTAAAATATGATCAAACCAATTTCCATTTAGCTTTTAAGTCAATGAGGCTTTCCATTCTAATTTAGTACATAATTCCAACAAAGATTTAGCATCCTTTCTTTTAAAAACACCCTGATATCAAAGGGCTGTCAGTGCATGATACCTCTTTATTTTTGTCCATGCCAGCAAAAATTTGAGTCATTTTTCTAAAATGCTGGCAGAGTTCAAAGAGATTTCATAGTAACTCTCAACTTACTGGTGAGATATATGTAAGTGCCTTTTGCATGTTATAACTCCAGGCATCCCATAATTTTCTAATGACATATGGAGTAATAAACATGTGAAAGACATTATTTGGTGAAACTGAGAAAGTCTGAATTATGGAAAGAGCAGGGTTCAATTGTGATTTTTTTAACGCCTCTCTTTATATCTTCTTTAATATTGTGTTCTTTGGTCTTACAACTTTTTACCTGTAGGGATGAGAAGGGTAAAATGTAACTGTTTCTGTGCAACTAATAGAGTGACTTATGGTTTTTATGTCTCATTACAGTAGAATACAGATATGCTCAGTCATTTCATAGAATTTCATCTAGTTAAGGATTTCATCTATGAATCCCTACCAGAGACACAAATTGGTCTGGGGGGAGTAAAAAAAAATCTTGCAGCAATGGTTTGTGACCCTCCAAAGGGTCATGGTACTTAAATAAATACACAGTTATCAATGATATTAAAACTCCTTGGGTAGGTGATTAGGAAAAAAAATGCCTAAAAAGGCATTTTAGAGGGGCAATAATAAAAAAAGGTTGAAAAATGCTGATCTAGTCCATTGAAATGGAAGCTCAGCACCGTAATGGAATGTGAGCCACCAGCGTGATAAGAATATAGACAGATTTGAAAATAAGTTCCAATTGTGTATTCTCCAAGTGCAATTTCATTTGTTGGCTAACCATCAATCTTACACTGAGTCAGCCTACTTAAAACTCACAATTACCCTTTGTACATCGGAGTTCTAAGGCAGGGCATTGGCTTCCCCAGCTTCGTCTCACCCTGGTCCTTTCCTCCAGGAGCTGACTGCCTTTTGGGGGAAATGAGATAAGGAAAATAAAGCACTTGGCATGGAGCATTCTGCAAGTGCAAGTATAGACAGCTGTGGGAATCACAGAGGAAGAATAGTTAACGTTGCCGGAAGGTGGTTAGGAAAGGATTCAATAAAGAAATGACTTTTAGACCAAGGAGTTTGCAAACTTGTATGGGAAAACAATTACATCTTTATTTTCAATGAACTCCATCTGAAATTTGCTGTTTCCTTTAATTACGGTGTGGCAGACCTCAGTAATATTAGCAGGACCTGGACTTTTTCACCAATAGAAATCAGAGATATTTTCATCCACCTTACAGTTGTTGCAGATATCTTGAAATATTGTTTATGGTCATAACTACTTTGAAATTACAGTAGTTAATAGAACCATCTCCAGATCTTGTTACTTAACGTTAATAAAGCACATATTTTATAAATCTCAGATTTAACTGTGTAGACATTCAAAACTTCTGTTTGAAAAGGGACACCACCAAGTTAAAAGGAAAATGACAAATGACAGCATGGGATGCAAATGTAACAAGCAGGAGATTCATATTCGTAATACAAGTAGAGCTCCTTCAGTAGATTTCTGGGCTTAGGGGTATAATGCATGGCTTATCAAAGAAAGGCTAGGGAAAGACAGGTTATAGAAGAAGATATTGATGTGGTCAATGCAAATATAAATATATCTCAGGTCCTCAGGGAAATAGTAATTTGAAAATAATATTTAATAACAGTTTGGCAAGTTGCCTAAAATTAAGAGTGAAAATGTTAAATATAAAGGGTGTGGGAAAATGGTCCCTTTTACAATGTTGGTTCAAAGTGGTAAATCCTTTTTGCAGGGCAATTTGATTGTAGCTTTCAATTTCTTAAAATGCTCGTAACTTTTGACCCAGAAATTCCATCTTCAGAAATCTCTCTTATGAAAGTCTTATTATATATGCACATAAATATATGTATAACTGTGTTTGGTAAAGTAGTGCTTTCCTTGTGAAAAACCTGAAGTGACTTAAATGTACATTAGTGGGGAAATTTATTAAACTACATTGTCAAATTCTTGTAACAGCATAATATACAGCTGCAAGTATAGCCATATCTACTATCATGGAAACTCTTACAAGACAATATTGCTGTGTGAAAAGTCATAGGGAAATATGCAGTACAATCTGTTTATGTAAAATTTAATGATGTCAAAAACTCAACAAAATCCAAAGAGTGTGGGAAATTGCCTTAATGGATATGAGCCCAACTCTTTATAAATGTTCCCATTGGTGGGAGGAGTGGGGGTTAGCAGGAGGAGTGACAAGAGAGCTTGTTTTTACCCTTCTGTTATGTTTTGTAATGACTTTTTATTCATGTGTTACTGCATAATTAAGTAAAAGGAAAACATTTAAAAATGATTGTGTCTGCTAAAACAACAATATAAACTGCTTAGGAACAAACCTACTAGGAAATGTGCAGGACTTTTAGAAAGAGAACTATTAAATTTTATTGAGGGATATAAAAGAAGACCTGAATAAATGGAGAGATGTACCATGTTCTTGAACTGAATGATTCGATAGAAGTGCATAGATTTTAGTGCAAATCTAGTCAAAACTCCTGGGAAATTAAACCTGACAAAATGATCCTTAAGTTCTTCTGCAAGAACAAAAACAGTAGGCAAAAATAACCAAGAAAATCTTGAAAAAGAATAGTGAGAATATGCCTGTGCAACCAGATATTAAAGCAATTCTAAAATTAAAAAATAACGAAAATAGTGAACTATTGGCCCATGATTAGACAAGGAGATCCATTTAACAAAATGGAAAGCCAGAAATTAGTTGGCTGTCCACTAGTCTCTTGGGCATTGATTGGTGTGTGTTTACTGGAGACTCACATTTAGCCTTCCAGATTGTTTATTATCACTCAAAATGGGCCATGTTCAGCCTCGACTCCTTTGCACTTCCCACCACACCTTGTACCAATTCAGTGTTTGGGGTTAGTCAGGTGGGACAGGCAGAGGATGACCATCTGATTGGGTTTACCTGGCAAGGTGATTTAACCCTAGTCCCCTTGGGGAGGGTGCCTGCCAGCAGGGAAGTGTACAGAGGGACTATATATCATTTTAGAGAAGTTGAAAGAGGTACTATAAGTCAGTCAAGGAAGAACAAAGCAAGCCAAGTTCAAAGAATGTGCTACTCAAAATCAAAGTTTATTTACAGGAACTGCAAAAAAGTCAGGGGCCATAGCACAAATTGGTTATGTAGATTCTAAACTTTTTCCCATCAGAAGAAACCTATGAAATACAAATGATGTTTACATTGCCTGATTAAAGACATAAGACCAATAACCAATTGTCTTTGTTTTACTGAATTACTTGATTTTGTGTCATTGCTCTAGGGAGTTCCCCAAAATCCACTGGGTGGGGGTTTGTCTCCCTTTCCATCCAAGGCAAGCTTAGATTAGGCTTGTTTTGTTTTGGGCTTTTTATAGATCCATTGCCCTCCCTTCCCTGTCATTGCATTTGCATCTCCTAGCTTTTTTTCATCATGAGGGTGGTTAGTGGTAAGACCTAGATGGCCAAGTTTTAGATGTTTATCTAAAGCAATTATTCTCACTTTATTGTGCATAGGAGTCCCCTGGAGGTGTCTTGTTAAAATGCAGATCCTGATTTGGTGGTTCAAGGTTGGGGTCTGAGAGTCTGCATTTTTAACAAGCACCTGGGTGAACTCTATAAGGCTGGTATAGGGACCATACTTTGAGTAGCAAGGGTCTAAACTGAAAAGGAGCCAGGGAGGATAGGATCTAGATCAGCACTGTCCCATTGAAATGTTATGTGGGCCACAATGTGAGTCTTCCTTCTTATTGGCTGAACTCACTGGAAGCCAGAGAGCAAGGGAAGCCTTGGTTTGAGGTTTATACAACATTAGGTCCGAAGAGCACAGAGCCTGGTAGAGAAGGGTAGAGACTGGATCTGGGGCACAAGTGTTGGATTGATTGAGGTTTCTCTCTCTCTCTCCTCTCTTTTCTCTTCTCTTCTTTTCCTCACTCTCTTACTTCCTCTATTATTCTGAAAATTTTATTCTCTATGCCTATTCTTTTAGTGGTCATCTTGCCTATTTTAACATACATATTTAGCATACATATACCTTTACTCTCCTACTGAGCAATATAAGACCTTTAACTCCCATCATTCCCTCCCAACTTATATGCTGTTATGGTTTCTTTGAAATAGTTGTTGTTATAACAATTTACCTTATGGTGCAAATGAGGCACTGGAAGTTATGTGGCTTGTCTTAAGACAGCCAGTACTCCACTGAGTTTTTTATTTTTTAAATTGTAAGTTTACAAACGATAGTTGTATATAAGCTAAGAGTCCTTAGCATTGTTTGCTTGACTCTAGGGATATAAAGATACAACAGAATCTGTGTTGTAATCTCCAATAGAATATGTGAAATGATGGACTATTAAAGTTGCCCTTTAGACTAGACAAAATAGTTAAAATCATCTTTTTAAAATGATTTGCTTTGCGATCTCTTAGAATTTCACACTTATTTTTTGTGCACAGTACCTTATTCAGAACATTTCTCATAGTCAGGACAAAATAGGATGGTTGTACTAGCTTCTGACAAGGTGGCACAGGTGATTTATATCTTGATGCATTCACTTCTTTATAGACACATAATAATGGCAGGTAAATGTGAAACTTTGGAACCAAAAATATATATTCAGGCTTAAAATGAACACCTTCCTCTCTGTGGAACAAAAATGGGACAGAAATGAAAAAATGGTGATTGGAACTAAAGCCCTAGACTTGTTGAGCATTGGTCTTGGAATGTTCTGAAAGCAGGAAGTGATGGCTAGAAATTCAGCTTCTGCAGGTGAAGAAGACTAAAGGCCCATGGAGTCTGGGAACTCAGCCAGAACCAGGTGCTCAAAGAATGAACCAGGCCTCCTTTGGGCTTTGAGGAATATGATATCCCAATGTCCTCATGGGACAGGAACCCTAAAATGCCATTACAAGTCCTGGAAGAGATTTGGCTAGGCTTAATGTTATTATCTGCATAGAGATTTTAAAAAAAGTATATCAATTAATTATTCAATAATTTCTTTGCAGTATATAAGATTAGCATAAAAACTCAGGAGAATTCCTATATACCAGTAATAAACAATAAGAAAATATAAGAGAAAATGACTAGGAATATATCTAACAAAAGATAGCTTATATATCTAACAAAATATGTATAAGTATCTAATAAAAAAGTACAAACTAACATGGAATATTGAAAAAGCACCACTGCATATGATATAATCAAAATGCAACTTTAGATTTGTCTCTTACCTTCCCCTTAAAATGTATCCAGAAAAGGTGATCCTCCAAGCTCCTGGACTGCAGCTGGAACAGTCCCTGCCCTTTCTGGTTACTCCAAGGTAATAAGTCTTATGTTTTCTTTAAGTCACACACACAATCTTATTTCAATAAATAGAATCCCAAGTCCCCTGTAATATCCAAAACTCAGAATTTAGTTCAGTGTTAAATCTCCCCCTGCATCCCAGCTGAGGTCTGTACACTCTTTTTCTCAATAGTGTGAAGACACTAATGTTGCCCTAAATTGACCTGTAGATTCAATGCAATCCCAGTAAAAATCCCCGTGGGTTTTTTGGGTAGAATTTGAAAAGTGATTCTAAAATGTATATAAACATGAAGAGAGATAAGAGTAACTGAGATACTTGAAAGAACAAAGTAAGGGGACTTGAGCCACCAGATAAGAAGATGAGTAAGAAAAGCATAGCAATTAAGATAGTGCTTTGCTGGCACGGGAATAAACAAATCAATCAATGGACCAGAAGAGAGCCCAGAAACAGTCTTGCACATGTGGACACTTGATTTATTTCAGAAGTGGCATTGCAGAGCCACAGGGCAAGATGGTCTTTTTCAATAAATGGTGCTGAGACAATTGGAGATATAGAGGGAAAAAATGAAATCGAATCCCCAAAAGCAGTTGTACTACTTTGATCCTGAAATTGGATCCCTATAAGTAATTGTATGAGATAACGTAAAGGATGGATACATTTTTGAAGAATATTGAGAGATGCTACACCACACAACTCATGCTTAGATTTTTTTAAAGAGGTACATAATTCAGACTTTTGCTGTGAGAACAGGTCCAAGAATTCTACAGCACCATGTACTCCACAGAAGAGACTTTTTTTGGACTATAGTTAACTCCTCATCCCAGGGGATTAGTTCCCACATTCTCTCAGGGAGGATCCTTTGAGTTCATATTTTAATTTTATTTTTCCTGGGATCTCCATATGTCTCACCAGAACAGAGGATACTGTCATGAGTTTTTAGGTGAACTCTGAAACCTTTCCATGGTCTCAGGGCATGGCCTAATATTTTAGTGGCATAAATGTGGTTGGTTTAAAAAAGTACATTTCATCAATTGACATGACAACAGGTTTTAGACTTACATTTGTGTCATACACGTGCATGCTATGCCATTCTTTCTACTTATGGAATATTTAATATGTTTGCCTCTTCAATTGGGTTCCAAAGTGCTAAGGACAGAGGTCATGGATTATTTATGGGATACCTGCACCACTATTGTCATCACACCATCATAATCATCCCTGACATTTATGCTTACTGTGTGTCAAGCCCTGCGGTGAACACTTTACATTATCTAACTTACTTCTAGACACCACTACAACATGGATTTTGAAGATGCAGAAACTGAGGCACAGGGTGTGAATGGCTTGCTCAAGATCACACAGCTAGTGAGGAACAGAGCTAGGGGAAAAACCCAGAGAAGTTTTATTCCAGAGTTCTGGCTATTTGCCACTGTATAATAATGCTGCTTATTATATACAGAAGAAATTGATTATAGAAGTTTTGAAGTTTTGTGGCAATGGAAACCGACCTTGTGTAACTTAAGTAAGAAAAAAATCCTCCAACTTCTTGGAAGAATATTGGGTAACTTGAAAAATTGATCCAAAGTCTAGAAAACTAGGATAGGAGTATGGACAGAAACCAGGGAGCTGGGTTATGTTGCAGAAGTAGTCTGCAAAGTCTGCTGCTGCTGGGTGCTGCTACGACTTTGGGTCACTTGCTCGAAAATTTAAGTTTTCTTGTAGAAACATTGTTTGGCCAAGCCTAGGACACCTGTCCATGCTCTATCTGCCAAGAGTGAGGAGAGGGAGTATCTTGCCTCCTTTGGCTTTTGTAGCCTCCTGAGTGTGAGTCCAAAGTGCAACATGATATGGCCCCAGATTACATCTCCAAACAAATTTTCCACTTACCACTTCATATACACTTCTCACCAGCTGAACTATGAATCAGTAACATAGTTGGCAGTTTACAATGTGTAGGGCCATAGATTGGTTTCTACTGTATATTTCATCACAAAAGTCCTATGTGAAAAGGTTTTATTTTTTCCATTTTGCAGATGAAGAGAAAGATAGCTGATACCATGGACCCTGCCCCAGGTCACTCTGATAGTAACTGGTAATGCTGGGCTTCAAACCTCCTCTTCCCAGCTCAGCCTTTGCTCTTTCCAGGACCATGTGCCACCCTTTGCATTTGCTTTGCCAGTTCTCTCTGTCTGCAATTCCCTTTCCCTTCATTTCTATGTGACTATTTTTCCACCTTTCAGACTTAACTCAGATGCTGCTTTCTCAGTGCAACGTTCTTTTTTTTTAACTTTGTTTTTAATGGACACATAATAATTGTACAAATTCATGGAGTGCCGTGTGATGTTTCCACACACATATACATTGTATAATGATCAAATCACAGTATTTGGCATATCCATCACCGCAAACATTTGTAAGTGAAACATTCTTGAATGTTCACTTCAATGCTACAATGGTAGCTCAGAGTAATCTCAACCTCTTCTGATTTCCCATGGCATTTTATGTCTTTTATAGGTCAGCACTTTGGTTATTATTATTATGGTTCTTTATATACAACCTTATGAGGAGACAGGTAACTGCTGCCCATTCCCTTACATTATCCAGTGTCAATGCTGATGAATAGAATGCTTCCTTATCTATAGAATGCAAACATGAAAGCAGTGATTTTAAAGAATCTATAGTATTATTACTGTCCCCAACTAAGGGCAGCTTTTCTGTTGGGTATTATTCACCACAACCTTTCACTGTCTGCCACTAAGAAATAATTAAAGTAGACATGAGATATATCAGTGTATATTTAGGTATGAATAGATAAAATAGAATTTTCTCTTGTTTGTTTTTCATATGAGGACTTCAGTGGCAATAGGACAGCAAAGTGGGTCCTAGGGTAGGGAGTGAGGGGACGGGGTTGAGGCCCCAGGAAGTGTCTGGCATGTACTTCTAGTCTAGGCAGCCTACACATTAATTCTGAGAGAAAACAGAGGCTAAGAGGTCAACTAAGGAAGGAAACTCAAAAACAGGGCAGGGCCTATGGTCAAAGAAAGGTCCAAGGGTCCAGGCAGCCTGGGCCCAAAGGTGTCCAAATTTAAGGGAGCAGGCAGGGTAACAGCGACAGAATGTTTTAGTAGTAAAATAATGTGATGCTGAACCCTGCCTCATGTTTTTTTTTTTTTTTTTTTTGCCCAGGGCTAGAATGGCTCTCACGCTGTGGGTGGGCCCAGCAATTAGCCACACTTGGCTGGGGCAAGGGGTCTGTGGTGTGCACACTGAGAAGCTGATGACAGTATTACTTTTAAAAAGCTCTGCTTAAAAATTGGTTATGGTTCATTTAGGCACTGTGGCTCTGTGAGTTACCTCAGAGCTATGTGTTTTGCCTCAGTTAAATGGAGCCTGATGAACCAGAAATGCACTTTCTCTTATAGAACGCAGAGATCGGGTGGGATGGAAATTCAGTCCCTGCTAAGCGTTAAAACGCTGAGATCTCCAAATTAGCTAACTACCATGTCACTTTCAGAGCTGCAGTTTTAGTGATGAAGGGGACCTGCTAATTGGCATTTGGCTTCCAAATAGAGCAATGATTTTGCATTTCTTCTAGATGTTTTCCAGCAACATTTGGAAACGCAAGTGATCTCAGTAGATTAAATTATTCTATCTGGAAGAAATGTACTCAGCTTAGAAATTTTACTTTGCTTAGAAATTTTAAACATAGAGAAGAGCCCTCCACACACCACTTGAGGGACGGGGGATAATTGCTAGGGCTATTTCCAAACATTTGCACAACACAGGTGTGACACAAGGCTACCTCTTCCTCTGACGGAGCCTTGAAAAGTAGTTTGTCCTTTCATTCAGCGGTGACTTTGATGGTAAATTTCTTTACTGAAGGGACAGACCCCTCTAGACCCTGTTGCACAGCTGCAGTGAATAATTGCTGTCACCTGTTATTTGGCTGGGATCTCCCTTCCCAACTCCTGCTCCCCCAACCCAGAGATTTTGTTTATGTGCTGCTGTCAAGGTGTGCTTATCAGGAATCTGCTTTCTGCAGCTTCGTCTTCTCTCTTGCTTAGAAAAGATGTTAATTAAAAAAGAAATAGAGCTGCCAGAAGTGAATGATTGCATTCCATGGTTATCTTTGGACTCTGTACCTGTTGTAGATGTCATTATCACGGGGGAAGGGGGAGATTCTGCATCCAGAGACCTTCTGCTGCTATTCCCTTGTGGTAGGGGTATACACAATATTTGCAGATAATGCTATCCTGAATCTTAAATAGAGGGGGCTTGAATGAAGGTCATCTTCCTGTTTTCTGTCACACATCTGATTTGAGATAAAGGCTTACTTAGGCACATAGACCTAACTAATTTACAGAGACCCTATAAGGTTTCTGACAAGTTACAGTTTCAGAACCCCTAGTGTCAGTGTTCATTTATTTCTTCACAGTGTGCCTTTGCACTGTATATCCTGAAATCCAAGAAATTCTGGTTTGATTTAGTAATTCAGTTTAATGTCTATATGACTCAGTTTCACAAAAGAGATTTCACTGTGGTTTAGATCTGTAGCTTGCTTTCATCTTCATTTTCTGGTTCTTGCATGTTTTTCCTATCCACTGGAAATTTTCATTTTTCCACATCCTATATTTTCTCATTTTCTTTTGCTCCTTATAATCATTGCATAAAGACAAGTGAGCTTTTTATTTCTTTTTTAGATCATACACACATTTTCTTGGAATGTTAAGTTCTTTTCTGGGTTCCTTTTTACTGTCGTTTACTTTCAGCTCAGGGACTGACTTCTGCTTACATCCCTGAATTATAGTTGGTTAGGATCTGATTTACTCTTTCTCCTTGAATTCTTTGATTCTCAAAGCTCCTTTCTTTTGCTTGATGTTTCATCCCTGTTTTCCATTGTTTGTTTGCAAAAGCCAGACTAGGGATGTAGCGATGGAGCCTTTTTATATTTGGAGGTCATTTACATTTACTAGGTAATAATTCAACAAGTATTTGTTAACCTCCTACCATGTGCATCTTAAGTGCAATAATTTATCAAAACTGATTTGAACACATTTTTTAAATGTCAGCAGGCTTGAATAAGATAAAAAAATGATGTTTTCAGACCCTTCTGCTGAAAGTTTGGTCCCTGGACCAGCAGCAATGGCTTGGGAGCACTCACCTGGGAGCTCGTTAGAATGTAGAATCTCAGGTTGCACATACCTACTAAATACTGTTGAATGGTACCCTTTAAATCTCACCCCAGACTTACTGAATCAGAATCGGCATTGTAACAAGATCCCCAGGTGATTCGTATGCATCTTAACATTTAAGAAGAGTGTACAGAGGTGTTTAATAAACATTTAAGAATATATTCATAGATTTTTAATTATTTGCTAATTACTGCTAAAATTTACAAATATAGACTGCAGAATGAGTTTTAGTGCTTCAGTGATGAAAAGCAACTCGGTTGGAGTCTTAGCCTTCAATATTGGAGTGACATATTGCAGAGGTTTTGAGCCAAGCTCACTTTTTTTGATTTGTTAGGAGTTCAGCAAATCATTTTTGAATACCTACATTGTGTGATGTAGGAAGAAATGAGATAGGTGTCTGGTTTTGTGGAAGCTACATTTTAGCAGGAGAGACAACCAATTATTCAAATAATAAAAATGATTTTGGGGCCATAGAAAGGAATGAAGTACTGATGCGTGCCACAACGTGGACGAACCTTGAAAACATTATGCTCTTTGGATGAAGCCCGTCACAAAAGCCCACATATTACATGATTCTTTCCATATGAAAAGTCCAGAGTAGGGAAATCTATGGAGGCCAAAAGTAGTTTAGTGTTAGCTTAGGGCTGGGGCAGGGGGCTAGAGGACCAGGCAATGATAGCTAAAGGGTACAGGGCTTCTTTCCAAGGTGATGAAAATATTCTAAAATTGACTGTGGTGATGGTTGCACATACCTACTAAATACCATTGAATGGTGCACTTTAAATGAGTAAACTTTATGGTATGTGAATTATATCTCACTAAAACTGTTAATCATTTTGGGCAGGGCTATGGAAGGGGAGTATGGGATGCTGTGAGTGTGTACAATGGAAGTTTCCGCCCTGGACAGACAGGCTTCTTTGACTGTGTGTCCCTTTTGTGAAGCTTTGGCGAATGGGTGGGAATTGCCTGGGCAGTGGCAGTGGGGATGCAGAGCATTGCAGACAGAGGGTGGCACTACCTGGGGCCCGTGGCAGGAAGGCACACAGGATGTTTGAGGACCTCACAGGCTGGTGTGATGGAGTGTGGGGCCAGGCGAGGAGAGTGCTGTGAACGAGGCTGATGAGATGGCAGAGCCCAGGCCATGGGGGGCCTCTAGGATGTAAGGGACTTTGGTCTCTATGAGAAAACAACAGAAAATTACCAAAGAGTATTAATAATGAATGGGTATACTTTTTTTTTTTTTTCTAGATCATTCTTGCTTTTGGATGGAGAATGAATTGGATGGGGACCAAGAATAGAGATTGGGAGACCTATGGAGATTAGCATAGTCATCCAGGGTTCTGACAGAAAAGAAAAATAGTGGAGGTTTCAGGATATATTTTGAATGTAGAGGAAATGGAACTTGTTGGTGGAGTAGGCAACGGGGTAAAGGAAAGGGTGACTCAAGGGTGACTCTTAGGTTTTTGGCTTGGTGCGTCTTGGTGAGTTCAGTGTTGGACATACTGAGTTCTGAGGAGCTGTGGTGACTCAAG
>CM052440.1:116118928-116141948 GCA_028533085.1 Varecia variegata
CTTGGGCTGGGTCCCCAGCCTCTTCCCGGTGGCCTCCTCCGGTCCACTGCAGCACCCCCATGCAGCAGAATAGCATCCCAGCCCTTCGATCTCGCAGCCACGCCCCAACCCCAGGCCCACACGGGGCGGGCGGGATTCCTACGTCCTGAGTCTCTTCCCGCGCACGCCGGGACATTCCCTTCACTAGGCGTGGACGAGCTGAGAGCAAAACCGTTCCTGTGCGCCTGGACCCCCAGCACACCGACTTCGTGTGCGCCCCAGGCCGAGGGCTCCAGCACACATCCAGGCCTCAGGCCCAGGCCTCAAGATGGGCGCGCTCCTCCACAGGGCTCCAGAGAGACAGCCCGGCACACTCAGCAAGTCTCGGGCCAACCGCCCAAAGAGGACACACAAGAACAAACCAAGGAACGAACGTAAAACACACACTCAAACCAACCGACTCACCAACCACTCAGCCCATCTAACCACCCACCACCCAACCAAGCAACAAGGAGACCCAGCTCTGGGGCCCGTGGGTGCTGCAGCATGCAGGCCGACAGGAATCGGGGCAGAACATGCCTCCCAGACACTGGGCTGCACGTCCTCAGACCTGCGGGTGACAGGCCAGCCCCACGGCCCTGCCTCTTTGTCCTGGCACCCCAGGTCACCCTCCCCACCCTGCCCTCGCGTGGGAGAAAGGGCCCTCTCTCTCTCACTCTGTGTCTCTTTCTGACCTCATGTCTGAAAGTCTGTCGCTGCGTGTGTGCGTGTGGGTTTGCTCGTTGGGGTGTGGGACGGTGGTGTGTCCGTGTGTTTGGGTGGGTGCATGTGTGTGTGTGTGTGTGTGCGCGCGCGCGAGCACGCCTGTCAGTCTCTCCCTGCCCCATCAGGGCCAGTTACTCTATCGAGTGCCACCGGGAGGGGGAGCAGCGGCGCCCACGGGCCTCCGGAGTCCTGGTGGCGGGGCATGCCTGCGGGTGTGCGGGGGCACGGGGACTTCTATGGAAGGGCAGTGGCAGGGCTGGGTCAGTTAGTGCCCTCTGGGCAGGCCGGCGGCTCCGGGTGCGTGGGGCATGATCGGGCCAGGCAGGTGGGGCGGCAAGGGACCCGGAAGGGATCCGGCGGCCCGGCAGGGCGGCGGGCAGGAGGGGAACGCCAAGACCACGGTGTCCGGGGCACAGACGCCTCGGACCACAGCCCGCCCTGAGCGGGCCCGATCTGTTGGGATCACGGGAATCGGGCGGGGCAGGGCCCGGAGCGTCTAGGTATGGGAGAGCGGCTGTAAGGCGGCCCCCGGGGTGACCGAGGCCTCTGGCGCCCGTCAGTGCAGCGGCGCAAGGGCCTTGGGCGGCGAACTGGAAGGCCAAGGGTAGCGCTGGAGCGCGGCGGCCGTGGCAGCGGTGGAGGGCGGGACTGGGCGGAGCAGCGCAGCTCAGCCTTTTGAGGCATCCAGGAGCGCCTACTAGTGTCTACGGCCATACCACCCTGAACGCGCCCGATCTCGTCTGATCTCGGAAGCTAAGCAGGGTCGGGCCTGGTTAGTACTTGGATGGGAGACCGCCTGGGAATACCGGGTGCTGTAGGCTTTTTGCCTCTTTTGTCACCGGCCTCCCAAACAGGCAGCAGTCTAGTGATGACTCCACTCTCCAGAGAAGGGGTTGTCTTAGCAATTCAGAATCTAGAGGGCTAGTCCAGTTCCAGGCAAGCAGGATATGACAGTTCTTTGGCCTGCAGGGTGGAGGTGTCTCAGCTCAGCCAATGCTCTGTTTCTTTAGGATGCATGGTACCATGTCAGCTCAACCCCGGGATGCACAGGTGCTTGGCTTGGTCAAGGTACCACTTTCCCAGGGGAACTCCAGGCAACTCCCTCAACCGGGTTTAACACCTGTGAGGACTTCAGGAGTTCCCAATGGTGAGGACTGGGAGAGCGGCTGTAAGGCGGCTGTCCCTTGGGTGTCCCTTGGGTGTCCAAGGTGGTCATGGGGCAGCTGGGGTTCTCCTACTTACCTTTTCCCTGCAGGGAGAAGTCCCTCCTGGTGCCCAGCTGATCCTGACTGGGGGATGGGGTGGTGGAGGCCAAATGTTTCCTTCTCTACTCTGTATGTCCATCCTGAGTTTCTGAGCTCCGCAGGGTTTCTGCTATTCCTTTGATGTACTCTGGCACTCTCCTTTAGCTATTGTCATCAAATTGTACTTGTTTATTTGTTGTGTTGGTTGTCTATGTGTTTGGATGAGTACAAAGGGCTTCTAGTAGGCTCTCTTGCTCTATTCCATACAACCTTCCCCCTCATAAGTCTTAAGTCTTTGCTTTCTAACATTACCATAGTTCAAAGAAATAAGTTATGTACAAAAATAATGACGGCCTGTATGAGGGAAGGCCAATATATTTTATTTTCCCTACTCACCATATATGAATTATAGATCTCATTTGACAGTTTTTCCTCAAGAACTATTAACCTTTTTGGATAGAGTTTCAGTGCTATTCTTACTAAACTTGTACATTAAATGTAGCTTAGGAACCATCATAATATTTAAATTGGAGTAATCATTGGGTGACAAATGAGATGATATTATTAATGTGATTTTAAAATGATCTGGCTGAATGTATTTCACACATGAGAGAAATGTTTTAAATTTGCATTTTTATCACTAAAATCCTGGAACCTAGGTATTTGAGAAGTTAATCTTAAAGATATATTAGTGTTAACTTTCTCATTTTGAACTTGCTATCTAAGGTTCATGCCATATCAAATACATTTGGACATGACATCGGCAATCTGAGGGTAAGAGACAGATGGTACTTAGGGTAGGTGGGAGGAGCATTAAGGAGGGTTCAGTTTCAGAAGCTTTTGCTTTTGGAAGGAGCTGGGGAGGATGGTGTTCAGGAAGGAGGAGAAAATGCAGGAGACAGTAGTGGGAATGAACACAGACAGGCTTTTGTCCTGTGCCACCGATAAACAATGGCTGCCCTGGGACCACCACTGTGGAGCTTGCAATTAAACAGGCTTTGCAAGCACTGTTGCAGCCAGACTCTGCAAGACCCTGGAGAAACTTGTCCGGAGCACTGTACCAAAGACTAAGGGGAAGGATCTCCAGGCTGTATGGAGTTGCCTCACTCACATAGCTGGGTATTGTGCTTATAGCAAAGTCTGTGCTTTTAGCCACCACAGAAACAGACCAGGACCTCTGTTTCTGGTGAACTATATAACTGCTTAAACGCAAGTATGTGGAAAGGCAGAGCATTCCTGGTATTAATATTTCTTTAAAAAAATTTTAATTGTTTGTCAACAAAAAGGAGTACAGATTTTATATGTAAATTCAGTTTAGAATATCTCCTAGGACAAGGCCTATGCTATAGTACAGAGCAGGAGAGGGGAAACTTTTCCTGTTGGAAGGAGCATTAATTTAGCTGTAATCAAATAAGGCCTCATTCAAGAAACTTCATTTAGATGTACCTAAAAATGTATATTATTTTGTAAAAATCTAACTACTATGTACTTAATAATTTCAAAAAATGAAAACTATTTGCTAATTTTAAAGTTAACTAACCTTTTAATGACTTTGTTGTGTCTGCTTTTTGTTGGAAAGCATTTGAATATTTAGTTGCAGCATGGAGATTTGCAATTTCAGTTGATCCTCCAGATGGATATCAGTCATTTGTGACTTTAAGGGCATCTTGATTTGGGTTAGGTAGGAGAATGTAGATTTGTAGGTTGAAAAGCAAGAAAGCATTTTTTGGGCATGTTGCCAAAGTCATGGGTATTCTACTTCATTTTTCCATATTTGAATTGGATCTTTCTTAGCATCAAACAGTGACTTTAAAATGTCATCTACTGAGAGCTCAATCAATTCCATCTGTAGTTCTTTAGGTGCCTCTTGGTAGGTGAGACTGAAATGCTAATTTGAGTGTGATGTCATGACTCTCAGTCAGTGAAGCTTTCCTTGTTTTCTCCAATTAATAGGTCTATAACAGTTGCATATTCTTCAACTGATCCACATATATCGTCCTGCCCATCAATGACCTTCACTAACTGGGGAAAATATTCATCTGAAATTTCATTTTGAAAAAGTGTTTTGAAAAAAGATAACTGTTTTTGAAATTCTTGGATTTTTTTTGCCACATATCACAGATAGACTTAGTTTTACCTTGCAATGAAGTATTCGAGTTGTTTTGGTTTGACATGATATCACATAGAAATGCTGCATTCCTATAAAAACCTTCTTTCAGTCATTCACATTGCTGATTCTGTTCTTCATAAAATTTATCTGTCCCTGCGATAGCCAATGCACTTTAGAATGAATGATATGGCTGAATCTGCACTGAATATCTCATCATTCAACTTTAGCATGTTATGAAACTGACCATGCCACCTTGCATTTGCATGAATATAGTTAACAATACTTATAACTTGTTGCAAAGTGTCACTTACAATAGTAGCTTAAGCACAGAGATTCTGCTGATGCAAGATACAATGAAAAGAAATGAGGGCATCTGGATCTGTTATTTTTTTGTATCTGTGCAATAAATACTTCATGTTTTCCTGTCATGGAAGGTGCCCTGTCTGTACATACACTCACTAGATTCAGTTCAATTTCACAACATTTACCTTGAAAGTTGTGGAAGATATCTATTCCCTGTGTTCTGTTTGCAAGAGTGCCCAAAGCGAGTAACTCTTTGTAGCAAAGAACATCTTTTGTTATGACTTGAATGAAGTATAAAACCTTCACTGAGTCAGTAGTATCAGTTGATTCATACAAAGCCATTGAATAATATATATTTTCCTTTTGAAGTATTGCATGAAGTTCTGTTAAGTTGAAGGCTAATTCATGCTGCCGCTCAGTTATGGTTCTCCTTGAAAGAGACAGTTGTTTGTACTTTGAAACATTTTTGGGGGTCTAAGCATCCTACAACTTTGACAATGCATTCTTTCACAATTTCTACACCACTGAATGTCTTCCCTTTTCCTCTGAGTATATAAGCTACTTTATAAGTTGCTTTAATGGCATTAATTCCAGGTGTTATTGCCACTTGAAAGAATTGTTTGTGCTTTTGCTTTTCATTTTTTAATTTCTGCACTACAACCTTTTGCGCCACTCCCTCTAATTTAAAATATTTATGGTCCTTGTGAGTGTTATAATGCTGATGAGCACTGAATTTCTTTGATGTTGACATACAGTATCACAAAGCAAGCAAATCGTTATCCTTAGCAGAAACAAGATAGTATTGCAATTCCCAATCTTCATTTAAAAATGTTTTCTTCCTTCAGCGTTCTCTTGGTCTTCTTTGACATCATGGGCTGTTCAGCAGACAGAATTAAAAAATACTGTCGAGCTGTGCAACTATTCACAAATTCCAGTTCAAACGGAAACACAGTGCACCTTTGTCAGAAGCTGATAACAGAGTAGTGTACTCAATCCCCATAAACTCTTGCCAACCAGCCTCGCGCGGTACTGGCATCTGTCAGGCGGGGGAAATTAGAACTAAATGATGAGCATAGCAGCCATCCGTTTAGCCCTTATGGCTTACTAATGTTCTAATTGTGCTGGTCAATCTGGGAGCATTATTTCTTTGAAACTTATTTTATTGTTTGGTATTTTAAATATATTCATTTTAAAAATAAAATCAAATAAAAGACAAACAAACATGTATTAATAAAAATAAAAGGATTTGTTCTGTAAAATTTGGTTTCAGTCAAAAGGCCGCACTTAAGGACCTAGGAGGCCACATGTGGCTTTAAGGCTGCAGGTTCCCTACCCCTAGTCCAGAGTTACCACATCACCTCTGTGTCCATCATGCCTGGTACACCTTTGAGTTTTCGCTCTTGGTGAAGCAAGTTGGGGTTGATGTAAACAAGGAGGAAAGCATAGCAGCCTTTCAGCACCAAATTAATGGAGACCAGATTTTAGACAGGTGGGGAACTAGAAGTCAAGGTAGATATGAGTCAGCCTTGGGAAAGGAGCTACAGAGCCCTCCATCCCAAGAAAAAGGCCCCTCAAGCTCAGACTTTGGATAGGTTAGTGTGCATCCTGTCCTCTCCCACGTTGCCATGAAGAGGATTTTGGGGACCACTATTGCAAACATACTAACTGACTGCAGACCCCAGTATGTATGGGACGGTCTCAGGGTTGCCTAGGACTTTGGGAGGATGGGCGCCTTCGTATTTCTTCGAGTATTTGGTATCCAGCTGCATTCGGGAGGGAAAGGACTGGGTAGGCCTGGCATCTTTTTTCTTTTGTGAGAGAGACCCCAGAGGAGGGGAAGAGTGGAACCTGATGCTGACTACTTCCTTTTGAAGAAGTCACTTGCATCTCGTTTCTGAGATTTGTTAGAAGAAACTGTTATACGCCATCAGGTGCAGTTGGGAAATTGGCAATGTTGTCCAACACAATAGCAAAAGAAAGGAAGGTGGGGTCTATGCAGCTAGTTGGAAGAGATGCACTTTCCACAAGTAAATATAACATATCACTCCTCTGAGGGAAAACTATGTAATAGATTTGTCAGGATTCCAAAAAGTTTTCCTGGAGTAAGATGCAATGAGACGAAGGAATTTAGTCATTAACAGTCCTGTGTGGGGTTGCTTTTCAGAAGAAAAACATTAGGGGCTATCATTTGCGCTTCCTGCTACAACAGAGTAATCCATACTGGACTTGTCCTCCCACCACAAGCAGCACCTGCTGTCCACAGGTGTTGGACAGCAGGCAGAGCAGGACTGGGATTGTTGACAGAAGAGAAACATACGGGATGAGTCCCTTGTTTGCCCTGGCTCTTTGATTCAGGGGACATTTCTAACTGTGGCAAAATGAGGTGGAGCTCAAGAGTGGTGGTCTTGCTGAACTGAGAGGCAGTGGTTGGGTTTGGGGGCTGCAAAACTTTGTGAGTAGAGTGCTGGAGAAGAGGAAGTAGCTTAGAGAGAAGTACCAAATATTTGCTTGGGTGTTTACTATAAGTCTGTGGGGCAGGCCTGGGCCATGCATATGCTGGCCAATGCTCTGTGACGTGCAGCACAGAGCGGTTGCTGTGGGGATGAGAGCAGACATGGAGAAACCAGAGAGCATCCAGTGCTAGGAGACAGTGGTGTTACATTACGGAGGCTGGGAGACCTTGGTGAGCAACTTGGGCATTCTTCTGAGATCACAGAAAGGCCACACCTTAGGAAGAAGGAACATGCCTTCAGGTAAGGGCCTTGCCCTAAGGACAAAATGCTCACTCTGTAAAGGAAGACAACAGAATTCAGGTTATTTACAAGGTATTGCACACAATACCCAGCATACAATTAAAAAAAAAAAAACTTACTGGACATATAAAGAAGCAAGAAAATGCGACTCAGCATCAAACCCTGTGAAGTAGACCCCAAGATGTCACAATGTTAGATTTAGCAGATAAGGACTTTAAAACAGCAATTATAAATATATTTAAGGACTTAAAGAAAAGGATCTTTCTAATGAGGGGAACATATGGGAATGTCAGAAAAAATTAGAAACTATAAAAATCATTTAGGAAAACTCTAGAAATGAAAAGGAAAAATCTGAAATAAAAAGTCTAAACTGAAGAATGAAAATAAAAAATATAATTGGAGTCCCTGAGGGAGAAGAGAGAATGAATTGGGCAATATGTATATTCTTCACATATATTTAATACATATACTCTCTCTCTCACACACACACACACACACACACACACACACACACAAAGAAACAAGGGCTAAACATCTCCCAAATTTGGAGAGAAACATCAATGTACATATCTGAGAACACTAGCAAATGCCATACAGGGTAAATAAAAAGAGCAATATGCTTAGACATATCTTTACCAAACTGCCAAAAACCAAAGATAATGAGAAAATTTAAGTGGCCAGAGTTGGGGGGAAGAAGGTGGGGTATGGGGAACACATTACACAATACAAGGGCAATTTAGGTAACCAAAACGTTTATACCCCTGTAATATTCTAAAATAAAAAAAAATTATAAAAAAAGACATTATAAGTAAATAAAATTACAATCTCTAATGAACATAAAAAGAGATAAAAATCCCAATGAAAGTATTAGAAAATCAAATATAATGATATGTGAAAAAATAATAAAATCAAGTGGGATTTATCCCAGGAATTCAAGGTTGTTTAACATTTGAAAATCAATGTAAATTAGCCACAATAACAAAAAAAAAAAGGGAAAATTTATATAATCATCTAAATAAATGCAGAAAAGGTATTTGAAAAAATTCAACACTTGTTTAGGATGAAAACAAAAACGTAACAGCTGTCAACAAATTGGAAAAAGGACCTAATAAGAGAATCTACAAAAATTTATAGCTGACTTCATACTTAACATGAAACACTGGATGCTTTCCTCCTAAAATCAGGAGAAGGGAAAAAGTGCCTATTGTCACCACTTCTAGTCAGTACTGTTCATTGCCGGAACAGTAAGGCAAGAAAAATAAACAAAAGGCAAACTGTTGGGAAGGATGAAATAAAATAGTCTCTATTCATACACTACATAATAGTTTACTGAAAACCCTAAGTAATCTATAATAATTTACTAATAAGTTAATTTAGCAAGAGCCCAGGATGCAAGGTCAATACGCAGCAAGCAATTGTTTTTCTATATATTAGCAATAAAAAATCATAAATGAAATTTTAAAAATTCAATTGTTAAATAGTATCAACAATAATATACTAAGAATACATTTAATAAAATGCATGTAGGATCTGTACACAGAAAACTACAAAACTCCACTGAGAGAAATATAAACAGGACCTAAATAAATGGAGAGATATATCATGTTCATGTACTAGTATACGTAATACTTTTAAGATGCCACTTCTTCCCAAATTGGTGTATAGCTTTGCTTATTTTATAAAAGTTTCAAGTTGATTGTAAAATCTATATGGTCATACAGAGGATCTCGAACATTTTGGGGTGGGGAGAATGCTGGGGGAGTTTCCCTATTTGATTTAAAACTTTGTATAAAGCTATGCTAACCAGGAAAGTGCAGTATTAGCATTAACAAACACACATAAATCAGTGGAACATAATTAGAGTCCAGAAAGAGATCTTCACAATTGATTTTTGACAAAAGTACCAGGGCAATTTAATGGTAAAAAGAAAATCTTTCCAGTAAATTGCAAAATGAGTAGATATCTGCATGGGAAAAACTTAACCACAATCTCACATTATGCACAAAACTTAATTTAGATTGCTTGTATGCCTAAACACAGAAGCTGAAACCTTAAGACTTCCAGAGGAAAATGCAGGAGAATATTTTTGCACTCTTGAGGCAGGAAAAGATTTCTTGGAGAGAACACAAAAAGCCCAAATTATAAAAGAAAAATAAACTGGTAAAATTGAACTTCGTCAAAGTTAAAAACTTCTGCTCATGAGAAGACACCATTAAGAAAATGAAAAGGCAGGGTACATGTTGGGAGAATATATTTTCTATATTACTATAATCAATAATAAAATACCAAACAAGTCAATAAAAATGGGTAAAATACTTGAACAGATACTTCACACATACACAGAAGATATATTAGGAATGGCCAATCCATGGAAAAGTGCTCAACATCATTAATCATCAGGGAAATGAAAGTTAAAATTGTAATCATATACTACTTAATACACACTTGAATGGCTAAAATTTATTAATAAAGGTCTGATCACATTAATGTTGATAAGGATATTGAGCAGCTGGAACTCTCACATACTGCCAGTAAAATACTTAAGGAGAAGTGTTTGCTAGTTTCTTATGCAATTAAATACATGTATTCCCAGTGACACAACAATTCTGCTTATAGATTTTCACTCAAGAAAAATGAAAACATATGTCTACAAAAAGATCTGTACAGGAATGTTCCTAGAAGTTTCATTCATAATAGCCTCAAACTGAAAACAACACACATGTTCATGGTGAATGGATAGATTATGGTATATAGAGTTAATAGAATACTATTCAGCAGTCTGAAAGAATCAACTACTGAAACATGAAACAACACGGATGCAACTCAAAAACCTTATGTTGAGTGAAAAAAAAAAAAAAGAAACAAAAAAGCACATATGTCATTTCTTTTTTTTTTTTTTGAGACGGAGCCTTGCTCTGTTGCCTGGGCTAGAGTGCCGTGGCGTCAGCCTAGCTCACAGCAACCTCAGACTTCTGGACTAAAGCAATCCTTCTGCCTCAGCCTCCCGAGTAGCTGGGACTACAGGCATGCACCACCATGCCCGGCTAATTTTTTCTATATATTTTTAGCTGTCCAGCTAATTTCTTTCTATTTTTAGTAGAGACGGGGTCTTGCTCTAGCTCAGGCTAGTCTTGAACTCCTGAGCTCAACTGGTCCTCCGGCCTCGGCCTCCCAGAGTGCTAGGATTACAGGCGTGAGCCACTGCGCCCGGCCTCATATGTGATTTCATTATGTGAAGTTAAGAACTGGCAAAATTAATCTATGGAACAGAAATGAGAACTGTGGTTGCTTATAGGAGTGGGGAGATAATGGGAGGAGAATGAGGAAACTTTCTGGGTGATTGAAATGTTCTATATTTTGATTGGTGTGTTGATTGCATACATTCATTCTCTCTCTCATGTCAAAACTCATCTAACTATACCTTAAGAACAATGCATAATTCTTAATATAAATTTTACTGCAGAAAAAAGTGATGGGAAGGAGTGTGGGATAAGAGAATGGACTTCTTCATTCCCTGGAGCTGCATGCAGTTGGCAGTTTACAAGTTGGGAGCGTGGAGGGGGTAGGCAGAGAGGTATGTGGTGGGTTTAGGGTAAAGGATACGTGAACATGAGAGCAGCGTCACATTGGAGAGAGGGAGGATTTTGCATCAATCATGAGTGTGAAACTTTGAGGGAAAGGGAAAGATGTCTAAGAAGGGTTTTGAGGGAGTTTTGTTTGAAGCAGTGTGTAGACTTGCATCAAGAAAACGTGAAGTAAAGAGCTCCTTTATTCTTGGCTTTCAGAGTAGATTCATGTTGCTTTTGAAAGTGTCGCCATACTGAGACTAGTCATATGAGGACTCAGATTCATCAGGGTGTCAGGGAACATGCCCAGGCATTTCTGACTCTCTTGTTTATGAAACAATTCAACTCCCTGACAGCATGAGGGGCAGGGGTAGGTGGGTGGGTCCTGAGGAGTGTAGTGTAAATTTCTGGTTTCTTGGACAAGAAGGGCCTTTGTAAGAAATTCTGCAGAGGTCCTTATGTTATCAGACAGTAAGGGCTAGTCTTAAAAGCCTAGTTATTTTTAAAGAGAAATGTTGCTCATGTTTTATAAGTGAAAAATCCTGGTGATTTCTTCATGGGTTGCTGGTACACAGTGAAATGCCCTGTGGATTTGTGTGCCTTTGCAGCTTGTTCATAGCAGCTTGGCATTCTCTCTCTATTCCTTTACTCCCAGCGGGATCCCTGAGATTTCCCTGGCTGTTCTGAAACAGCTTGGAGCTATGAAAACCTCGGCAGAACATTCTGGAAGCTGCTGGAATTTACTTTGTTTACTCCTCAGCCATTAAAGACCGACATTGGTTATGGATTCAGCTTTGGTGCACGAATCCCTTTGTCACCAACTCCCTCTGCTGGCCTTGAATCTCCATGAAATATTAAAGATAGCAACTCCAAACAAAAACAAAATGATGCTTATTTATGAGCAAGCACTCAGTGAAACTTAGTTTGTTATTCACACTTCTCGTTTTCCTTCCCACCTTTCCATCTTTACCCATCAACTCCAGCACTGCTAGTGTCGTACTGTTTGGTTCCTGGCTCTGAACCACCACACCTCAACACATCATTATTGGGGTCAGCAATGAGGCATGTCTCAAATAATGTGTCCTTTCTCTTTTTTTTTCTAAATACAGAGCACTTAAAATATGTATTTCCATATACTGTCTCTAACTATTAACAGACTTGTTCTTACTAGTTTTTTTTTTTTTCAATTTTGGCAGATTTTAATGTTAGAATCTTGGATGGCATCTGATTTGGGGGAAGGATTAAAAGCAAAGGGAGAAGGGTGGGTAGGTAAAAGTTGAATTACCCTTAACAGTTCTGGGAATGATACCATATTTTAAAATCAATCCAGAATGGAAAATGGAAGTTGCTTTCAGGCATGACAGTCTAGCATTTATAGCTCCGTCTGTTTTCAGTTCTCCCCGAAGACAGATATCATGAAATAGTTTATGAAACTCCAAATCTCCTCTTAAGATGATGTGTTTTGGAGGCATGGAAAAAGCCCACAAACACGGAGGGCTCATGCTGATAAGTCTGTTTCTTATTCCTCTTCGACCTAGCGGAAAGGAGGGAGGAGTGGAGAGTGGAGTCCTGGCTAAGAATTTGATAGTGTTAAAGGAAAAATTATCCTTTTAAAGCCTCTGCCAGTGTTTTGGCCTGAGGTGTATAGACCTGTAATGAATGGTTTCTATCTGATAGAGTAACTTAATGAGTTTTGGGGTATGCAAATTTAGACTTAGACCTCAGTTTCAAGGAGGAATGGAGAACTACATTTTTTATATAGTAAATTGATATGACTTTAGTGATTGGGGCTGGCAGTCAGTTTTTTGGGGGAAAGGGTCCTACTTGAGAGCTCACTAGAATGGAAATGACTAAGAGTGACATTATCATGGGGATAACTCTATAAGGATGGGAAACCAATAACATTTATTTTACAAAAGCCTTTCAAAAAATTTGGAAATTATTCTGTATCATAAGCACATTAGTTGAGACATGGCTCATTGCTGACCCCAACAATGGTGTATTGAGGCATAGTGGTTGAGAAATACGGAAGCATACAGTGTGGCAGCAGAAGAGCTGGAGTTGTGATGATTAAAGACAGAAGGTGGGAAGGAAAATGAGAACTATGGATGATAAAAATAATCATAAGTTTTATTGAGTCCTTATTATATGTCAGGTATTGGGCACTTTCTGTGTATTATTTCACTGCATTTTCACAACGACCCTGGGAAGTGACTGTTATTCCCATTTGACACAGTTAGAAAATGCTGGATCTAGGATTCAAATGCCTATTTAGTACCGTTATGCTTATAGGGCATGGAAAAAATTTATATGTATAATTCTTTATCTGAATGAAATTAAAATCAAATCAACAAATATCCATTGATGACAGTATAAGGCCTTGTAGGGACACAGATTTCAGAATCTCATAAAAAAAGAAGATAAACATGTATCAGGTGGGATTTCTCCTCCCCAAACCCGAAGCAAAAACAAAAGCATATTTTCTTCCATACGCATCATTACCTCTTCTTCTAGTTTCAGTCCTCCTAAGGCTTTCTTTCATGTCTTCAAACTCTCCTCTAATAGCCATTTCCCTTCTACATAGTTTTACTCTACCCAGCCCAGGGATGAGCAGATATTTTGAGATGATATGCCAGGTTTTCATTATTCTTCTTTGGGGGAATGAGAGAGAAGGGAAAACTACTTCTCAGCTGCCTCCCTCGTCTCCTCATTTTGAGAAGCTGTTGCTGAGAAAGTAGCACTTCAAAATTCATTAAGTCTCAGGAAATACTATCTTTAAAAGTGAACTTCTTGTAAAAAGTCAATTCTTTGTCTATGGTTGGGCACGTTAACCATGGCATGGATAAAATTCAGACTGTTAGGCACAGCCTGGCTTAAAGAGTGGTGGAAGAGATCCACTGAGGAGGGATGAGAGGCCACAGTGTCATGTCATTAAAGGGTGTCACAGTTTTGTGAAAAGGCAAAGTAGTATTTGGCAAGAAGCATAAGAAGCATAAGTGAACTGTTTTTATTTTATATGGTGTAATATATTATTTTTATTAAGCTCTTATCCTAAGTTGGGCCAATTTGAGGAATACAAATGGGATCTCTTCTTGAATGTAGAATAGGTATCCTAGGGCTAGATTAACACTTATTGCAGCCTTTTGGCTAAATTTATGGAAGAAGTTGAGAATAGACATGGAGAAAATAATCAGTCAGCAAGTCCTAGCCCAGATGGTATGTGTGGATAATATGTAAGAATATTTCTTGCCTGATAAATGTTTGCTTGTATTACTGTTTATGTCCCTTGCCTATTCCAACTTTTATGGCTTTTCCAATGCCATTAGAATGAAGTACACATTTAATGTGCATTCTATTTCACAGTGCAATGTCCTTTTCTACTCTTAGCTTGTACAACGTGCCTCTGTTCCTCCTCCACCCCATGAGTTGGACAGCCATGGCTCTTGTTTTTTCTCAGACTGTCAATTTCACGAAGGATGCCTCTTTTCTCTTAGGCTACTTAATTCGTACCTATTCCTTTAGATCCCATTTGAAGAAGTGCTGGCAGGAAGGTTTAAGACATACAAATATATCAAGTAGGGAATGGTTAGTATAATATTAGGGGGATACAGAGAGTGGCTATGAGAATTCAGAAGAAGGGAACTTGCTTCAGCTGAGGGCATTGGGGAAGGATTTTTGGAGAGGCAGCCTGGGCATTGGGCCTTCATACTCAAATAGATGAATTATGAGTAGAATTCGACCATATTGAAGTGGAGCAGGGAGGGAATTTCATGCAGCAGAGAGAACACCGTGGAGCATGGAGTGTGTAAAACAGTGGATTGTGCATTTGAACAGGAACACAGGCATTAAAAACAAAATAAAACAACCTCTGTGATAAATAAGGGCTAGAGACACCATGGAAACCTTGAGTGAAAAGTATTGGCATTGGGGGCTCAATAAACTCTTTTTCCTTTTCGAATTCAGAACTAATTAAGGGGTCGTAAGAGTCAACAAACTGGAATTATAATGTCATCATTATTACAGTTAAAGCAGGTTGGAGATGGACTTTTAGATTGGTGGTCAAGTAGGCTTGCAGATAACTACACCCTGCATTAGACAGAATTACCAAACAGGTGTGGGAGGCACTGGGCAGCCGAAGACATCTCTGCATGGCCAGACCCTGTACCACGTGGCAGAAAGTGGGAATTATGCAATTCCTTCCTCCTTCCTTCCTCCTCCCTCCCTCCCTCCCTCCCTTCCTTCCTTCCTTCCTTCCTTCCTTCATCCATCCCTCTCTGTGTCCCTTCCTTTCTGCCATATGTATTGGGTACCTTTTATGTGCTAGGTGCTCTTCTACATGCTGAGAATAAAATATTGAACAAGAAAGACATAGAACTTATGTTTGAGGAGGAATTCAAGTATTCTTAAGGCAGACTGGATCTGAAAAGAAAATCCCAGAAATGCCTCACCTGATTATGCTAAATTTCTTCTCCCAAACTCAGCATGCTGTATAACCACAAAAATGACAGATGTTTACCTCACCCAATTTTCTAACCTATAAAATGGTAACAAGAATTCTTCCCTTGAATAACTCCTCGATTTTTTAAGTCAAATGAAGGCACATTGAAAATGTTAACATAATATTCACACATAAAGTTGAGTTAATAAACCTTAGTGTTTTCTGCTTATGTGCTCTTCCCTCTCCGTACTTTTTACTATAATTTTTTACTATAATTTCTCTTTGTCTTCTGATTCATTTTTTCACTTTCCTTCTTGCCTGATTTCCTCTTCTAAGGATATTTGAGGACTTTCTGAGAATCCCACCCCTGAGTCTCTTTATGTAATAGTCTTATAGCTACTCTGCATTGGAAAGAAAATTTGCTTGTGCTTTTTAAAAGCTTTAACTCATCGTTTAAATTTGATAACCTCTCAGTCTACAAATAGAACTTGGTCAATGTGAAGAAAACTGTTTCTATAAGAGCAGGGACTTTATTGAATGCCTGTGCTGGATCAGACCATGCTGGGCAGTGGGAACCAGCCTTGAAGGAGATAGAAAAGTTCTCTCTCCCTGCAGAGATTATGAGCCATGGCAGAGGGCAGACTGCAATGTGATGGTGGGGCAATCCAGGGGGCTAGGAGGATAGGTGGGAAGCCCTGTATGAGGAAGTACTCTTTAGGGATTTTAACCAAGGTGTCTCAGATGGCATTTGGAGGGCCAAGAACCATTAACTGAAATCATATGGAGAAGTGTGTGTAATGGGCCTTATGACTTTTTTCTGGGCCCCAAACTGCTTTTTGTCAGCCAGGGGGTAGGGGGGACCCTAGACATAACTCACATTTCTACGGCTGTGGTGGAGGATTTTCTCTGGCTAGGCTGGTCTAAATGCTCCCCGGAGGCCCCGGCAGAATTCTGCTCTGTACTGTGTTCCCTGTGACAGGGTGGCCCTGAGTTCCAGTGCAAAGTCCCACAATTGCTTCACTCTCCCTCCAGGGACACACAGATTCTCTTTCCGCTCAGCTTGCTGGCGTGGCACTGCTGGGGAATGGGGAAGGGGTGGCATAGGCAATGGAACACTGCCTATTTCCTGGATATGATGTTAATACCAAGTACTATGATCCCTCACTTGGTTTTTGGTTCTTCTGAAGGTGCTTTCTTGGGTGGGTCGTTGTTGAATTTGGTGTTTATGCGGAGGGATAATCGTTGGAGGTTTCTATTTGGCCATCTTGCTCCACCCCACTCTCCCCTCTTTTGGATATTTATTAAGTTAATGTATTTTATATTCTACTTACTTAAAAATAATATGAAGCTACTAATAAAACTACATGAAACTCAGTAATATGAAAATAGAATTAAAGAAATCAGGGCAAAAGGAAAGTGAAGTGGAATAGTAAGATGAAATCTGGAAGAATTTAGTACATGGAAGTAGATGATGCGAGATCATGCGTGTACTAAAGCTAGGACAGATTCAATGCAGTGATAAGACTCATATAGTCCCCGAGTTAGAAACATTCCCACTGCTCAGGAGAAGCAGCATTGGGTTTTCCTGACACTAAAGCCTGAGGGAATGTTTTTCCTGGAGGTGTTTATAAAGGGGACACTGAAATGTGATAGGAAGTCCCCTAAATAGTATGTTTACAATACATATATAGTTCTGTAACAGTGATTGGTTTGGGAGCTGGTAGACGAAGCTGCGCAGTCCACACTTCCATAGTTAGATCTATGTGCACTGCCTTCTTTTTTCCTCCAGGAAAGCAAAGCTGCTAAATTGAGTCTAAGTTTCCAAACCTTACCATTTGCCCATTGTGATTAAGATCCTTTTGCAGGTGTAAAAACTGAAGGCGTTAACTGAGGTTCAGATCAGAGTCGTACTGGAACTCACAGCCCTTGAGGTGATATTGTTGACTTACTCACTTTGCCTTCCCACTATTTGTCTTTTTCATGGGAATTTTCAAACCCATGGATCTCCGTTGAGTTTAGAGAGCACCCGCCCATGTTTATATCTGGGAATGCACCCTTCCACTGGGAAGACCTCTGTGCATAAATTTAGGGTATCTCTATTTTTTACAAAACATACACAGGGGAGGTACAACTAAAAGATAAAAGTTAAATGCTTCTAATTCAGGATTCCTATTCCTTAAAGAGGAGATGCCTAAACATGAATCCTTTGGAAAAAAATCCAACAACCAGCTCCCCTCTCTAGACTTCATAGGCATTTGGTGGTGTTCTTTACAGGTGGACTGGGGAGAGGGTGGCCCTTAACAATCACACAACATAGATGTGCTTTGTGTGTGTGTGTTTGTGTGTGTGTGTGTGTGTGTATACAGTAAATTAGGCTCCGTATAAAACATTGTTTATAAAAACATATCGTGTAAAAAGCAAACGTTCCTCATGAATGCACCCTCAAGAGAGAACACCTGTTAGTAGTTTGGAGTATATTATTTTTATTTTCTGTGGATATAGTAACACTTCTGTAACTCTGCACAGTGGTCTTCCATCTTGAGTTAGAATATTCAAAAGAAAATTGGCTTTTAGCTGTCAGCAGGTCAGGGGGACCACGTGGTCCATCTCCCTCTTCTCCTGCTGTTCACGTTGGGGGAGGCCAGGTGATTCCAGGGAGAACATTATCTAGTTTTCTTTCTCTGCTAGGGAACATGCAGAGCTCCAAACATGAATGTTACCTTGTACTTTGGATTCTTGCAATGAAATCCAACCCATGTGGTGTCAACCCATATGCTGCCCATTTGCCCTGTCCTTTGTCCTGGACATTCTTCCTACTTGCATACGGCCACTCTCTGGCAGAAGCATTTCTTTGCCTGAGTCTTTTTAACTCTTCCTCTTCTCTTTCAGCACTCTGTCTCTTCTTGCAAACCCAGCATCAGTAATTCTCTGATCTGCCCATTTTTAGTGCTGGAGTAGAGGAGGGTTGATTCTTTCCTGGGGTGAAGGTGAGGAAGAAGGCCCTCAGCATGGAACACCCAAGGAATGTTCAGACATCTCTCCCTATAAGGGGTAATCCCTCACTGGCCTATCTATGCTCAAAGCCCTTGTCCCTTGAGTATGCTCAAATCCCTTGTCCCTTGAGGGTGAGTACAAAAACTTTCTCTTTGCTTAGCCTTATAAGGTTCTAGGCTGAGAAGCAATAGGCCCATTGTACCACATACATTATTTTCTAAATTCAAAAGTAGGATTTTACTATACCTACACAATTTTACAACTTTTATTCTTAACAGTATATACTGATTATTTTTCTATGTGTGTACACTTTGACCTGCTTTATTCTTTTTAACAAATGCATACTATTTGACTGTTACAGCTATAAAATTAACCAACTTTATTTTGAAGGACCTTTTGTATCATTTCCAGGTTTTACTGGAAAAAAAGAATATCTCATATTAATAATAAACATTGGACATGATCAACATTGTTTATCTTTCCCAATCTGAAAGGCAAAAATAATATTTAAAAAAAAACAGTTTGGATCAGAGTTTAATTATTATTGAAGCCCAGTATTTTTTACATATGTTTAATTGCCTTTACTTACCTCACTTGGTCTCACAGAATTTTTCTGTAGCTTCTCATTTTAGCCTGAGAGACATAGTTACTCTGCAACTATTTTGCTGGGCAGTTTTTCTCGACATTAGGAGAAGTAGAAGGGTAACTCCTGGGTTTTTGACTTGAGCCCCAGGGTAGATGGAGGTGGGATTTTGTTGGGGAAGATTGAGAGAGGAGTGATTTGGGGCACGTGCTGGGGAGACATCAAAGTTCTGTCTTGGTCATGTTAAATGGGAGATGCCCATGAAAGATGCCTAATGTGCAAGTCATAGAGGTGCTTCCATTTGTGAATCAGGAGCACAAGAAAAGGGTTCCTGCTGGAGACATGCAGTTGGGGCAGTCCTCAGATCCGAGGTATCTAAAATCGTGAGACTGGGTGACATAACCAAAGCAGAGAAAGCAGAGAGAGAAAAGATGTCTCCTAAGCAGTTTGAAAGTATTGATGTCTATGTATATGAGTCATATTTGAAAATAAATCCCATTGTGAAATCTTAAGAGGTAAGAAAAAAAATAAAAATAGGATATCAGCTTTTGTAAGTCTGTCTCTTCTGCCAAATCTCATATAAGATTCATACTGGCCAAAGAATTTATGTCTGAGCTTCAGGGCAATAAAACTTCAGAAGAAATGTTTAACTAGGATCCTCTTATGATTTTGTTTGTCATTTGATGGTTTAGGGTATTAGACATTGTGACTGTCTGTGATAGGCATATAGTATTTGTAATCCAAACTCATTTTTAGATGCACAGAATTTTCTGATAATATATTCTTTGTGTTTCCAGATACCTGTAAGAATACTATGAAAACATCCAATCATGGATTGATTTGTTTTTGAAACATAATTTTTTTCCCTTCATTTTGTTATTGTTTGGTGATGAAGAGTAGTGTAAAGTATTTGAAAATGATGGCTGTCTTGAACAATTAGAGAAGTTGTACATGATAGATGATCATATGGACTAGAACTAAGAGAATTTTACTCTTGTTATTAACACTGTTAATGCTAATAATAAACAGTTAACTTGAAACTCATGTAGTTAGAACTGGTGAAAGTGTGAATCAATAGCTTTTTCAGGTATATCTGGAAGTGAAAGATGTTGTAGGTACATTTTGGGCTGCTGTGTGAGTACATTATTTCATAATGTTAAAATGAGTTGATTTTTGAACATTAGTATTGAGTCAACCAGTTACTCACTCGCTACCAGTATTTCTATCTATTCTTTTGCACTGTCTCCTCTTGCAAACCCAGCATCAGTAATTCTCTGATCTGCCCATTTTTGGGCAGAATTATTGAGTATCAACAGCCTCGGTCACTTTACTGAAGGAAGTTAATAAATCAAAAGCAAGTAATGATTTTTGAAGTGCCAATTAGTGGATCAGCTACTGGCAACCCAATTTCATGTCATAAATATCAATTAATTATTCTTTTAAAGATGAATATCTTACCTATGAAGGAAGATCAATTTTGTTAAAACAGTGTCATTGGTAGAGAAGACCTCTGGAGAATTTCTGTGTGGCCAGAGGTCAGGGGGACTCTGTTCCTCTAACTTCCTTTGATTCCTTTTATCATGGGTACCTTGGAGGGTTTTTGTTTGATTTGTGTATGGGAGGGGGGCGGATGTTAAATTGAGATTAAAAGGATCTTCACAGAAGAGTTATTGGATCATGTAATAGATAATGTTTTCACTTTCAGTTTTTCCAATGACAAACATTATTAACATGAAACTTTTATGAAATATCAAGTCCTGATATAAAAATATAACTCAGTGAAACCATTTTGGCTGGGACCTGAAATCAAATGGTTTAGGTCCTTTTAAAAAAAAATGTAAGTTTCATCTTTACTGTAGGTGTGGAACATAGAGACAGCAATGAATAGAGACTTAACTTGCCTGTAAAAACAGCTCCAGTACACAATCTCAAATGAACCGCAGATATACATTGGGCTTAACTCATTCCACAGTTGCATTCTTGGGCCTGAGTGCTCACTCTATTTTTCTAAAAATTTATTCTTATGCTTTAGATCAGGCCTTGGCAAACCATGGCATGTGGGCTAGATCTAGCCTGCTGCCTGTTTTTGTACCCAGCTGTGAGCTAAGAATGGTTTTTACATTTTTAAATGGTTGAAAAAGAGAAAGAAAAGTAATAGTGTATGACAAGTAAAAATCATATGAAATTCAAATTTTGGTATTCATAAATAGAATTTTATTGGAACACAGCCATTCATTTAACATATTGTCTGTCTATGGCCTTTCTAATGCCAAACTGGCAGAGTAGAATAGTTGTAACAGAAGCTGTATGGCCTGTGGAGCCTAAAATATTTACTATCTGGCCCTTTATATACATAGAAAGAGTTTGGTCACCCTGGTTTAGAAATCAGTATTGCTGTAGGCCCTCCTGTGACTCCTACATGTCTGCACTACAGTGGGTTTTCAAGAATGAGGTACTATGAAAATGCACTCATAATGGCTGAATAGACAGATGGTAAATGCCTATCAAATACGATTTATTTTTAGGTTTAGTATTTTTTGGTGCACAGCTTCTTTTTCGTAATATTGTTTCCATGAAATTATCTTTATTTTTGAAAATTTGGAATAAAAACATAAAAATCACTATTCCCCACATTAAATCACTTAACATTTGGCTTATTTCCTTTTAGTTTTATTCTAACATTGGATTTTTTGCACAAATGGGACTTTTATATATAAGTTTCAGGTTTTTTTTAAACTAAACACAATATTGTAGACATTTTATTGTGTCCTTAAGTATACAGTTTTAGTGGCTACATTGAATTCTATCTTATGGATGAATTACACTTTATTTAACAACTGTTTGTTATTGGACATTTGGGTTCTAGAATAAATAATGCTACATTATATGTCTTTCGTATGACTATCTTTCTACGTATATTCCAAGAAACATACTAAGTGAATCAAAGGAGATGAATATTTTTAAGTTTGGGAGAATGTTTGACATGTGTATATATATATTTATGGAAAACAAAGTTATTTTCCAGACAGGCTGTAAAAATGGGTGCATACTTAATACATCATCTTTTCTACCACTTAATATATTATTTTAATATTGCCAATTTGCAAGACAAAAATTTTCTTTTTATTTATTTGGTTACTAGCAAAGTTGAATATTTTAAATATATTTCTTTTTCTGTGAATTGATTTTTCATGCCCTTTGGCTATTTTTTTTTTGTATTGGGCAATCAGTATCATTTTTATTTTTAAAGGCTTCCTTCTGTATTAAGGACATTAACTTTTTAAAAACATATTTATTGCAAATATCAGACCTAATTTGCCTTTAAGATTTTTTGTATATGGCATTTTTGACATAAAGGAGTTTTAAATGTTTATGGGGTCATTGTATTAACTTTTTCTTTTGTGATTCTTGTCCATCTGTTTTACTTTTGAAGTTCCTTTTTGCTTTGAAATTTTTTTTCAGTATGAAGATCAGCCAAATATTCTTTGTACTTTAAATAATTTCATTATTTACATTTAGCATAGAATTTATTTTGGTATAAGGTTGATATCAAACTAGATTTTTTTCCCCCTGTACTTTGCCAATTTTTCTAGCAATTTATGTGGATAAACCCACATTCCTCAGTGGTTTCCTTTGTAATATACACAAAATTTAGTTTTACTAGGATCTGTTTCAGGTCTTACTGTTGTGTTCTGTTGATCTGCCTGCCAATTCTGTTTTTAGATCACACTATTTTAATTGTTTACTTTGTAACACTTCATAGGAAAATTACTCCCCTTCCTCTTGTCCTATTGGTCTCCTTTCACAAAATTTCCTTAGTTAGCTTTTTTGGGGTGAGGAGAGGACAATAATTTAGTAGGATTAGTAGTTTCTTAATCTCATTCTTCCATTAAGGCAATAAAAACATGTTGCCATAGCAGTGTTTTTTGTTTGTTTGTTTTTTTGTTTTTTTTATGATTGTAACTTGAGGATATGTATTCAGCCTATTCATCTAATAGCTGTGTCAACTTCTATGAAAATACATTTTAAAAGGTAAAACGAAAACACAGTTCTATTTCCAACCTCTTAATAGTTCCACATGCCTTCAGGTTTTTTGTTTGTTTGTTTGTTTGTTTTTTACCTTACTGATTTTAACTGTAGCATTTGGTGGCTTTGAAAAAGCATTATGAGTCTTACCCTATGATGATAATGGCTTGGTTAATAGATTGTGTTTTAGGAATTAAAAAATTTTTCCTCAATGAGTATTTGATAAGTGTTATGAAACATCTTACTCTTATGTGTTTCT
>CM052440.1:116142048-116156953 GCA_028533085.1 Varecia variegata
TTAATAGATTGTGTTTTAGGAATTAAAACATTTTTCCTCAATGAGTATTTGATAAGTGTTATGAAACATCTTACTCTTATGTGTTTCTTCTAAAGGTCAAATAGAGAGAATAGCCATGAAGGTTATTTCTGAAACATGCTTGCATCTTATGCACAGTAGCAGATTCAGCCGTTCATGCTACAGACATCCCCAGCAGCCCACTGTGAGCCAGGTGCGGCTACTGTGGGGGCCAGAGGAACAGTGGGGAGCAAGATACGTCATGCTTGCCCCAAAGCTTAAATTCCAGTGGGAAAGACATATTATTGTCAATGAACAAATAAATAAAAACATAGAATACAGCATAAAGTCAAGACAAGGAAAATCAAAGCAAGGTCTAAAGACAGCAGGAGGCAGAGGTGAGGGTGACCCTCTGGCTAGGCTGTCACGCAAGGCCTGTGTGATCGGGGGGTACCATAACAGAGATGTGAAGGAAATGAGGGAGCCATTAAACTCAAGTCTGGGAGAAAGGCCCTGCAGGCAGGGAGAGCAGCCAGTGCAAGGGCCCAAAGTGGGAACAAGCAGGGAACCAGTGTGTCCAGAGGGGAACGAGGGAGTCAGAGTAGAGGGGATGAGGTCAGAGAAGCAGCCAGGGGTCAGATTAAAGCGTTGGATTTTGTTGGGTATGATGGGAAGCCACTGGAAGATTCTGGGCAGGAGAATGATACGATTTGGTGTCATTTTAACAGGATCTCTCTGGCTGCTGTAGCAGACTGAGAGGGTAGGAGATTTTGGGTGGAGTGTGGTGGGAGTCAGGAGTTCTCCTAGGGCAGGTTACATTTGAGATGCCAGTCACTTAAGAGGAGGTGTTGGCTGGCAGTAGGATGATGCAGGAGCCTGGGGCGCAGCGTGGAGAAGCAGACAGTCGTGAGAGCCTCAGCACAGAGCCTGGCTTAGTGTCCTGGGCCTGGTCAGGTCACTCAGGAAGTAGATTAGTCACCTAGGGCCACTGTAACAAATTATGAATTCAGTGGCTCAAAACAACAGAAATTATTGTTTCTCACAGATCTGGAGACTAGAAGTCTGAACTTCAGCAAGGCCTTGCTCCCTCTGGAAAACTGAGGAAGAATTCAGTCTTCCTGTCTTCCAGCTTCTGACTAACAGCTGTCGGTTTCCTTGACCTGTAGCCACGTCACTTCCGCCTCTGCCTCTGTGGTCACTTTGCCTCCTCTTCTGTCTGTCAGATCTCCCTCTGCCTCTCTTTTATAAGGACACATTGGATTTAAGGCCCACCTAGATGATCCAGGATAAACATTTCCTCTCAAAATCCTTAACTTAATCACATCTTTTGCCATATATAGTAATAGTCACTATTTTATCATATAAGGTAATACAGGATCCAGGGATTAGAACATAGACATAGACATCTTTTGGGGGGCACCATTCATCCCTACATGCAGTCAGTGTGAAATGAGGAGAGGGGGTCCAAGACTGAGCTCTGGGGTGCTGCAGGGTTCAGAGGCCAGGAAGAGAACACAGAGCCAGTGATGGGAATGGAAGGGAGCGGTGAGGTGGAGGACAAGGAGAGTCCCAGTGTGGTATCTGAAGAGGCACGTGTTTCAGTAAGGAGGAGGTGACTAGCTGGGGAGAAGGTTGCTGAGTGACTCAGAAAATAAGGACTGAGCATTGATTATTAGACTCGGGAACTTGGTAAACTTGCTAAATTGTGTTTCAGACAGTGCATGCTCGCATCTGTTGTGGTTGGTCCTTAATGCTGAATTCAACTTCCAATGGGTTATTATTGTCCTGTTTTAGCTGTATGATCAGTGGTTGGCCAAGTGCTTCAATTGTGAAAAGTTATTTCACGATGTGTTTCTTTTCTTTGCTTCTTCTCTCTTTGAAGTTCTATGTGTGTGTTGTGTCAGTAACTTTGTTTCTTCAAACTGTTATAAACTCATGGTAGAAATTTTGGAAATTTTGGAAAAGAAAAAAATTAAAGTTATTTAATTTTAAATTGCATCTGAAGTGCTGCCATTTTGGGGGTGACTTTTGTTTGCCCTTTTAAAAATTGTGTTCTGAGGCTTTTTTTTTTCAAATTTCACTGAATTAAGTATATGATTGCTTAGGAGTAGGTAAAGGAAATGTGGCCAGTAATGCCACCCTTTGTTTTTTAGTTTGAGTCTAGCTATTTTGAACGGCTGGGCAAGTGACCTGCCGCAAGGCTGAGCAGTATGTCGAAGAGCAGAGAGCCTTTCCCACACAGAAGGTGGCTATTCCAGTCAGGGAAACACAGGTAGATCCATTCCACTTGTAGAACCTCCAAAAGACTTGGAAACATCTTTCAAGGGCCAGTGTTCTCAATTTGTCTCCTTTGTCCATGACACATTCATAGAGAGGAAACCTTACTTAGGTTAACATGAGGGAAGTGATAAAAGAACTCTAAAAATCTCAGAAAGCTAATAATGGAATCGGAAAGATGTTAGTATCATATTGATATTTTACATTTTTACAATGACGCAATAAAACTCGTGAAAGATCAGACTCAGGGAGAAGAGTTCCAAGGTGGAGTAAGTTTAAAGTAAAAATCATTGGATTCATCTCTGCCTAAAATACATAAACAGAGATTGGCACGAGGAGCTCAGAGGCAGCATTGAGCGTGCCTTACCGTGGCTCAGAGAGTAGATTCGGAAATAAAATCCTCCTGAGATTGCCTCTCCCATTCAATCAGCACCATAAGATTGTGATAATAAGAGTTTGACCAGGTGCTTCTTGCTTTTATTTACACAACTATCTCTGGAGAAAGGGCCCACTGAACTTATTTTCTAATCCAGATTTCCTCCTGAAGCTTTGACAAAGCCCTTTCCATTTTCTGTTAGTCAAGTTGCCTAAATGTTATGAGTCGGTCCATGGATATTGGAAAATATAAATCTCATAGAGATGCCAAATTAATTCTAGGCATTCAAGACCCAATATTAGTAGGCGGAATATGTTGTTAGGGAATTCTAGGTCAATATTTTTAGGGATTTCAGTAAAAACAGGAAGAAATACATTCTTATTTTTATGAGTCATAAACTCAGAATATGAACTGCTAACAAATTGAGATCTGTACTCTTATCCCATGATTGATTTCTTACATTTTGCTTTGCCAAAATCTAGATGAGAAAAAGGTCTGGAAAGGGGAAATAAGGAAACTTATTTTATATAAACTGAATCACTTGTTAATATGTATTATTAAAGGCTGAGAATGAATTTTAGAATTTAAAGTTCATTGTATTTGTCTTCCAATCAACCTAAAGTTATTGAGAATACCATATGGTTTTAGAAGATATATTTGGTGTCTTTGGGAACTTGAAGGTACTAAATAATTATTAACAGCTGTTAGAATGGAATAGCTCAAATGTACTTGGAATTAAGTTCTTTGTGGTGGGGAAATTTGTGGGTTTCCTGGGTAAACCCATCTAATGAGAAGAATAACTCACAAATACATGAGCTGGTTGCACAAGATGAATAATTTTTCCAGAAAATATTGAGAAAGATGAGAGTGAAGATAAAAGGCTGTATCATCAGTTGAAAAAAATAGAGGGAAAATAATACTGCCAATTGGTAAGAGTTTCATCATGCCTAGGGGTTCTCAGTGTAGGCACTACTGACATTTTGGGCCAGATAACTCTTTGTTGTGGAGTCTGTCCTGCGCATTGTAGGATATTTAGCATCTTAAATTCAACCCACTTGATGCCAGTAGAACACCCTCTGCAGTTGTGACAACTAGAAATGTTTCCAGACATAGTCTTCTTGGGGGTAAACTTGCCCCTGGTTAGGAACCATTGGGCTAGACTATACAAATAGCTCCCAAAGTCACATTCTAATTACATACTCAAGATAAAACAGGATGAAGGGGCAGGCTTATTGAGAACTTTGGTTGTCGAACGTGTTACTGGGATGGGGTTTCATTAGAGAAGCATTGTAATTAAGGTATGTCTCCTGCATATATATCGTATGGATGAAAACTCAATTTTTTTTCAATCTAGAGTTAAATGAGTATAATAGTACTAATAGTGTAAGTGACAAGATTGTCTGTAAAAAGCCTTACAGAAATATGCAGGGCTGCCAGAGTTATTTCCCAAAACTAAGTCTGTAGTTGCATGGCATTGGGGAGATTTTTCTGGGTATAACTTTCCACTTGCTTAAATTTCACCACATGGTAGAGGCTACTTGGAGGCTCACATAATCTTATATGCTTGTCCTCATATGTTGTAGACTAAACGGCATTTGTCAGAGACTATTTGTATGCACCAAATATCCTCATGATCCTCTGCCTTTACCAGCCTCCCTGCAGGTAACCAGTTCCGTGCTGGGAAATGTGAGCTGAGCTTAGCTTAGCTGGGCTGAGGAATTTAAGATCCAGAGTGCCTCTTACATACCTCTCTTCCTCTATCATGGCAGCTTTGGGGGCCTTGCCAATATGTGTCCTTGTGAACCAAGGAAATAGCTGCTTCTTTTTTTTCATTGTCTCTGTTTTCTCTTCTGTTTTTTTGAGACGTTTATTAGTTGGATGTTGGAGTTTCTGAATTGATCTGCTTAATTCTATTTTATTTCCAATTGCCATCATTTTATCTATTTTTATGCTTTCTGTAGCCCAGTTGAAACTTGATCACATGGTATAGAAGGTTCACTTAAGACTCAGGAGCACAGGTATTGCTCCCAGTTGCCTTTGTTCATGTTAATGATCTGCTGGTGAGAAAGCCACATGCATGTGAAGTGAACTGTTACTTGGACGGGTGCTGTGCACAATCTAGCACGTTCTGCATTGGAAGAAGGCCAGGAGGTTGGGGTGTTTTTTTCAGTAAATAAAGGATGAAATGACAGGCCTCCGACTTGGGAGGCAATACATATATCATGGTCATTAAGAGCATGTCCTCTGCTGCCAACTGCCTGGACATGAATTTAAGTTTTGACATTTATTAGCTGTGTGAGCTTTGGAATGTTCCATAAACTCTCTGAGCCTGACTTTTCTCATCTTTAAAATGAATATTTGTAGGTATAGGTTGTAAGTATGTAATATATGTTAAGCTCTTAGAAGGGTACCTGTTCTGTAGTGTATAATCCTTCCTTTCCCCCTTCGTCCTCTCTCTCTTTCTCCCTCCTTCTTTCCCTTCATTTCTTCCTTATCTTCCCTTAAAGTGCTTCTTTTATTATAAGTGCTATGTAGATGCTGTTACTATTAACTGGGTCATGAAACAAGGGCATTGTAATGAGCCTATGAGCTCAAGAATTGTTTGAGTTCAATAGAGCCTGTTATATTTCTCACTGTATATTACCACAGTTAGTATGAATAAGTTAAGTGCTTTCATAATTCCAGTTGCTCCGTATTTTCCACCAGGCACAAGACTGCTGCTAACATAAATGATACTTACGGGCAAAGAAAAAGGTGCCCTTTTCTCTGGGCTTGTCAGTGTTTGTGCCTGTTTTGGCAAGCAGAGCATGGGCTGGATTTCATCCAGCTGCTAAAAGTGCTGCCGCAGGCACCTGCAGACTTGATACTGCACAACTGTGCAGGGCCCTGACAGAGGCATTTCTCCTCGAAGGAACTCTCACACTCCAGGGTGCATTCTGTCACTGGGATTGGATTTCTAGTAATGGCCATTTACTGCCTGGATTTCTTGGCCCTTCCTTTGCTGCTGTCAAAGAAAGGGTGGCGGTGGCACAGCCAGCCCATCACTTGAAGACCTAGGAATGAGACGGAATCAACAGCTACGTTGTCAAGTCCATAACCCTATGAGTGTTTATAAACCCTTGAGATTGGTTGTGCAAATCCTTATAATAATTCCTGACCAACTGCAGGGTAATGCTAGCATTTCTATTTCTCCCTGATAACCTCCTGTCTCATAGGTTAAAGCCTCCGATGCAGATGCAGGACTCTATGGCTTTGTTGAGTATTCTATCTATGATGGATTCCAAAGCTACGAAACACCTCAAGCATTCCGGATCGACCCTCATGATGGGCGAATCTGTGTTTCTAAAGATATCGACAGGGAAAGGGATCCGGCCATCTATGATCTCCTGGTGAAAGCTAAGGATGGGGTAAGTCTTTATGTGTGAAATTTATTTCAGACATACTCAAAAGTGAGCCAGTGTGTACACATCACTGAGTACCTATGATTATCAACAATTGGCTAATTTTGTTTGTTATATAATCACCTCTTTCCTTTGCTGAAGTTTTTTGAAGCAAATACCAGGCACTATATCATTTCATCCAAAAGTCATTCAATATCTCTAACAGATAACGACTCTTTAAAAATATAACCACAAAACATTAACAATAATACTTTAATAATACCTAATATCCATTCTATGTTAAATGTTCTGTATTATCTAAACATGTCTTTTATTAGTTGGTTTGTTTGAATCAAGATTCAAATAAGTCCATAAATTGATTTGATTGACATATCCCTTAAGTTTCAGTCTATAACAGCCAGGCCCCTTACCTTATCTCCTATGGCATTTAAAAATAAATAAATAAAGTCATTTGTCCTATGAATTTTCCACATATTGAATGTAGCTGATTATATCCTGGGGATTCATTTAATGTGTTCTTCTATGTCCTTTATTTCCTATAAACCAGCATTTAGAGCCAGAGACCTGATTAGTTTCAGGTTCATTTAGGTGATGTCATATGCCTCTTATTGTATCAGCAGACACATACTATTATATCATTAGAGATTACAAAATCGTGATTTTCTAATTCTATTACCCCTTTTGCATTTATTACCTGGAATTCTTCAACTAAGAAGACTGTTCTCCTACCAACTATTTGATTACCCTGAAATAAATATAAGGAAATACAGGATAATGCTTGATTATTTCTCTTTATTTTACCAGTGTTTTGAATAGTGGGTTGGTGCCTTAACAATCTCCCAGGGTGACAAGTAATTTTGTTCCCCTAGTTTGATTATAAATCCATGGATTTTTATATATTTGATGTGTTTGAATACATCACAGACCCTGTCATTTCCGATGTTCATATTGACCCATCCTTGCTCAGTGGAGGCATCTGTAATTTGGTTCCTACGTCTTTTTTGGTTGTTGTTGTTGTTCAAGTTGTAAATTGACATATAAAATGCATACAGAGATGGGCATAAATCATAAGTGTATAGCTCAATGGATTTTTGCAACATGACCAGAGCCATGGAAGTAGATGAGGAAACATTACCAGAACCCGGACGCTGCTTACTGCACCTGTCCTGCCCCCACCCTTTAAGGATAACCACTATTGACTTCTAACACCAAACGTTAGCATGGCAGTTTTTTGCCTTTCAGTGAATGGAATCATACAGTATGTGTTTCTATCTAGTTTCCTTTACTGAACATTAATGTTAGAATCCTCCATGCTATTGTGTGTAGCAGTAGTTCATTTATTCTCGTTTGTTTGTAGTGTGCTTTTATGTGAATATACAATAATCATTTTTATCTATTCTGTAATTGATGATATCCATTTTAGGCTACTGCAAATACTGCTTCTATTAACATTCGTATAATTTGGTGGAAAAATGTAAGCCATTCCGCTGAATATATATTTAGGAGTGGAATTGCTAGATTATAAGAAAGAAAAACAACTTTTCAAAGTGGTTCTACCAATTTATGATCCCACCAGTAAAGTTTGAAAATTTCATCTGTTATACATCCTTCCCAACATTTGATTAATATATTTTTAATTACAGCAATTTTGATACTTGTATAATGGTAAATCACATTGAGGTTTTACTTCATATTACTTTGATGATCAATAAATTGAACATTTTTTCATATGTTTATTGGGTAATTGTATAACTTGTTTCATGATGTGTCTATTCAATATGTTTTACTTGTTTTCCATTGTATTGTTGGATTTTTTTCATTGGTGTGTATGAGTTCTTTATATCTTTGGTATGCAGGTCCTTTGTTGGATGTATTTATTGCATATATTTTCTCCTATTCTGTGACTTGCCTTTTCTTATCCTTTGTGGTGCTTTTTGAAGATCAGAGATTCTTAATTCTAACAGAGCTCAGTTTCTCAATTTGTTTCCTTTTACAGCTAGTGCTTTTTATGTCCTTTTAAGAAGTATTTGCTTATCTTAGGGACATGAAGGTACTCTGCTATGTTTTTTTCCAAAACCTTTATTTTATTTTACCTTTCACACTTATTTTTTTCAATATAGTGAAAGGGAGTTTTGGTTTTTTTTTTCCAAAATGGGTATTCAATGACCCCGGCACCATTTATTAAAATGATCATTCCTTCGTCACTGAACTGGAGTGTCACTATTGTCATGAATCGTTTGACTGTATATGTGTGTGCCTGCTTTTGGACACCCCTCTTTTTGTAAGCTGTTTATCTGCCTTAGTACCTAGCAACATACTCTCTTAATTATTTTAGCTTTATAATAGCTCATGATATCATGTATTCTTTTAGCTTTGTCCTTATTCAAGATTGCCTTGACTATTCCTGACCATTTACATTTCTAAATATATTTTAGAAACAAGTTGTTCAATTTTCATTACATTATAGCAAAGGTAGCCTATGATATACACTCTTCTGCACCTTGATTTTTCCACTTACCTTATTGGAGACTTTTCTTGTTTCTTTTTTATTTTCTTGCTACTCCTTTGTGTAACTCTCTCATCTAATTTTTCTTTTGAAATTAGTAGGAGGGAAAATCCACCTCCTTAAGACTAGCTGTTGGGAAAAATGAGTCTAAATATATTCATTACAAGTAAACATATAGAAACTAACATGAAAATAAAGTCATTTATGTTCAATAAAATATCCATGATCTATTTGGTTAGATTTTTGTCAACATCTTACGATGTGGTTTCAGGAATCCCTGATTCTATATAAGGAAATATGTGGGGAACAAAAGCAGGAGTAAACAGAGAGTTTAGATTAATTCAAGTCTATATGATTATTTAAAGCTCAAGATGCACACACAAATGTTAATCCAAGACTTTGTAAATGTATTCTTAATAGAATTTATGACAATTGTAAAATGCCATCCTAAGATTGAACAACCAGTTTAAATCCAATAATCTCATGGAAACCACCAAAAATAGTTAGCTGTGTCTTCCAGGCTACCATCTGATGTCCACTCTGACCTAAAGGAGCCTCTGTAGATTTGACTTGCTCCCAGGTCTTGGTGGCCAAATGCAGGACTCAGAGATCCTGTGTGGTAGAACTGCTGTCCATCAGGAGAGCAGGTCCCTGCCAAGACCCATAGCTGTCTGTCAACTCGAGGAACCACAACAGCCTGGAGAGCACAGAACCTCGGAGGTGGATTGGGAATTTCTACTTTAGTCCAGGTGTCCTTCCTGATGTTATAGATACAGAGCTCGTTATACAAACAAGTTTGTTGGCTGTTGAAATATTCACCTCTGAAAAGGATCAGTTCATCATTTCAGGATGAATTGATCACTAGCAGAGAAGACTTATGTAACTTCGGTAAAGGTGGGGAACACGGTGTTTCTATTACATCTAATATAGTCTGAGCCTTTTTAGCATCTAGTGTCTGGAAATGGGTTATTAGAGCTTCAAGGTCTCCTCCCTTGAAAGCTGGGACATCATCTCCGTGGCAGGGAGCTACATGCAGGAGAGCGCCATCCTAGAAGCAGGTCCTCACGGGGGCAGGGCCTAGAGTGAGGTCAGGGACACACTTTTAAAGAAAAATTCTAGAAGAATCTCCCCATGGGGATTTTAATGGCATCCAAACCTTTACGCTGTTTGGACCTAAAACTGCCTCCAGCGTTCCTCGTGTTTGCCTCAGAATGTACGGAGAACAAGCAACATATGTGTATTTATGTGAGTGTGTATGTATGTACACCCATATAATATATATATACATATATACATATTGAAAGTTATTCCGTGTGCCATGTTTATTTTGTTGACTGCATAACCTTCATGAATTTCTTCTGTGATAAACTATGAGTTTGTACAGAGTGACGTCTGCATCTGTTACAGTTATTCTGTGCAATATGTGTATGTCCCTCAGAAATGCATAGTCAAAAAGATGGGTGAAGATGAAGATAACAGTGTTGGTGGTGACTCAGTAGGCTGCCCTTGAAAGCAATCTAGATGGTGTCCAAAGAATAAATTAACTCAGACAAGATACTTTTAGTTCAAGATGTTGGATTCTAGGCCATAGTAAATTTATTTACAACAATAATCTGCATCTTGACAGAAGAACTTTAACTTTCTATTATTACCTAGGCAATCTATGGTTTTTCCTAATCCTTTCTCTTTCTAATAAATGTCCTAAAAGCCCTTTAGAAGAAAATTGCTGAGAACCCATTTGCTGGTGGTTACTAAGTTATTTTTATATGTCAACAGAAGAATTTTTCTTATAAAATACTCTAGATATTCTGGGCTTCTTTGCTCCTCCTCAATTTATCCTTGTGATGACTGTCAATATTTTTTTAATGCAATCACTTCTTCTACTCTACTGATATTACTTCTGAAATATTCTATTTTTACTGCTACTGCTGCTGTTTGTTTGATACATAGAAGTCATGAGGATGCTATAAAATTACATAATGGAACTAAATAATTGGATTACATTAGCAATAAAGTGGTTTTTCACAATAACGCTCTTAATTTAATTATTCTATGTATATATTTATTTTGTTTTCCCATTCATTTTCACCAAATGGATCTCTCATTTTTGGTGTATATGTTTATTACCATTCTTTCTCTATATGTTGTCATATCCTGAATTCTGTAGCTGAAATATGTGTCTGAGATAAAGCTATTTCAACTCTATCTCACCAGTGCAGGCTTAAGGGAGGATTTTGTCAGACTAACAATATAGCATGTATATTGATATGGCCAAGACCGTGGACTAGAAGCAGCCTGCACAATGCTGCTCTCCTAGGAGAGGATCGAAAGTGCCGAGTGGATATCCACCTTGGATCGATTGTCTGAGCGAGAGCACCGGAAATCCGTGGAGAGGAGGCGGGAGTGAAGTGAAGAAGATAGAAGTGGGTCGAGCTGCTCAGCAGAACCAGAGGTAATTAGGGAAGGCGTCCACACATGGGAAAGGGACAGGAGAAAATCCTGGGCTCCACGCTTCCCCTGAGGACACTGCAACCGGAGCCAGGAGGCCCCTCCACTGCAGCAGGCCTCCGGACTGATACAGAGACTGCCTGGAGGCTGTGCAGCCATTGCTTGGGAGAGAAGGGACCGCTGGTTTGTGAGCCCTGGGCGCTGCAGCTGGTGTCATTGTAACATCCCAATCCCAGAATGCTATTTTTGCCCAAGGGTCAGATCTGTGACTGCTGACTCTCCTGTGCACCTGCCAGGCAGGGAGGGAGCAGGGAATCCTAGCGCTCATATGTAACCCGTGGGCAGGTGACATGCACCCCCACCACTGCCACCACGGTCCTTCCTTGCACTCGCTGTTGTGGCCTAGGGAATTCCACTCAACTGCACTTCCCGTGGGACTGGGGCAGACCATGCACCTGTAGCCTTCAGTGCCTACTGCCCACTGCTGGAGCAGCTGAACCACTGCTGCCACCATTCCCTGAAAGGCCTCAAGCAGGATGAAAACCAGTGCAGCTGTAGCCTTTGGATCTAGGCAGACTGCACACCACGGACCCACACTGCCCTACTCAGGCACCTTGGGCACCACACCTTGCTTGGTCACATGCTCTGCCCAGTGGCTGCCCCAACCCACGTATGTGAGCACTGCACCTTGCAGACCTGCTCTATCCCATGTAGGCACCCTGCCCCATGGGTCCACCCTGTCCTGGGTCACCGCTCTGCTCCACACATGAGCTGTGACCTGCTGGACCACTCTGCAGAAGAGGCCTGCTCCTCCTGGTGCCCTGTGGGCCTGTAGGGCCACTGCACTCTGTGCTGCAGCTTGCACTGACCTTGCTCTACTCACATGCTTGGCATTTTGGGTTTCCAGGCCTGCATGCATGTGCACTGTGCCCAAAAGACCTCCTCCATCCTGCCCACACACCACTTCCTGACAGCCAGCCCCACCTTGCATGGGCACCTGGCACCAGGGACCAGCCCTGCCACAATAGCCTGGTAACTACCACAGAGGAACAGGAGAGGTGCAGCAGAGAGGCAGCATTAAAGGCTCACAGTGCCTCTGCCCCTCTCCTGCTTGGTCAAGCTTCCAGAGTAGGACCTAAGCACATCATCCAGGGACCCGTCCCTATCTTCTCCAAGCAAGAGAGGTCCCAGCAGAGGAGAACCGGTGACCGTATCTGCTATTTGTTTCAAGCTGAGAGAAGGGGCTCTAGATGAGAAGGAACCAACATAAAAAACTCTGGCCATATGAAAAACCAGGCTGTTTAAACACTCCCAAGGATCATAACAGCTTTCCAGCAATGAACTCCAACCAATAAGAAATTGTTGAAATTACATATATGGAATTGAGATTATGGGTAGCAAGTAAGATGAATGGAACTGAGGAGATGGTAGAAAACAATCTGAAAGAAACAAAAAAAAATTCAGGACATGAACAAAAAATTCACTACAGAGATAAATAACATTAGCAAAGATATAATAGAACTTAAAGAAATGAAAGAGCCACTTAGGGAATTTCAAAATACAGCAGAAATTTTTAACAACAGGCTAGACCAAGCAGGAGAAAGAATTTCAGAGCTTGAACACGAGGATTTTGAAGTTACCCAGTCAGTAGAAAATATAGAAAAAGAACAGAGAAAAATGAACAATCACTGCAAGAAATATGGGGCTATGCAAAATGAAGAAATATAAGAATTATAGGTATTGCTGAGGGAGAAGCAGCAGCAGCAATAAGCATGGGAAACCTATTTGAGAGAATAATTAGAGGAACACTTCCCTGGTATTGCTAGAGGTCCAGATTTCCAGATACAAGATGGTCGTTGAACATCTGAAAGATTCATAGCAAATAGGATCTCACCATGACAAATAGTCATCATCCTTACCAAAGCCAAAGTAAAGGAGAAAATCTTACAAGCTGTGAGATGAAAGCAACAAGTTACTTACAATGGAAAATCCACACCCATCATACTAGCAGCAGACCTCTCAGCAGAGACTTTTCAAACCAGAAGGGATTGGGGTCCCATTTTAGCTTTCATAATCAGAATAACTGTCAGTCAAGAATTTTGTATCCTGCAAAACTAAGTTTCATGAATGAAGGAGAATAAAGTCTTTTCCAGAGAAGCAAACACTAAGGGAATTTGTCACCACTAGACCTGCCCTATGGGAAATGCTTTAAAGTGCTCTATACATGGAAAAGAACAATCAATACCCACCAATATAAAAACACCCAAAAGTTAAAGCTCACAACTCTCATAAAACAGTAACACAAGGGAGAAAACAAAGCAACTAGATATCATTCAACAGAATGATCTGTTGAACAGAACAGTATCTCACATATAATACTAACATTAAGCATAAACGGTCTTAATATTCCTTTTAAAAGATATAGACTGCTTGAATGGATTAAAACCAAAACATACCCCAAGTATCTGCTGTCTCCAAGAAATCCACCTAATTTGCAAGAATACTCACAGACTCAAGGTGAAGGGATGGAAAAAAAAATATTCTACATGAATAGAACCAAAAGTGAACAGGAGTAACTATTCTATATCAGATAAAATAGACTTTAAATCAACAATAGTTTAAAAAAGACAAAGGCAGTCATTATATAATGATAAAGGGAGCAATTCAGCAAGAAGATATAACAATCCTAAATGTAAATGCACCTAACACAGGATCTCCCAGATTAATAGATCAAATACTACTAGATCTAAGCAAAGAAATAAACAACAATGTTGTGATTGCTGGAAACATCAACACTCCACTGACAGAACTAGACAGATCATTGAGGCAGAAGATCAACAAAGAAACACTGGACTTAAATAGGACTCTAGAATAAATGGACCTAACAGACATTTACAGAACATTCTACCCCAAAACTTCAGAATATACATTCTTCTCATCAGCACATGGGATATTTTCCAAGATAGATCATATATTAGCCCACAAAACAAGTCTCAGCAAATTGAGAAAAATCAAAATCATTGCATATGTCTTCTCAGATCACAGTGCAATAAAACTAGAAATCAACTCTAAGAAATCAACTCCTCAAATATATACAAAGTCATGAAAATTAAACAACCAGCTGCTGAACAGTCCTTGAGTTGATGATGAAATTAAGATGGATATCAAATTATTTTTCACACTGAATGGCAATCATGACACAAGCATCCAAAATCTATGGGATACAGCAAAAACAATGTTAAGAGAGAAATTAATAGCCTTAAATGCTTACCTCAAAAAGACAGAAAGATCACAAATTAACAACCTAATGTCACACCTTAAGGAACTAGAAAAAGAAGAACAAACCAAACCCAAAGCTAGCAGAAGAGAAGAAATAATAAATCTCAGAGAAGAACTAAATGAAATGGAAACTGAAAAAACAATACAAAGGATCAACAAAACAAAAAGTTAGTTCTTTGAAAAGGTAAACAAAATCAATAGATCTCTAGCTGGATTAACCAGAAATAGAAGAGAAAGGACCTAAATAAGCTCAGTCAGAAATGACAAAGGAGACATTACAACCGATACCACAGATATAAAAATATCATCCATGAATACTACAAAAATCTCTATGCACACAAACTAACAAACATAGAGGAAATGGATAAATTCCTAGAAACTTATAGCCTCCCAAGGCTGAATCAGGAAGAAATAAAAATCCTGAACAGACCAATAATGAGCAGTGAGATTGAAGCAGTAATAAAAAATCTACCAGCAAAAAAAGCCCTGGACCAGAGGGATTCACAGCCAAATTCTAAAAGAACTGGTACCTATCCTTCAGAAATTATTACATAACACTGAGAAGGATGGAATCCTCCCTAACTCATTCTATGAAGCCAGTATCACCTTGATACCAAAGCC
>CM052440.1:116157453-116191399 GCA_028533085.1 Varecia variegata
AAAAAACAAGTAACCCCATTAAAAAGTGGGCAAAAGACATGAACTCAAGTTTTTCAAAAGCAGATAGACGAATGGCCAACAAATATGAAAAAAAATACTCAATATCTCTAATCATCAGGGAAATGCAAATTAAAACCACAATGAGATACCACTTTACCCCTGTCAGAATGATCATTATTAAAAAGTAAAAAAGCTATAAATGCTGGCATGGATGCAGAGAGAAAGAAAGCTTATACACTGTTGGTGGGACTGCAAATTAGTACAACTTCTGTGGAAAACAGTATGGAGATTCCTCAAAGAAATAAATGTACACTTACCACTTGATCCAGCAATCCCACTACTGGGTATCCACCCAAAGAAAAAGTAGTCATTTTATCAAAAAGACACCTGCACTTGAATGTTTATCACAGCACAATGCACAATCACACAGATATGAATTTTCTTTGAATGCTGCTTCTCTTGGCTTTGGTGATGATACAGCTTAGGGTTTTTTTCCCCCCTTACAAGCTAGAACCCCGTTTCCTTCACTTTTCTTCATTGAACCATGAAATATAGACTCAGAAAGCTCACTAGAATGAAATTATGTCTCACAAGAGCTAAACAGATATCAATATTATTCTACTCAGGAGTCCCAGAAGATAAGAACAAAGAGAACGGAAAGTAGACAATCACCAAAGTAGAAACAACAACACAAAATCTTCCTTATCAACTAATTATCCTCGGTGACTCTCCTGCCTCCAATATTGTATGCTTTCAAGCCTGAAGCTTTCCCAAACTACTTCTGTCTTTCACAGCATAACCTGAGGGGATTGGGATTCAGGTAGATTGATTAATAGTTTCTTATGATAATTTAAGAGATTAAATGATTAAAATTAAATCAAAATGACTCATGACTTGTTGATGGAAAGAGAAAGGATTAGACAAAATTAGGAAATATTCATGCATTGAATTTAGTTACCTATTGCTGCATAACAAATTATTTCTGAACTTAGCAATTTAAAATAACAAACATTTATTATCTCATATAATTTTTAAGAGCCATAAATCTAGAAGCAGCTTAGCTGGCAGTTCTGACTCAGAGTCTCTCACGAGGCTGCATTATCAGAAGTTTCCGTCACCTGGACAGAAGTTTAATTACACAGATTGGGAACGGCACACTCTAAGGGGAAGGAGAAAATGAGTTTAGGTGCACTTTTCCCACACTGTGTTCTGTGGGGTACTGGTTTCCCAACATGTTCCTTCTGTGGAGGGTTCACAGAGGATTCTGTGATCTAAAAAGAGTGGGGAACAACTCAGCTCTCACTCCCTCTAGAAATGCGTGTGCAAAGGCTCTGTGAGAAGTGCTCAGGCCCATATGACTTGCTGAATGCAGCATTTTCTCAACTTTTTAACTAAGGGAACTCCTCATTTTTTTTTTTTTTTTTTAAGATACATCTCTTTGTTGCTACCCCACGTATCTCTTTCTGAAACCTAGATTTGATCTTGTCATTTCGTTACTGACAGCAATACTTGTCCCATGTAGGGGTTTAGGAAAAAACATTAGAACTTTGAATTTTATCCTTTTAAATTTCATTTTTGTGATATGTTTAATACAAATAATCCATTAGCACAGTAAATGCATACAGAATTTATTAACAAATAGAAATATATGTCCTGAAGGTGTTTCTGCAGAGTCCACTGCTGTGTGGAATAGTCTGTCCTCCTTAGCATTTAAATCACGTGACAGGACTCTGTCGGTCCTCTCCTCTCCATCCTATCCAGCCTCTCCCTCTGCATGCCCACCCTCTTTAGCCCTACTAGTGTGCTTACCCTTCCTGCAACGTGCCAGAGCATTTTTTAAAAAATATCATTTCAGTTTCTAGAATGTTATTGTCATTGGAAATATCTGTCAAATTTTATTTGTTTTGGGGGACCCAACTCAAAGACCCTTCAGAGTTGAGGTTTGCCTTTGTTTGGTGCTCATAGGTCAGGTGTAGCATGTGTCTGAGTCTGAAATAATACCATGATTTTATCTATAACCCCACAACTCTCAAAGTGGGTTTTTAAAATTCATCTGGTGAGAAATCTGACTTGAACTGACTTGAGGTTATTAATGCTTTTAAATCCCTCTAAGTGTGTCTATTCATACATTTTGCTGCAGGACTAGTAAGTGCTTGATTACATGGTGCTACCCCAGACCCTACTAGGTATATGCACTATATTTTCTTTCTAAAACTTGAAAAATTCAGAATTTCAAGACAAATCCATCTGGCCCCAAGTATTTAGGGTAAGGAGCCTGTAAGATCTTATATTTGATAGTTATTAACTATTATAAATGCTTTTGTATAATATGCCATTGATTTCAACAATAGGCTTGTAAGGCAAGCAGACAGCTCTGTGTATAGAAGAGGTAGCCTGTACTCGGGGGCCAGCTGACCTTCTCCTGGCTGTGGGCAGAGCCAGGCATTGAGCCCAAGTCTTTTGGCTCAAGATTGTTCTGCTGTGCCACAAACCTAGGGGTATAGTGTCTGTCCCACAGACTGTAAGTTCCTTAAAAACAAGGGTCCCCTCTTCCTTTTATTCTCTTAACATTGAGTCCATGAGAGGCATTCTCCCTGGTATAGTCCGTAAACAAGTCTTACATGAAAGGCAGAATTTACAGCATAACAAATACTTAAAACTCTAATTTAAAAGAAGTCTCCAGTGGCTTTGGGAACAGGTGGGTCATTGTTCCTATTGCAGATCTGCTATTTACAGTCTCACCTTGAGCAAGTCACTTAGCCTGTTTGTGCTTTGGTTTTCTTACCTGCAATAAGGGGGACAAGCCATAAAAATATAAAAAAGAGAGATTGTAACAATTGAAGGAGAAATATATGTAAAACACACCTAACACACACTCACACGTGATTATTGTAAGAGGAAAGTATCCCTTATTTGATAAATTCAGCAGATAAAAAATGAATTTGTTTAAAAGGAATACTGAGATCTATAGTACTTTTCCTGCAAAAAGATTCATTGTTCTGTGACAACACGTTTTTCACTTTGTCCGTCTAGCATTTGCTTATTTTTTTAGAGCATTGCCTGATTGAGAATCTTCATGAACTGCCTAGAAATAGGATCTTTGTTTTTAAAGGTCTTTAGGTGGAGTGTTGTTCATTTCTTCATATCTCCCCCACTTTTTCATTGCTTCTTTCTCTCTCCCTTGTTCTGTTTTTGTTTGTTTTTGAGGCAGGGTCTCACTCTGTCTCCTAGACTAGAGTGCGGTGGTGTCATCGTAGCTCACAGCAACCTCAAACTCTTGGGCTCAAGTGATCCTCTTGCCTCAGCCTCCCAAGTAGCTGGGACTACAGGCACGTGCCACCAGGCATGTGACATCATGCCTGGCTAATTTTTCTATTTTTTTGTAGAGACAACTGATCCGGATCACCTGGCCTCAAGCATCTTCCCCCAGGGTGCTAGGATTACAGGCGTGAGCCACCTCGCCCCCAGCCCATTTCTTCTCTTTCTTGCTTTCTTAGCCCCTCCTTAACCCTAAGTGACTTCTTGAACTTGAGGAGAAATAAAAAGAGAAAGGGAAAAGCAAGGGAAAAAGGAAGGTGATACTGAGTTTGGAGCAACAGCAGGGCCTATGACAGATGCCGTGGAGTATTTTCTATATGCTCATCACCAGTCTCTGGTCCCCTCTGATTACATTGGGCCTGGACACTTGCAGGCTATTTAGGTTAGATGAAGATGTAGGGCCAATGTGCATTTTAAGCATACAGGCCAGATGGATGAACTTGCCTTGGTTTTATCACAATCGTAACGAGCCTCCTGCATTTCTCCCATTCTAGCTGATAACTGGCATGGCTCTGGCCCTTTAGTCAGCTCAGAACATGGAAAATCACACTGTTTCTCTCCCTCTATTTCTTGCCAGACCTTCTACTTCATTATTCTTTTTCCTCCTTGCTCAGTGCCTCCCTGCCACAGTAGAAAAAGGAAAGGAAAAAAAAAACCCAAAAAACAAAAACAGGAGGAGGGGGAGGTTAAGGGAATGAGGAAACCCTGGCTGTTGTGACTTACCAAGGCTTTTTGTCAAAGATGAAAGTGCCACAATGTACCAGATAGAAATGGAAAATGGTGCTTTAAAGTAGGAACATATGTTTTACTTTAGAAAAATAAAAATTGCAGGGGATTATTTTCTCCTATTTTATTCACCCTCCTTCTCCTTGTTTTTAGATGGAAGCAATGACAAATACACAGTATGGGACCTGCGTCTCACTACTTTGTGCACTGTATTTCCTTTCTAAAACTTGAAAAATTTGCATTCCAAAACAAATCTGGCCCTGAGTATTTAAGATGAGTACCTTCGCTGCTCCTTGAAGCCCCATCACCTCTGGTTGTGATGAGATGGAGAGCCACCTGTCTGGTCTCGCTCCTGATACCCTGCTGCTTGTCAGTATGTTCTGAGCACTGCAACCAGAGCAACAACTAAAATCTAAGTCAAACCAAATCACACCTGTCCTCCAAACCCTCCAGTGGGAAAGAACCATGGTCCTTCTAGAACCCTATAGAGGCCCTGTGACCTGCTTCTGCTTCTCGGATGTCAGCCCTCCCTGCCTCTAGCCTGCTGCCCCTGAAAAGGCCAGGGAGATGCACTTGCACTGCACTCCTGCCTCAGGGCCTTTGCACGTGCTGTTTCCTTGGCCTCTTGTTCTTTTCTTCTAGATAACTGAAGTCTAGCCAATAGTACCTTCCTAGTGACGCTTTCACCAGGACATCCCTCACCAATACTCCCTACCCCTTCCCCTTAGCACTTACCAACACTCATTTAAAGTTATCTTATGGATAAAAGTGATTCCCATTCCTTGTTGGACATCAGAACAGCTTCCCTTGAATATTTTTGGCCTCTACTCTGAAATTTTTTGCCTCATAGGAGCTGTAAGTGGCAATCTCATTAATGTTTAAGAATCATGACTGAAGCATAGATACCATGCTACTACATATGAACTCCTGTCTCAAGGTTAAAAGTAAAATGAATATATAAGTGTATATATGTATACATATACCTTTTGTTGGTTTAAAAGTCTACTCTAGGATTGTTGTCAACTAGTCTGCACCCCGGTGTTCAGCAGAGACCCATTTGTAATCACGGCTCCTTCATCCAACAGGGTGGGCTAAGTGCCCAAGCCTTTGTTCGTGTGGAGCTGGAGGACGTGAATGATAATCACCCCACGTTTAACCCGTCAACCTATGTGACGAGCATCAGTGCTCAGACCCAGCCGGGCGCCGAGATCATCAAGGTTCTTGCCACTGACCGGGATTCTGGGATATATGGAACAGTGGCTTATGAACTGGTTCCGGGAGACCTGTCATCCCTCTTTACCATTGACTCCACTACAGGTATGTGATCTTGGAGCAGTTTTCATCCCCTGGCTGTTAAGCTTCTGCTTAGAAGCCAGAAAAAGTTATTTTTTTTTAATAACAGGGGGTGTTGTAGGACTCACTTAACCTTCCAGAAGGCACTGAGGTATATTGAAAAGGGCTGGGGCTTTGTAGTTAGGTTAGACCCGGACCTGAGTCCCAGCTTTGCCTACTGCTGATTTTGTGATCTTTACTGGCCTCAGTTTCCTTACCTTAAAAGCAGTGCTAATAATGCCTGTGTTGCAAAGGTTTTGTGAGGACCAAAGGCAGTAAGTTATGAAGAAGCAGTTGGCCAGTAGTATTTATTTTGCAGATGTTCATTTCCCTTCATTTGTATGATCATGCCATCTAAGGATGCCTTAGCATCATTTCAACATTTTAATAGATAAGATTAGTGCAAAGCGATTTGTACTGGCATCCAAAGTAGAGCCCTTTCTTTTTACTAGGCCCGGTAATCCCTTAGTCTCTTTGGGTCTTAATTTCCTTGTTTTTAAAATGGTACCTAAAGCTCCTTTTAGTTCTCTACAATGGTAATTGTATGTCTGCCAAAGAAACCCAGTGGGCAAACTGTCTTTTAGAAATAATAAATACTTAAGAAGTTATTTTCCCTTTCCTATGGGTTTGTTACTAACAAAATAATGTTTGAAATATTTGATTAAAAGGAAACAGAAAACTTCAAGCATGTAATATTACAATACTTTGGAGATATGTAGAGAGACTCTGGTCCAAAAATGAGGCTACAGAAAAAGTAGAAAACTTTTTTTCTTTTACATTTGTTCACTGTATCCAAGCAAGGAGTACAATGTGTTTCTGTTGTCATGATGATGATAATGCCAGATATGACACTAGACATTTTCTGTACGTTGTCGTATTGGATCTTCACAACACCCTTTGCAAAGACCATTCGTTTCTATACATTAGACACAAATAATAATTTACACAGGCGATCTGATCCACTGAGTTAGTTTGCCCTCTCACCCAGCCCCCTTAGGTACAGTCGCTGCTTCTGCCTGGAAAATGTGCTTCATCTGGCTCTGCAGCTGGCTGGGGGATTAGTTGTTTATACTGGCAGTCTTTATAAGGCAAAATTTTCCTTGCTCAAAATAATACACTTACATGGTCCCTTTAACATTTCCAAGATCAGAAGAAAATACTTTTGTAGGAAATTAGTCTACTTATCTCAGCCTTTTCAAAATTCATCTTAACAGAAGACTTTAACTACTTGTCAAATTGTCAGGCCCTCCAGGGCACTAGTGTTGCCAAAAATATATAGGTCAGCCAGTAATCAGGGCACAGGATCTTTAAGCATTTAAAAGATTGATTTTAAAAGACATCAACACACTCATCATTCAGTTTCCCCTGGAAGATCTTGAAGAATGAGCTATCCTGTGTTCTGTTTTTAGAAGACATCTCTGTGGCTGTGCTGTCTGCACTCAGACACATGCTTCCCTTCCTGGCACTGGCCATGACACAAATGCCATTGTTAATCATGGAGAACACTTTATGTGCTTTATGTGGGTTATTATCTAGGGAAATATCATGGTATTTTTTTTTAAAAACAAAGACCAAATTCATAATGGAAGTAGCCTTGGGTTATTTTTGTTGGCAATTTTGATGTCTGTGCATTTAGGTTGAAGACATTTCTCAGTTAAACAGTGCTTGGAATTTGGTTGTACTTAATAATAATTCATGAGAAATTCATGAGGCCTGGTAATGCTTTACTTTAACCTTTAGAAGAGAAGGAAAAAATGACTAGCTATGGGAAAAAGTTGTCCAGTGAACAAGCAGTCTCCAATTTGTGTGGTTGAGTTCTAGAAGTTCCTCTGTTGGTTGACTGCAACTGAGAACAACACATTGTATATATTTATGGTGTGCAAGGTGATGTTTTGATCTCTGTATACATTGTGAGATGATTGCATCAAGCTAATTAACATGTCTATCACTTCACACACCTAGAACTTTTTTGTGGTGAGAACATTTAAGATCGACTCTCTTAGCACCTTAGCAATTTTCAAGTACAGAATACATTATTAACAACTGTCGTCATCATGCTGTACAATAGATTGTCAGAACTTATTCATTCTGCCTGACTGAAACTTTGTACCCTGTGGCCAACTTCTCCTATTTTGATCCTAGCCCCTGGCAACCACCATTCTACCCTCTACTTTATGAGTTCTACATTATTATGAAATGTCTGATTTTTGAATCAAAAGTGTAGTTTATTATATCTCAAAAAGCAGTATAATTAAAGTATGCACCTAAACTATCAACAAAGTTTTGCCATCTTAATGGTAGCTTGTTTATGCCAGCAGCAAAGAAGCCTGGACAGCAAGTGGCGATGAAATTGCTAAAGGTGTTTCCTAGAGCTTGTTGAGAATTGAATATTTTTCCTTGCAAGAAGTGGTCCAGGGGCTGGAAAAAGTGGTAGTCAGTTGGTGCAAGGTCTGGTGAATACAGTGGATGACAGAGAGTTTCCAAGTCCAGCCTCTGCAGTTTGAACAGTGTTGTTTGTTGCCACATGTGGTCTTGTAATAGGATTGGCCTGTCTCTCTATACCAATCTTGACTGCTTAATTGTGAGCATCCTCATCATTTCATCCAATTGGTTGCAGGAGACATCTGCTGTAATCAAATGACCAGGTTTCATGAAGCTGTAGCGGATAATACCAGCTCTGAACCACCAAACAGACACCGTTGAGTTTTTTTTTTTTTTGATGAATCTTTGCTTTTGGACTGTGTTTCGGCACTTCATCTTTATCCCACCACTGTGCCGAATCCTTGCGATTGTCAGAAAGAATCCATTTTCATCACAGGTAACAATACAGTGTAGAAATGGTTTGCCTTTATGTCATGACATCAAAGAAAGGCAAGCTTCGAGACAATTTCTCTTCTGATGCTCTTTTAATTCACGCAGAACCCATCTATCCAGCTTCTTTACCTTGCCCATTTGTTTCAAATGGTCCCATATTGTTGGAATAGTAACATCAAACCTTGCTGCTAATTCACACATAGGTTGAGATGGATTTGCTTCCACTGCAGCTTTCAGCTCATCATATCTACCTTGGTCTCAGGTCACCCACGTGGCTCATTTTCAAGATTAAAATCACCGGAATGGAACTTCTCCAACTATCAATGTACTGTGAGTTCATTGGCCACATCCTTCCCAAATGCTTCGTTGATATTTTGAGCTGTCTGTGCTGCATTGATTCTAGGATGGAACTCATATTCGAAAATAACAAGAATTTTTGACTTATCCATGGTTTCACAAAAATTGCTCTAAAAATTTTTTTTGAAATATAATCACAAGTCAAAACATGCATTTGCAATACTGAGGATGTACCTTCACAATAAAATATAAAACAAGAAGTGTCCAAGTGAAATGTCAGAGATATCAACTGTCAAACTCAGTACTTAAGGAAATCAGACATTTCATACTTAATAATCTAACAGTTACACATATGAAAGTGAGATCAGGCAGTATTTGTCTTTCTGTTACTGGCTTATTTCATTTAGTATAATGTCCTCTGGGTTTACCCATGTTGTTGCAAATGGTAGAATGTCTTTCTATTTTAAGACTGAATAGTATTCCATTGTGTATATATGCCACATTTTCTTTATCTTTTTTCCGTTGATAGACATGTTGGTTGATTCCATATCCTGGCTACTGTGAATAATGTTGCAATGAACATGGGAGTGTAGACATACCTTTGACATACTGATTGCATTTCCTTTGGTATATACATAGAGTACAATTGCTGGATCATGTGGTAGTTCTATTTTTAACTTTTTGAGGAACCTCCATACTATTTTCCATAATAATGGCTATAACCCATTTTCTATATAAGGATGTTCTCAAAGAATAAAACAAGAAGCATTATTAGAATATACAGTTGACCCTTGAATAATGCAGGGGTTAGGTGCACTGACCCCCACCCCCCTGCAGTTGAAAATCCACTTACAACTTTTGAGCCCCAAAACTTAACTATTAATAGCCTACTGTTGACCAGAAGACTCACCCATAACATGAAGGGTTGATTAACATATATTTTGTATGTTATAGGTATTATATGCTATATTTTTACAATAATGTAAGCTAGAGAAAAAACGTTTTTAAGAAAATCATGAGGAAGAGAAAATATATTTACTATTCGTTAAGTGGAGGTCTTTATCTTCATCATCTTTACGTTCAGTAGCTAAGGAGGAGGAAGAGGAGGGGCTGGTCTTGCTCTCTCAGGGTGGCAGATATGGACAAGATGGAGGAGGTGGAAGAGGAGGCGGGAAAGGCAGGCGCACTTGGGTTCACTTTTATTGAAAAGACTCTGCATTTAAGTGGACCTGTGCTGTTTAAGCCCATGTTTTTATCCAAGGGTCAATTGTAGTTTTCCTATTCTGCATGTTTTCTTTGCGGTAACCTGTATCAAGCCGGGCTTTCTTGTTTCTGCCAAAAGGCCTGTCTCTACAGAGGCTGCCAGTGTAAACAATCCTAAGAAGCTGCCTCTATCACTAAATATCTGTGGGATAAATTAATAAATGACCTCTAGAAAAAATTTTAAAGTGATTTAAACCCTTACTATAGCCTTGTAAGAAACTGCATGGGAGATTCATTGATACCATGGAGCAAAACTTCATTTAAAATCCTCTTTCTGAATCACAGCACGGTAGCTGACTCTAAGGTCTACTTGAACCTTTCCTCAAAACTCTCCCAAAGTCTCTCTCCAGCTTACTGTGTTTGCACTTTTCTTTTTCTCACCTCCTTTTGTCTCTGGGTTTAGTCTTTTCTCTTTCAGAATAGCTCCCTGCCCTTTACAATGGGAATTTTTAAAACTAGTCTCAGAATCTTTCGATTTTCCCCCTTCCTTTTTGATCTAAGTTCTGACATAGGCAGGTTGAGGGGAAATTGTCATCTAGTACGAGAATATTGAGAATTGATGAGCCCATTTATCCATTGTCACTTTTTCCTGAATGACTCTGAAATTCTTAGACACATTCATTCCTTTGCTCACTGGTTCATTCATCCTTTCAATTTGATGCTTTCTATGTCAGACATGCTATTTTATGAGCTCACATACTTTGTGTTAGAGGCTTGTGTTTTGCTGCAGACAGGAGATTTCCACTGATCTGTTTGTGCCATGCATTAAAAATAGAACTCTTTGACTTATTGTGTTCATCTGGTAAGAAAATTGTTTTGGGGAAAACTGGAAGGGGGTGTGGTGATGTCGTGGCTGTTTTCTCTTGTGGCTTTATCTTCCTGTTCTGTTTCTGGTTTTCTATGTTTGTTGTTGGTTCAAAGAACATTTTTATAAAATGTGTTTAGGCACCAGGAGAGAGATACTGAGTTGAGCCTTCATTTCTCTTACTCTCAGTTCCTTGGCTTCCTTTGATGTGGGTATGGGGCAGACCGCACTCTTTTGAGTTTTAAAAAGAAGAAACACAAAGGGCATTTATTAATAGCTCTTTTTTCATGTATTTTTAATCCCATTTTATGAATTATATGTGGATTTCTTCTTCCGTTGTTTGAAGCCCTCTCTTTGGTAGCGTGTAAACAACAGTTCTTTAGCTTTGGAGTTTGTCCTATTTATTTTGTAGTTTTACACTGAAAAAAATGTACTTCTAATTAAGATTATATTTTAAGGTAAAAAGTAGGTTTCAAGCATTTGTGTTGGTCATTTAGTGTCACTCCAGACTCTTTTACCCGAGTTACCTGTGGTTAAGTTCTTGTGATTTATCTCTTTTTTTATAGAAGCAAGTTACTGATATAAAGAAAGGTCAATAAAAGTTCTGAAAAGAGTGTAGCTTATCTATTCAAAGCAGGAAATGGAAGAAAGTTCATCTATTTCGTACGTATTTATCCACTGCTTCTTCTGTGCCAGGCAGTGTTCTAGGTGTTTGGGAGACATCAGGGAATAAAACAGACAAAAATCCCTGCTCCTGTAGCACTTAGAGCAACAAGCTTATGTTGCCTAGACTATTGTCTATTCTATGTTTAGTTGTAGTGTACACAAAATCCAAGTTTAGCACTACAGAAGAACAAGAAATTAAAAGGATTTCAAACTGCCAGACAAGGGCAGCTGTGCCTCGGTGTTTAGTTGCAATTTTTGTTTGTATTTTAACATGGACTGTAAGTAATGTAGTTCAGATTCTGTTTTTTCTTTATTTCAAGGGAAGATTCTTTTCAAGTGTTAGTTTTATGCTCAGATTTTATACCATGTAATGATTCTCATAATTCTTCATGATTACCACCTTCTGACATTTAACATTCTGATATGTAGTTGATAAATTAAAACCACACCTCATTTCATAAGGAATGTGAGCCTGCTCACACCAAATAAATTATGACTTTCTTTTATTGGCAAGACAGAGTCTAAATAAGATGGGCATTCATCAGTAAAATCTTATTAAAATAACAAATACTTAATTTTGCTACATGGAATAGAATCCTAAGTGGTATCAAGGATAAAATAATAAAAGTGTCATACAAGTTATGTGTTGCTTCCTGCTCCCCACTGTCATATCATTGGGAGCCCCAACCTTATTATTAAACTATCTCAATTAAAAATTCCAATTTTGGGATTTGGAGGGGGGAAATCATTAGATAGTAGATGACTCTACCAGAGAGAATGCTTTTAAATAGCAGAGTGAATATAGCATAGATATTAATTTTATTATATTTCACAATTTGCCATATGTTACGTGGCACATTTTGCTGGTAATTTGAGCATCTGAAACATTATTTTTCATGTTTGAACAATAGACAATTTTACTGGAGCATGTGTATCTCAGCCTCAAGCTTTCATTGAATGGAAATAGCTCTCTTAAATAAATGTCTTCACTTGCTGCTTCTGAAATTTCCATTGACATTCATCCTTAAAACGTTTCTATATAAGAATCCTATTTTGAAAGAAGTATCTTGTGTAATTCTTTTTAAAGAAACACATTTTAATGTTCAATATAAATCTTCACTATATTAATAGTAGGCAAGTTTCCTTCATAGCTCTAAAGAAAGGTAGTATATATTATGTTTAATATATATGTAACAAATATATGTTCATTTTCTGAATATCTTTAATATTTTAATATATGTTTTTATTTACAAAGTTAACATATGCTCATTGTTAAATACCTTAAACTATGGAAATGTAGGAAATTGAACGTGAGCTATCTATAATCTCAACCCAAAAGATGACCTCTCTTGATAGTTGTTCATATCCTTTCATTTTTTCCCATGTGCATATTTCTGTGTGTGTGCATAGTGTCTGTGCTAGTGTTTATACTTACACTTTCCATATTGTCCTGTAATCTCACATTCTTACTTAGCAGGATTTCATGAATTTTTCTTTCACATTAAATAGAGATATACCATCATTTTTTAAATTTTTATTCAGTGTGATGATTAATTTTATGTGTTCACTTGACTGTTCCACAACCTGCCCAGATATCTGGTTAAACATTATTTCTGGGTCTGTGTCCATGAGGGAATATCCAGATGAGATTAGCTTTTGAATTGGTGGATGGAGTAAAGCAGACCATCTAATTCACTGAGAGCCTGAACAGAAGAAAAAGGTGGGGAAGGTTGAATTTACTCTCTGCCTGACAGTTTGAGCTGGGACATTGATCTTCTCCTGCCCTGGGTGCTCCTGATTCTGAGGTCTTCAGACCTGACTAGAATCTACACCATTGGCTCTCTGGTCATCAGGCCTTCAAACCATACCACCAGCTTTCCTGGGTCTCCAGCTTACAGATGACAGATTCTATGGGACTTCTCAGAGTCTCAGCCAATCCCTTATGGTAATCCTATCTATCTCTCTATCTATCTATCCTATTGGTTTGTTTCTTTGGAGAATCCGGGTTAATACATGCAGTAATAACATTTTCTAACACAATAGTTTATACTGTAGATTCACTTTTGCAACTTGTTTTTCACATAAAATGCATTAATAGCATGTAAAATCTTTCTGCATGAAAATATGTATATTTTCTTCATTCTTTTTTTGATGCTACATTATGTTCTATTGTATTGATACACAACAATAGATTGAACCATTCATTCTTTTCTTGATGGATATTAAGGTCATTTGCAGTGTGGCAAAGTAAATCCTGTTCATTTATTTCTGTGTACTTATGCAAGTATAGGGTAGATTTCTGGATTATTGAATATGAACAATTGAAAGTTTGATAAATATTGCCAAAGTACCTTTTGGAGAATATATGTAAATACCACATCCTTTATTAACCCTGGGCATTATCGCTTAAATATCTTAAAAAACATTAGAAGTAAAAAGAAGAGGTAATTGTTTTAATTTTGCATTTCTATTATTATTATGAGTTTGAGCATTATTGTGTTTGTTAACATTTTATTCTTTCTTATCTAAGCTACCTGTGTTTATCCACTGTTAACCAACTTTCAGGTTACTTGACTTTAAATCTTGATTGTAGAACTCTCTGTTTATTATGGATACTAAATTATTTGTATATTTTCAAAATGTCTTTTAATTTTATTTATAAATCATTGAGTAACTTAATGAATAAACAAATGGATGATAAAAGAGATAATAACTGATAATTAAAGTACAAGGTGTTAAGTTTATAATAAGCAAATATATCCCAGGCACCATGGGATCATAGAAGAGTAGTATGTAGAGAAGACCAACTGCTCAAGACTTGAGCCATACTTTATGATATGACTAGAAATCATTAAGTTGATGAAGATGAAGAAGTTGTTCTGGCAAGAGGATGCAGCAATCCAAATAGAAAAGAGCGAGGTCTATTCTGGGAATTATAGGTAGTTCACTTTGCCTAGAGTGAAAGGTGCTGCACAAATGGTCAGGAGATGGGGCTACGGAGAGGGAGAAGGGTCAATTTATGAATGGCTTAGTGTGTTAAGTCATTCAAACTTTATACTGAAAACATGGGCAGGCAATAATATGTCAAGATTTGGATTTCAAGACCATCCTAGTACAAGTATGAAAAATGGTTCAGAAGGAGTCAGTCCGGAGGCAGGAAGACCAGGTTGTATCTAGTTTGGCAGAAATTAATTTTTCCATTATCATAATCATAATCATCAGGGGGCAAAATGATAATTTTCAAAATTTCTCTATTATTGAAACTGAGTTACCTCTGGAAAAATATATACCTTGGGAATACAGATGGTTGGGGGCAAGGGGACTTTTCATTTTCTTCTGTAGACATATTTGTATTATTTGAGTTTTATTTTTTTCAATCAAGCATAGACTTTAATAATAAAATGATAATTTTTTTAAAAAACTGCACCAATAGCTAATGGGAAAGATCTGCCTATTTCTAAGTCAGATCTCTTGTATGATAAGGATTGAGTGCTTTTGTGAACCACCAAATCAGTATGAACCCAAATTTTAATATGATTGCTAATAGCTAGTGTAATAATATAGTTGGTTACATTAGTATTTTATAGTATTCTAATAAAGAGTTTCTATACCTTGCTTTGTAATAGTCAGATTGTATCTGGAAACACATATTCACTTTGGGTGTCAAAATTGAGATGATCAACTTGGAGCATGTTTGGGAGAAAGGAACTGTGAGGGAAATGACTTAAAATCATGTTAGATAAGGAACTATTCAAGAAAATGGTAGTATGTATGTCTCAAATTGTCACACTGTACACCTCAAATTTATACAATTTTATTTGTCAATTACACCCCGCTCCCAATGAATCTGGGGGAAAAAAAGAAAATGGAGATGTTCTGTTTGGAGCCAGGTCAGGCAAGACATTTAACGTCAGTTCTTGACGCTGCATCATGCCAAAGAGAAATAAGAAATATTTCATTAAATTTCTAGGAGAAATAGAAACAAGGAACTGAAATTGTAAGAGGGCAGATTTTGACTTAAAAAAGAAAGAAATCAAGTGGCGTCTCCTTTTTTATGCCTGGAATCTGATATTCCTGACGTTTTTGCCAGCTTCTCATAAACTGGTAAAGACTACAGTATCCCTTCATTTAACTAATTATTATGGCCAGTCGCACCATGACAGATTCCATGAAGTTCAGCCATATTTATTGTATGTAAATTCATTTAATAAGTTTGCATGTATTTTCTTTCACATTAAACAAAACTAACAGGTTTATTTCTTAAGTTGGTTATGTAAGATCTATTTTCATGTTTCAAACTAGTACCCTAAGGGGTAGTATTACTCTTAGGACATAATTGGCTTTGTCATCATTACTGAATGTCTCCCTGACTTAACCAGAAACACCTCCTCTTGCACACTCTATGTACATAAGCCTAACTTGCCACTCTTGTCCTCATGGTTTTCACATTTACTGAAGTTTTCTTACACACAGCTATTGTATTATACCTTCTCACCAACAAAGGTAGAGTGGAATCAGTTGAAAAATGGAGCTATCCTACATGGTCTATTTCAAGGCATACATCAAATACCTCAAAAGATAAAATTTAGTTTCATCCTATAGCCTTGGGATTCTGATCACCCTACAACCCCATGTTACCCCCATGTTCAAATACAATGGACTATGGGATCTCTGTTATCCCATCATCTTGGGCTGTTGATATGGTAGTAAGGCCCCAAAAAGGCGACACAATTTACATTTTTCTTGTGACTTGCTATACTTCCAAAATGTGTAATGTTTAAGCTCTAGAAAACTACTGCATACCTGACAGAATTTGGACCACGATTTTGCAAATATGCTCAAGTTCTTTGGTTGGAAAATAGATGTATCAGTTGGGGTTCTCCAGAGAAACACAACTAATAGGATGTGTATGTGTGTGTGCCTGTGTATACACACAGACACACACATTTATATATACTTGAAGAGATTTATTATAAGGAATTGGCTCATTCAATTATTGAGGCTGGCAAGTCCCAAGATCTGCAAGATGAATCAGAAAACTGAACCCGGGAGAGCTGACGGTGACTCTGAGTCTGACAGCCTGAGAGCCAGGAGAATCAATGATGAATTTCCAGACTGAAGATCAGAAGCTCAAGCCCCAGGAAGAGCCAATGTTTTAGTTTGAGGCTGAGGGGAGGAGGAAAAAACAAAACAAATCAATGTCCCAGTTTGAAGGCAGGAGAAATTCTTACTCAGGAGAGGGTCAGCTTTTTTATTCTATTTAGGCCTTCAACTGATTGGATGAGGCCCACCCACATTGGGGACGACAATCTTCTTCATTCAGTCTACAGATTTAAATGTTAATCTCATCCAAAAATGACTTCACAGAAATACCCAAAATAATGTTCCACCAAATATCTGGCAACCCCATGGTGCAGTTAAGTGGATACATAAAACTAAACATCACAGTAGACTTAATAGATCAGGTGTTCCTATTGCTTGTCAGCATTTCTTACATGTTATCTGTTTATTAATTCTTTCTTTCTCTTACCCAGGAATTATTTACTTAACATCGACTCTTAGTCACTTGGAATCCACTACACTTTTGTTGATGGTCTGTGCTCGCGATGGTGGTGGACTCACAGCTGTCATTAATGCCGATGTCACTATACACATTCTCCAGACAATTCTGGCGCCTGCTGAATTTGAAAGGCCTAAGTATACTTTCTCCATTTATGAAGATGTGCCTGAAGACAGTCCTGTTGGGACAGTGAAAGCAAGTGAGCCCTTGAGTGAGTATTTGTTTCTTCTGCTTTATCAGAGTCCATTATTGAAACATTCCCTGTGTTCTCTTAGGCTGTGCTATCTTGAGTAATTCTTTCCTTCTCTCCATGCAAGACAAATTCAGGGAGATAGCACAACCTGTGGCTTGCTCTTTATTCTTTCAACATTCCACAATTTATATTTCTGATCACAAAGCTAATGGATATTTTTTAAAGAAAGTTTAAAACAATATGGAATAATTATAAGGTACAAAGCGAGTGTCTCCTATAACCCCCTCACCAAAAATCACACATACACTTTTAAATGTTTTTACAAAAATGCGTCCTACTGTTTGCTGTTATACAATTACCTTTTTTCCCCCCCTCACTTAGTATTTACTGAACAGCTTTGCAGATAACTGGGCATCATATTGTCTAATTTTTTAAAAGTTGAATAGTATTTCAACTTAGATATGTTTTATTTAAACATTTCCCTCTTGCTACCAATTTGAATGATTTAAAAGTAGTACTTTAGCAAATAGTCTTGTGGGACTATTTCACACTTGTAGAGGCACCTTTGCGGGATACATTTCTGGAATTGAATTACTTCTCCAAAGAGCTTGTTCTCCTCCCGTCTGCTCCTGTTCCTTCCTCTCTCCCTTGCCTCAACCTCTGTGGAGGGCATTTGCCCTTCATAAGTAGATATCATGGAGAAACATCAACATAAACTTAACTTGGATTCCTCAATTATATAAAAAAGATATCCAAGTTAGTTTCTGAATATCTCTCCCTTTTATCTAATGCAAGAAAGATGAAGGGAGACAGTGAAACCTGTGGCTTGCTTTTTGTCCATTGGACATTCTCTTTGTCCACCAAATAATCTCAAGTCATGTGTCCACTTCTCAACAGGCTTGGAAAGCTTAGGGAAGAAGTAAAACATTGCACAGTATTCTCCACAGATGCAGTATATGTAGTCATGTGTCCTTAACAATGGGGAAACATTCTGAGAAATACACCCTTAGGTGATTTCATTGTCATTCAAATCTCACCAAGTGCACTTACACAAACCTAGATGGTATAGCCTACTACACATCTGGGCTATAGCCTGTTGCTCCTAAGCTACAAACCTGTACAGCATGTTACTGTACTGAATACTTTAGGCAATTGTAAAACAGTAGTAAGTATTTGTGCATCTAAACATATCTAAACATAGAAAAGGTACAATAAAAACACGGTATTGCAATCTTATGGGACCAACATGGTATATGCGGTCCATCATTGACGGAACTGTCATTATACGGTACATGGCTGTATTAATATTCCCAACTTTAGCATTTCCAGTTGGTACATTCTTTTGGCATACAGTTATTGCTGTCTCTCTCTTTTCAGATTCCTCAGAACCAATCTTTTACAGAATTTCTTCTGGTAATCTGGATGGAAAGTTCTCCATTCACCCGTGGCTGGGCACGATTCGCACCCAGAAGCCTCTGGATCACGAGGCGCAGCCCATGGTTGTGCTCACGGTCCAAGCGCAGCTGGGCAGCTCCCCAGCCTGCAGCAGCACGGAAGTCAACATAACTGTAATCGATGTCAATGACAACCCCCCCGTGTTTCTCACGGCCTCCGAAGAGATCAGAATACCGCAGACCACTCCACCTGGCACAGCCTTGTACCTGGCGCGTGCAGAAGACAGAGACAGTGGGCTGAACGGATTCATCCGATACGCCATCGCCGGCCAGCATCCCAGCATCTTCACCATTGACAGAGGCCTTGGTGTGCTGTCCCTCAATGCGAGTCTGCGAGGCCACGCGCCGCAGAAGCACGTGCTAACGCTCACGGCCGAGGACCTCGGCGTCCCTCCTCGGGCATCCCTGCTGCTCCTGACAGTAGTTATCGAAAAACAAGAACAAAGCCCATCCTTGACTTTCGAACATTTAGTCTATCAAGCGGAAGTGAGTGAGTCTCTCTCACCGACGACACAAATCCTGCAAATACAGGCCCGCCTCCTTGGCCCACCGCGCTCGGCCTCCCAGCTGATGTACTCGCTGGAACCCAGCATCTGCTCTGCCGTGTTCGGAATCCGCCCTTACACGGGTTGGATTTATTTGCGGCGACAGCTCGACTATGAATCCACACAAACATATAATTTTAGAGTGTTTGCCTGGATCCCGGAGGACAGATTGCTGCAAAATGTGAGCACTTCGGTAATTGTTCATGTGCTGGATGAGAATGACAATTCCCCTACCTTCTTGCATGATGTGTTGTTTTTGAAAGTTGAAGAGAGCCCCGTTCCCCAAGGGGTAATAGGCAGAATTACAGCTATTGACGCAGACTCTGGAAAGAATGGACAGCTGTTATATTTCCTCTTGTCTGATGGAAAATTCTTCAAGATGAATCCCAATACAGGTAGCATTTTGTAGCTTCCACTTTTTCCTTTAAAATCAGGATCGGGACAACTCAAATCTTTAGGTAGAGCATTAGTACAAACATACAATTAAAATCACTGTTTTTAGTAAATATAGTATTTGATGTAGTATTGTGAGATTTTAAAATGAAGTAAAAATTGAATAGACTTTCACCTATAATGGTTCACACTTCTTTTGCCTCATACCTATATATTGCCAGTATATGGTTCTTATTCTGAATTAAAGCTATAGTCTGAACTGTATTGAATACATCTTTATGTAAAGGCTATTTTTTTTCACCAACCATTCTCTTTCACTTGTAGGCTTTTAAAAAATGTCAAAACATATTTTTATGAAATATATATGCCATTGATGTAAGACTGGAAATCAATCCATTAGTTAAGATTTCAAAATCACTCTAGGAATGTATGTTCCCATTCTTGGCAAGAGAACCAGGGGGAAAAGGAGAATAATTACAGTGGATTTTTTTTGAAGTGTTAATTAAGAAATTAAATATTAAAAGTCATTATAGTTTAAATTTTATATTATATAAATTTACAAGGGTATTATTTAATCCCTACAATGAAATATATTTAGACTCAAATAGCCGGGAAAACTGAGCCTCAGCTCACGTACCATGCCCAAGGTCATGCAGTGAGTAGGAGGTAAGGGGAAGCCACCACTTTGTACAGCCCCAGGAGGCACCATCTGTGTCATAACCTGTGCAAATGGTGCCACTGCCCTTTAGTGGGACAGAATTTGAATTCAGTTCATATTAACTTCAGCCTTTTGCTCTAAAGCCCCCACTGTGTGAATTAGGAGAAGGTGCCTCAACAGATACAGCTTTTCAGCAGGGCCCATGGCTTGCCAAGAAGGGTACAAACTGCATTTGTGCTCCTATTCACTCCTTAAGCTGGGACCCCTTCTGCAGGGCACAAGCCATGCAGGTATACAGGATGGCCCTGCTTGGACTTACTGCTATGTGGCTACGTGGTTTTCTAGGTCTTCTATTTTACTTGGTGACTTTTTTTTTTTTTTTGGAAAATGTTTATACTACAGTCAGTTCCCCCATGATCTTCCCTCTTCTACAATTAGTCTAGCCCCTAGATTTATTCCTAATTTGTTGTATGGCTTTAAGCAGGTAACTTAAGCCTAAAGCTCAGTTTCCTTACTATGAATAGAAGAGATAATTCCTGACATGCTCTGTGTCATGCTCTGAGAGGTAAAGAGCTAAAGTGTATGAAGGGGCTTGAGAGACTGTGTGCTTGTAAACCGTTCCTAAGCCCAGGAACAGTGTGTCAAGGCAGGGTGGGGGGTGTCCTTCACAGCATGGCAGGCACACCCATCCTCCCCATCCCAGTGCTCCGGGCAGTCTTCCTAGTGACAGGGATCCCAGCTCCCATGAAATCCTGCCTTGGTGTCACCCACACCCAGCGCCAGGGTGAGCTGCAGTCTTTTCCACCCCTGACCTCCAAACAGCTGCTGTTTATCAATCAGAGTTGGTTCATGAAATAAAAGCCTATTTCCCATTCAGAATTTAAGGTCTTCAGAAGAGAATTGCAGTTTGTAACTTTAAAAAATGCAGTTGCTATGTGATCTTTATTAAAATCTCAGTAAACACTATATAAACATAGTTTATGCAGTTATAGTAAACACTGCATTTAAGCCCACAAATTCAGCAACTTTATCCGAATGTGAATCTTCATTTTTGTTCCTCATTTTAGCTTTTTTTTTTTTAAAAAAATGCAATGTCATTTTATTTGGATTAAGAGGAAAAATTCCTAGTGATAGGAATGTTTGGTGGTAGTGGCTTCATGTTGCTTTCTCACAGGTAAAGTTTTTCATGAATGTTGAAGAAACCAATGCTTGGCAGAGCTGTGCAGCAGGAGATGGACTATCAAAGAGAGCACTTGGCTCCTTAAGGCCCTTGGCATTAGGATTTTATGCTTGAATCTCCATGGCTGACACGTGAGGGAAGTTACCAAAGATAGTTCAGTTGTGGGCAAAAATATGTAAAACAAGACTTTAACACATTCAGCATCATTAAAAAAGTGACTGTCCATCACTATGCATATATTTTGTGAGATAAAGATGAATACCTGTATGCATTAAAAAATGAACCATTGCCTAAGGAATATTATTTGACTTTCAGGAAGATATTTTTCCATTATTTTAAAGTAGTATTAACAACTGCTCTGAATGTAATAATTACAAAATACTTGTAAATTTATTATTGTACTTGTTCCTGATAGCAGTCCTAGGAAGTAGGCTTAGAAAGGTCATTACATGTCTAAGATGGCAAAACTGGGACCCAGACCTGGAACTTGTGGTGCCAGAGCTTACAAGATTTCCATTATCTTATATATCAGCATAAAGAGGGATAAGCAGCAATTTTAAATCTTCTGAATTATTACTACGTTTCCGTAGAGTTTTTGTCATTTGTTTTTATGAGTTCATATTTTTTTTACTTTAAATTGTTGATGGCAGATAATTCGAACTACAAAGAATAACCAATTTAAACTGGCATTTTCAAGAGCAACTGCAGAAAATTCATTCAACAGTATCATAGAGCCAAACTACTATGTATGTGGTCTTGGAAGTCACACTTTGGCTCAAAGCTTTAAGTTTGGTTTTGCTTCTGTGACTTGTGTTGGATGTGGTCCATAAGCCAGTATCCTAGAACACAGTGTCTGTGTCTTTTGTTCTACTCTGTGCCCCCAGGTGAGCTGATCAGTTGGGTGGCATTGGATCATGAACATCAGGCGCATCATGAGATGACTGTGCTAGTGACAGACCGTGGCTCCCCACCGCAAAATGCCACCATGGCAGTTTATGTCTCAGTTACTGACATCAATGATAACAGGCCGTTCTTCCCACAGTATATCCATGGAAAGGAATTGCACATCAAGGTTTGTGAAGTAGGCTTGCAATGAATTTGTAGTATCTTTAGTCGTTTGTCTTGAGCACCATCTTGTGGTAAAACGTGTGAATTCATCACATCACTCTTGGTGTGGCAAAGCATACATTTCCAGGAGACCTAGAAATTGTGCACGTTAAGACATTTTTTAAAAAAGAAAATGGATATATGTGCTTTATAATAATTAATGTAGTTTTGCCCACTGTATAGAAACATAATGGTACCTTAAGATCAGTAATGTTCAGACACAGATCGTTTTTCCAGTAGTGTACATACATCTCTTTGTGCAGAGCTTCTTATGAGCAATCGATATCCATATCTAAGTAGGTATTAGATGTTAAAGGTAGGGGAAGAATCTATAGTACAAAGGGATGGGTGTACATTCAGAGACTGTAAAAGTTGAGTTGTTCCTTTTGAGCACATTCACAAACTTCTGATTATATTTATATTATCTCAACTTTTTCGTTTCCAGGTTTTTGTATATTTTATAATATACATAATTAATTCATATGGTAGTTCATGTACATAATTAATAAATAAATATATCTTGGATGTAATCATAATTTTTAAAAAATGGATGGGTTATAAAAAAAACAAGTTTGGAAGCTACTGCTCCAAAACCATTGGATTGGACATTCAAATTGTGCTCAAATATGCATACTGAATGACTTAAAAAAAGGTATTGAGGAACTTAACTTTAAATTGATCTTCCAAAATCAGATTTAAAGAAAAATTCTAATGAAGCAAACATTATCATATTATCATTATGATTTTTAATCATATCATTAAAATATCCTGTCACTTAATTGGGCAGTTGGACTCTAAACATGAAGTTGAACTTCACATGTGCATTTCAGTATTCCAGGAAAATCCCTGTTAATTAATGAGCTATGTCCTGCATGAGGTATGTTTCCTGAAATAAAGGTTTATATTTGTTTTAAGTGTATTTTGGAACGTGATAACAACCTTTGAAAAAATGTCCTAAGAAGGTAATGAATGAGAATATGCTAGAATTCTTAAAATACACCCAAATCTAAGACTATTTAGTTAACTTGATTTCCTTTTTTTTTCAGAATTAGCTCACATGCCCCAGATAATTTGTTCAAATTGAGTTAAAAGATTTAATTTGTAAGAAGCATTCTTTTCACAGACTTATACCCATATAACTTTTATAGGGTAGACATTTGAATTGTATGTGGATTTTAAAATAGTTTACAAATGCTTAGTATAGTGTCTTCTTTCATTTAAAGGTCCATTGCTATTTCTCTTTAAACTTTAACTGACTCATTTGTAAGCCATTTGTTTTAATGACAGGTTCTGGAAGGTCAACCAGTAAATATGTTGGTTACAACTGTGTTTGCAAAGGATCTTGATGAAGGAAACAATGCAGAACTTACATATTCAGTATCTTCAGGTAGGAGTCACTATTCATAATTGATTAAGAGTTTTTAGAATTTCCTCTTTCATTTATCAAACGTTTCCTTCTGGGAAAATACATTCTATTTTGCTTACTCAGAATGCTCTAGTTAACTTGAAAATAACGTCAAATTACAAGCAAAATACATTTGCAATTGTCAAGAATTACTTTCATTTTTTAAAAAGAATTTAAAAGTTTAATGAAAAATCATAGTAGTTTATGTCCTAAATAGAAACCATCCACCATAAATGAATAATTTATGATAATGTGAAGTACAAATTTACTTTTATTGAAAGGAAAGTAGTAGTTGGTGGATAAGAAGTGGTATTAAGTATGATTAAGTGCACCAAGCATCTATGCATCTTTATGAAGACTAAATACTCTTAAGGTCAGAGTAAATCATATCTAGAAAATGACACATATGTATAGATGTGTATGTGTATATGGGAAATTTATTGAAATAAGCTTACTTTTATTTTTTCTAATGTGCAGGCTTCCTATTTGTTCCAGTGATTAACTTTAGTTGACATTGTGTTTTGTGCCATTTTAAAAGACATTTGGTGCTTCATCATATTTGACAGAAACATAGGAAAGCAAGAGATAACCTTGCCCTTATCTGCAGATAATTTGATTGTCTTCATGGAAAACCCAAGCGATGCCAAAGGGAAATCATTGGAATTAATAATATAGCAAATTTTCTGGGAACAATGTCAACATGAAGAACTCACTGGCATTTTTTAAAACTTAGCAGTTTTCCAACAATCTCATTCACAATAAAGAATTCACAAAACCGTAGGGTACAGGGGCAGATTTACAGTGAAGCTAATGAGGCTTAAGTTTCAGGGTGTTTTACTTACACAGGTTCCCCTGGGGAAGTGGGCAATTTATATTTGTAGTATTGTCCTGTTTTTCTTAAGAAAAGCCCCTCAAATTATATAAGCTCCAAAACTTTCCAGATAGGATCTGTTTCTATTAAGAGCATAGGGAAAATTCTGGTAAAACATGTACAAGACTTTTATGCAGAAAATTACAAAATATTAATGAAGGACATAAAATAATGAAATGCAAAGCTGTGTCATGGTCATGCTTGGGAAGGCTTGATATCCTAAAGATGACAATTCTTAATAAAAATATATTTTTTTAATTCAGCATAATTTCGATCAAAATCTCAGTGAGTTTTTAGTGAAATTTGACAAGCTGATTCTAAAAGTCATATGAAGATCAAAAGACAAGGAATAACTAAAACAATGTCCAAAGAATAGGTGAGAAATTTGCCCTACTAGGTCTCGATTTCTAAAACTTTTGTAATTAAGACACTGTTGTATTGACTCACTGATTAATAAGTAGACCAGTTGCAGAGGGTAGAGATCACCTCACATATTGGTAAACTTAACATATAAGATGGATGGAATATAAATGGGAAAGAGATGAACTATGAATATATGATGCTGATGTGATTGATTACCTACATGGAAAAATAAAATTATATCTCTATCTCTCAGCATATTAAAGATGAGGGGTTTTTTTTTAATGTGAAAATTCTTAATTCCTACAAAAGAAGATATGAAACTGGGTATACAGCATTGAGGATAAAGAAAGATTTTTAAAGAAGAAGAAAACAGAACTTACAAAGAAATAAGCTATGTTAAAATCTAAAACTCTACAAAGATGTTATTGTTTACAATTTTATCAGTCAATTCACAAGTTGGGAGAAGATAATTGCAATCCATGTAACCAATATAAAATTAGTATTCATATTTTTTCAAAAACTCCTGCAAACCAGTAAGAAAAGGACAAATAATAAAAAGCTTTACAAAGGATATTAACAGACAATTCAAAGAAAAGAAATAGTAAAAACATTTTAAAACATGCTCAGACTCCTTGATATAACCACTTCGAAGAACGATGAAGCAATATCTGATAAAACTGAGGATGTGTTTATGCTATGCCCTTGTAATTCCACTTCTGTTACCCTAGAGTAACTCATATATGTGGACAATGAGACATGTAACAGGATATTCACTGAAGCATTGTCTCAATGGCTTTCACAATACGGTATATTCATGTGAAATGTTCTACAGCAATGAAAACAAGTGCGCTAGATCTTTATACACAGCAACATGGATAAATCTTGAAACCAACTTTAAATGAAAAAGGCAAGTTACAGAAGATAAAAAGAATTCTACTTTGACAGTGGTTTGAGTTCAATGCATTGCCTTTCTTTGGAAAATTTACAGATTGTTCTTCTCATTACCTCCTTGGTCAGGGAGCAAGTTCTCCTCCTATGTCTCTATGCCCATACGAGGCATCCTAATTTCTTTACCCGTGAACATTTCAGAAGTTCTTTCCAAGTTTCCAGGACATGTGAATGTTGGATTATACGGAGGTAATGAGCCTGCAGAATTCTGCACTGGATGACAGCTGTTCTTTTCTGTTCCTGCTCTCCCTGCTTCAGACACTCTTTCCCACCCTGAACACCCATTTTTTTCACCTCCAGTTAGTCACCCCTCCACTTTGTCTTTCCATTCTTCTAGCCTATTTCAAATCTGTTCCTAGAGAGGGAAAATAAACTGGCTTTGTAGGCACACATTCAATAACCTTCCTGTCATTGTTAGGTCAGTTACATCAGTAAGATCTTTGTATTTTTTTCCTGTTTTAAAACAGGTATGTCATGCTCTCTTCCATGGGAAGAGAGCATGGGAAACTTCAGGATATACAACCCAGTTTCTTCAGCAAATGAATTTGTTGAATTTCAAGGACAAAATAAAGAGATGGATGGCTGGAATCCATAGACTGAAGAATTAGGCACTATATGGATTTTATTTTGATCCTAAATGAGACAAACTGAAAAAAATTTTAAAAGATGTTTATGAGATGATTAGAAATTTGAAAACTTACTGGATATTTGCTGATATTAGTAAATCATGAATTGTTAAAGTATAATATGGTCTGTGATTATGTTAAAATATCCATTATCTTTCAGAGATGCATTTTTAAATATATACAGAAGAAATGATATAATTGCTGGAACTTGCTTCAAAAGAAATGGGGAAGGGAAGTATATAGATGGGAAATAAATGAAATAAGATTGGCCATGAGTTTATAATTGTTAATGCTAGGTGATGACACATGGAAGTTCATTATCTTATTCTGTCTCTTGTTAAATGCTTGAAATTTTTCATAATAAAAGTTTTTAAAAATCTGTGTTCCTTGTTTATATTTTTAGTGCCATTTTCCAGAATGTTTCATTCTCTCATAGGGCTTATGGCAAATAAATCTTCCAAATGATCAGAGATATATTGGATTAATTGATTCTCTGTTCTCTGCATTGTCAATAAACATTTTTTTTCTTAATTTTTTCATGTGTGTATAGAAGATGGTTCTGATCACTTTAAGATTGATGCCAACAGTGGTGAAATAAGAACAACCACAATACTTTCATATGATTATAGACCTTCTTACAGAATGACTGTCATTGCCAGTGACCAGGGAGTACCTCCTCTTCAAGGCCAGGCAGTTATTAGTATTCAGGTAATGTCGTTAACATAAAATGTGGAAGGATATTTGAAGGTTTCATTTGACTTTTATACAACTGTATAGAGTGAAGATAAATTCAGCATGTAAATACTGTTTTTAAGAGAGCACTGTACAGACACATTTGCCTTTTTGATATCACTAGAGAAATGCTTTAGATCCAAATTACTTTTAAAATTAGCTTTGTATTGTTCTGATAAGATATTCATCACTGTATGGTAAACAAAAGGTGTCTTTTCTTGTACTTATTCATAATTGCAAGGACCTGATACATTTGCAGGAGAAACTTGTATGTAAACAAATGGCCACATAATAAACCACATAGTTTTTGTAATCTTTTTAAACTTAGAAAAGCCTCTTGAGATCCATATTTTAAGGCTTTACTTGAATCGTAATGAGCACACAACTGTGGGAAATCTTCATAGGAGGAAAAAATTACACCAACCAGTCAAAAATAAGATAACTGTGCATAGCTACATTTCTTTGTTCATGCACATGATAATCAGTTGTATTAATATATGCATATGAAATAATTAAGGATATATATCCCCAAGAGTTCTGTTTCCATATTATATTCTGTATTGATTAAGGATATGTAGGTTAGGAGAAAAACCTATCTGGTCATACCTCCAGTTTCTTATTTCAGACAAAGACATATGATACTTAAATGTACACAGATGTTGTCATTACAGTAATTTGGAGAACTAGCTATCCCCCATTCTCACTGAAGAATCGCAAGACCACATAACTATAGCACAGCCTCACCAAACTATCATTTCACCCATTACAGCAAACTGGGAAGTGGAAATTTCTGTAGTTTCTTATCTATCTCCTAAGGATTATGCACTTTTCCATTGTCTGAGACATACTAGAATTATACAATGTAAAAAAAGACATCTTCTTAGCAACTAAGATATGTGTGTATCACACAAATGGAAGGCATTAACTTCCAAAATAATATCGTTACATGTCTTGATTCAACTATGTAAAAAATTAAAAAAAACCCAAATTTACAGCTCTTTTTAATCTTTTCCAGGTGATCCCACTATCCAAAGGGACAGCAATCATTTCTCAGAATATTAGACATTTAGTTATACCGGAAAACTTGAAGCCTGCAAAAATAATGAGCTTGATAAAGTCACCTGATCACCGTCAACAGCATGATAACCGAAAGTTACATTTTAGTATTGCTGCAGATGACAAGGATGGTCACTTTGAAATCGACAGCTCGACAGGAGACTTGTTTCTTTCTAAGGAACTTGATTATGAAACGACATCTCATTATCTTTTCAGGGTGATTACTACAGACCATAGCAAAACTCCTCCCCTGAATAGCACAGTCTTCCTTAGTATTGATGTGGAAGATCAGAATGACCATTCCCCGGCTTTCCAGGATGAGTTGATTGTGATAAGCATAGAAGAGAACGTTCCCATAGGAACTCTGGTGTACGTCTTCAATGCCAAAGATGGCGACGGCAGCTTTCTGAACAGCAGAATGCAATACTTCATTGAATCCCACCACCCTGGAACGAATCCATTTCTCATCCACCCCTCCTTTGGCACGTTAGTCACTGCATCCCCCCTTGACAGAGAAAGCATCCCAGCGGTCATCCTGACTGTCACTGCGTCTGATCAGGCTGCAAATGTGACAGACCGGCGGCTGAGATCGCTGATGGCAAAAGTAGTGATTTTGGATGTAAACGACCACAGCCCCACTTTTATGTCTTTCCCCATCGCCTATGTCAAAGAGGATGTCATGGTGGGCTCCTTGGTGCACCATATAACTGCTCAAGATCCAGATGCAGGAAGGAATGGAAGAGTAACATACAGCATCCTCTCTGGGAATGAAGACATGGCCTTTATGCTAGACGAGTCATCAGGTACAGTGCCTCATATATCACCTTTGAAAAAATTTGGTTTAATTTTATTGTTGGTAAGACAACTTACTATGATACGTACCCTCCTAACAAAGTCATAAGTGTACAATACGTTATCGTTCACTCTGGGCACAATGTTGTAGAGAAGATCTCTAGAGCTTATTCATCTTGCTGAATTGAAACTTTAGTTTCTCCCCATTTTCTCCTCTATCTCGCCCCTGAAAACCGCCATTCCATTCTTTGAGTCTATGAATTAGACTATTTTAGATACCTCATATAAGTGGAATCATGAAGGCAGTATTTGTCTTTCTGTGATTGGTTTATTTTATTTAGCATAATGTCCTCAAGGTTCATCCATGTTGTCACACCTCACAGAATATCTTTTTTAAGGCTGAATAATGTTCCATTGTATGTGTCTACCACATTTTCTTTAAATCCATTCATCTTCTGATGGACATTTAGGTTGTTGCCAAATCTTGGCTATAGTGAATGGTGCTTCAGTGAACATGGCAGTGCTACTATCTCTTCAAGATCTTGATATCAATTCTTTTGGATAAATATCCAGAAGTGGAGTTGTTGGGTCATATGGTTGTCTTATTTTTAATTTTTTGAGGAGCCTTCATACTATTTTCCATAGTGGCTGCAACATTTTGCATTCCCACCAGCATTGTACAGCGTTCCAATTTCTCAACATCCTTGCCAACACTTGTTGTCTTTTGTTTTTTAATAATAACCATCTTGACAGTTGTGAGTGATATCTTGTGATATTCATTTGCATTTATCTGATCATTAGTGACATTGAGCATTTTTTCATTTACCTGTTGGCCATTTTTATGTCATTTTTGGAAAAGTGTCTATTCAAGTTCTTTGTCCATTTTTAATTAGGTTATCTGTGTTTTCTTTGTTTAGTTGCCAGAGTTCTTTGTACATTCTGGATATTAACCCCTCATCAGATATATGGTTTGCAAATATTTCCCCCATTCTTTAGTTGCCTTTTCCTTTGCTGTGTAGAAGCTTTTTAATTTGGATATGGTCCCACTTGCTTATTTATTTATTTTTTTTGTAGCCTGTGCTTTTGTTGTCATATCCATGAAATTATTGCCAAGAACCAATGTCACAAAGATTTTCCCCATGTTTTCTCCTAGGACTTTTATAGTTTTGTATCTTACATTTAAGACTTTAATCCATTTTATGTATGGTATAAGATAAGAGTCCAACATCATTCTTTTGCTTATGGATATTCAATTTTCCCAAACCATTTGTTGAAGACACTATCCTTTTTCCATTGTGTATTCCTGGCAACTTTGTCCAAGATCAGTTGACCATATATGCACGGATTTATTTCTAAGCACTCTGCTTTATTACATTGGTCTATATGTCTGTCCTTATACCATACTGTTTTGATTACTGTAGCTTTGTAATATGTTTTGAAGTCAGGAAGTGTGACACCTCCAGCTTTGTTTTTCTTTCTCAAGATTATTTTGACCATTTGGGGTCCTTCAAGATTCCGTATGAATTTCAGAATTGTTCTTCTGTTTCTGAAAAAAATGCCATTGGAATTTTAGTAGGAATTACATGGAAATTGTAGATCACTTGAGTAGTATCAACATTTTAACAATATTAAGTCTTTTATTCTCTGAACATGGGACGTCTTTCCGTTTGGTTGTGGCATCTTTAATTTTTTTCATCAAATGTTTTGTGGTTTTCAGTATACAAGGTAGTCACCTCCTTAGTTAAGTTTATTTATAAGTATTTTATTCCTTTTGGTGTTATGTTATGTTATTTATTTATTTATTTTTGAGACAGAATCATGCTCTGTTGCCCACGCTAGAGTGCCATGGCATCAGCCTGGCTCACAGCAACCTCAAACTCGTGGGCTCAAGTGATTCCTGCCTCAGCCTCCTGAGTAGCTGGGACTACAGGCATGTGCCACCACACCTGGCTAATTTTTTCTATTTTTAGTTGCCCAGCTAATTTCTTTCTACTTTTAGTAGAGATGGGGTCTCGCTCTTGCTGAGGCTGTTCTTGAATTCCTGACGTCAAGTGATCCTCCCACCTCAGCCTCCCAAAATGCTGGGATTACAGGCTTGAGCCACCGTGCCTGGCCTGGTGTTATTATAAATGGGGTTGTTTTGCTAATTTCCTTTTCAAATAGTTCCTTGTTAGTGTATAGAAATGCAACGAATTTTTGTATGGTGACTTTATATCTTGCATCTTTACTGAATTTATTGGTTCTAAAAGTTTTTGGATGGAGTTTTTAGGGTTTTCTATACATAAGATCATATCATCTGCGAACAGGGATACTTTTACTTCTTCCTTTCTCATTTGGATGCGTTTTATTTTCTTTTCTGCCACTTTCAATTAAGCCACTTGCTCATCACATTTATCTCTTTCATTGTTCCCTCTTAAAATGATAGCTCTCAAAATGTACATGCTTTAAAAAATTATGACTTGTTATATTGTTTTACTTAGATATATGATAGGCACAAAGGTTGTATATGGAGAAAGAACTTTAATTGGACTGTGTGTTATTATTAACTATTCTCTGTAGCTAGCTCATATTTTGTGAGCTGAATTTACAATAACAAACTTCTTTGCCCTTATTGTGGGTCCTTGCGGGGTAGGAAATGGTACCAAGAGTGAATCAAGGTAGGAACATGACAAATTGGCAGCAGCTGTCAAAGACTTGACTATGGAAATTTATCTTTAAGATCATATAAACAGATGTGTGTTTATAAATAGTTAGAAATAATATATATTTTGAATGATTGAATTCCTTGGGACATTAAGACCCTTGCTTTTCACATCAATTGTAACATTTATTTTTTGCAGAAGCATTTATTTGCAGTCAAGTACTCTATAGAAATGTCACTCACTGTCACTGCACTTGTCTTGTTGTCCTTGTTGCCAGATAATTGACTATAAGTTTTTATGTAGTTTGATGGAAGAGTATATGTAAAGAGTTTCAGTCTTATAAATTTAGAAATGAACTTTCCTCTACTTGATTTTTCAGGGTATATTGAGAAATTAATGAACTATCATCTCATCCTCTAAAAAATAAAGTCATTTCTACATGAGCCTTAGGAAAAAAATCTCAGATATATACCCCTTGGCCCAGCTGTTAGTAAGAGCATTATTTGGAATGGAACTGAATGTGGGGGATTTGGAAGTCATGATTATAGTCTGGCTATATTCTGCTGGAAAATTTCATCAAAATATTTATTAAATTCTGTACATATGGTTTCATTCTGAGGCATGCATGGACACCACCTTAATGCCCAGCTGACAGAGAGATAGTCCAGACACAGGCTGCTGATATCTGTTAGAGCTGAGGCTCTCCAAGGACCTGTTTCAATAATACTTAAAATATTTTCCAAGATGGCTAAAGAGGGTCTACTTCAGATTGTTAAAAAGTATGAATAAAATTAGAATTGTGTCTCAGCAATGTGGGTATCATGAATCTTTGGAGGAATTGCAGTGACTATTTCAGTTGAAATGTTTTTCAAAGACATAAAATGGTAATTGCCAAATGCATTCATATGAGAAGGGATAATTTTTCCTCTCACCAGGCTCATATTTCTTATAAAGAGGACATAGTGAGTTTTCCAGTGACTTATGGCTATGAAATATAAAGTGATGAGTAATTATTTAAAAACTATGTTATAATGTTGATTCAGTAAACTTCTTTAATTATTTCAAGAAAAGTTCTTATAGGATGAAAGAAGCAAACAGCAATCCTAAAAGAAAAATGTGACAATTGGAGTCATACAATGGCTATCTGTGTGCAGATCTTTATTATAATTTGCTTATATGAGTTACATGCTTAAACAGCAGTGGGATAGAGACATGTTGTACTCATGAAGTTTATTGTCTGAGTTATAACATTTTTGCTCTTTATTGTTCAAAAAACAACTGAGAGTGAATACAGGGAGACTGTGACTCTTTAACAAAAATGAAATGTCTTAAAGAATGGAACCATACTTACATTTTTGAAACTTGGTTACTTTTAAACATGAGGTGTTTTATGACATGAAGATGTATGTTGTTAGTGTCGATACATAATTTTGATGTAGTCCTCTCATACATGATGGTATATGATAGATTATTTTTGAATTGCCATTCATCCTTCTAGTTTCAATTGGGATGACTCTCCTGACTAAAAATGTTCACTGTTTATTCCAGGTAATATATACATTTAAAGTTGGTTTAACACGATTCATTCTTTAACAAAACGTCTGAATTGTAGTCAAGTAAGAGAAGTTAGAAGTAGGTGGAACAAGCATGACTTCTCTTAAGGATGTTCATTACGTACTGCTTTTCTTCCCTTTCAAAACAGGCTTGCTAACTACAACTTGTCCTTTGGATTATGAAATAAAAACTCAGCACGTTCTCACTCTTCTGGCGCTGGATGGTGGTGTACCAGCACTTTCTTCATCCCAGACTCTGACAGTTACCGTGCTTGATGTCAATGACGAAGCACCCGTGTTTAAGCAGCACCTGTACGAAGCTTCAGTTAAAGAAAACCGAAATCCAGGGGAGTTTGTCACAAGGGTTGAAGCTGTGGACAGAGATTCGGGTAATTTAAAAATACAGAAACTAGGTATTTAATGCTAAAAAAAGAAAACCCACTCAAAGATTATAACTAACATAATTTAAAATAGTTATGGGCCAGAGAAAATGAATGATTGCTAGCTATCTCAAACTTCTAATACTTCTTTCATTTGCATACACATAAAACACATATGCATATAATGATAACCTATATCACATTATATATTAATATCATAGCATTTGCTGTATTAATATTTATTATTATTAGAGTGATACATACCAA
>CM052440.1:116191899-116244704 GCA_028533085.1 Varecia variegata
GAAAAGATAAATGGTTCTTTATTTCCTCTATATGTAGCATAGCAGAAGAGACATGGTGCTGGCATCAGACTGCCTGGGTGTGAATCCTAGAACTGCCACTTACTTAAGCTATGTAACCTTGAACAAGTTACTAATCCTCTCTGTTCCTTTGCTTATCTGTAAAATGGGGATAATAACAGTGCCTAATGTGTAGTTCTTTCATGAGTATGAATGAGTTATCACATGTAAAGAGCCTAGACCTGTGTCTGGCACATGTGGTCAATAAATGTTATCTTACCATTACTATTATCACTACTATTAATATAAACCACTGTGTCCGGATGAATGATGTTGGGGTGAGCAGTTACTGTGGCTAAGAATTTATAAGTTTCTTTTACTCACTTTTTAATATCACTATGGCTATTTTGGCATTAAGGTTGAGTAACTTTAATAATATTCTATTTTTATTTTAAACAAAATAATTATAAAAATTACAGCGCTATGTTTCCTATTAATAACATATGCTGCATTTTTCCATCTGAATTAATATGAATGGTTGAATAATCCAGCCTTTTAAAATTTGTATATAGCAAGTGGCATTATATATAAATATGATATTTAGTTCTATTTTTGCAAGAATTGTATTAGATGTTTTTATGGAAATTATAGGATTAATACTATTTTAGTTAATTGTTAATCAAGGGGACAAAAGAGACATTTACTTGAGCTTTTAAACTAATTATAGACCATTTGAATGCTTTGTCATTTTGGAAAACATCATCTTTTAATGAGATGTACTTTACGTGAATTTGTATGTGATGCTACACTTTCTTTTCAAGGGCTAACCTAATTTTCTCTCTTTCTACCAGAGTGGGGCAGTACTATCACAGAGTTTTTCTTTCTAAGCTCAAAGACACCAAGACTGAAGCATGCTAACAATTGTTTGTTCCAATGTGTGCTTAGAGAATTTACTTAGCACATTTCTGGCAGTATTCATTTTTTAGGGTGTTAAAAACAATGAAAAATATACATGAGCTTTGTGTTTCACAGTAATTCCAATTCAGTAAAGTTCTGCTAGAGTGTTTTCTGTTGTAAACAGAGCAATACGGGGCTCTAGGCAACACAAAAACCACTTCCCAAAATATACAAACATGTACTGAATCTATTGCTGATGTTTTGTGATTTAGCAATCACTAAGGTATGTGAAATGCGTCTTCCTCTTGCCCTCACTTTATTTTACGAATTTTATTTTATTTTATTTTATTTTATTTTTGGTAATTGACGCTATTGAAAGGGTTTCTTTTGCTTTAATGTTTGAAAAGGGAGAAAAAGTTTCCCTTAAATTTCTGTGTATATCAACTAAAGATGATTACCATAAATATGCTCTTCTGATTTCTACTGTCAAGTTGCCCAGTGCTAGTGTTATTTTCTTTTAGACCGAGTAGTCTGCAACCTGTCCATTGTAATTGAATTGGAAGTTTATTATTCTAGAGATTATAGTTTGCCAACCAAGAATTTAGATGCAAAATTATTATTTTTCTGGCTTTGCATTCATGGATGTTTGAATACACATTAACCTCTTCATGAGCCTCATGTACCCTTACATGTTTTGGAGACAATTTGATTTACTGGAAGCTCAGTGTTTTTAATGAGGCTGGATCTGTTAAGTAAATGGTTATGTAAATACATGTGAGTATTTATGTGTATGCATGTGCTTTTGAATATATTTTGACTCAGTCTTTTTTTTCTTTTTTGCTTATTGGGTTAAAACAATGAAATAGGATTATGCATGAGAATTAAATGACGTAGTCAAGATTTTAACATCACATTGGAATTTATGAATGGTTTACTTAATAGTATGTATTTTTTAAAACTCCTATAGCATTACTTAATACTAGAGAGCTTAACATATGTTTTCTGGCATTCTACAATGCAGTTTTTAAAAATGTAAGTGTACAGTGTTTGGCATTCAAAACCCCCAGGGATTTGAGCACTGAATGTTTATGGTGTATGACTCACACTAGTTCTAACAGGAGTTTCTTCTTATATTAAAAGGAAAAAACAACTACCAGATTTTAAATAAGGTATTAAAACTGTTACAGCATTCGGTGCCACCAACAAGAGCTCCATTGTTAGTGAAAAAAGATCTACCCCTGTGGAGCCCCTCCCCCACTCCCAGGAGGAAAGGGTGCCCCACCGGGGAAGACCAGGAACCTTTGCTCGACAGTGTTGAACACAAAATAATTTAACTGTACATTGCCACACAGAAATATAGGATTAGTTAATGTGATGTTAATCTCTATTCCATAAAAATGGATTCTCTATCTGGGGTCATCTTGAATAAACTCTGCATCTGATTTTCTGGAATCCCTCATACTACACTAGATGTACAACTTCACCCTCCAGGTCTACATTTGGAGCCAGGGAGAAACACAGTATTTCATCAAATCTAAGACACCATTAATTGTAAGATGCAACTAATTTCAGAAATGTTAAAATGTGAAAAAAAAATGTGTCTTAGAATTAATGAAATATGGTAAATAAAGATTCATCGTCTTCGTCTTTGGAATACTTCTACTAGGCAGATAGTTTTATCCTCATGGGAAGTTATATGGCACCATTCTGTCCACCCTTTAGAAGGAGAGTTATTTGTGCATAGACCAAAGAATAAAGAAATACAGATGCTAAAATATCCCAATGTATAGCATTTTGTAATAATAATTTCTCATTCTAGTAGACACACTAGTTGGTTATTCAGTTTTTTAAAATCAGTTTCTATACAGAATGATATTTCCTTGCCATCTACTCAGGAAAACACCCATCCACTGTTCCTGTGCGTGTTAATAGTAGTTACTCACTGACAGCTCCCTCATTCTTTCACCAATGGCATTTGCCCACAGTTTTAGATTCATCTGAGTCAGTCTAAGAGAGTATAAGGAGATCCATAGAATTCAGGCCCAAGTCAATCTTACTGACTTTGTGCCCAAATTCTAGCAACTTTGATTAGCCCAAATTCCTAAGAGAAGGATTTAGAGGTGGATCAGAGCACTGGGTATTTCAAAATTTGAATTTCCCAATCTGAGGCCACGGGAAATTTTCCTGAGAAAGTCACAATGGCAAGCTAACTGAAACCACCTCCTATTTAAGCTGTGGTACTTCTGCTAAGCCCTTAGTGCTATTCTGCTTGCCTTTTGTAGATACGTGATTGGCCCTCTCTATATAAATTTTCTCTATATAAATTCCTATTATAAATGCATTTATAATTGGAATAAATGAAAGTTACAAAAACAGACAAAAAGAATAAGGACCAATCATAACCTCACTCTTGCGAGACAATCACTATTAAAACTTTGGTGTATATTTGTATAACATTTAATATATGCCATTATAATTGCACAATTATTTACTTGTCTGCTTCCCTTCTAGGCTATGAACTTCTAGGCTAGATCCTGGGCATTTTATGTACTTTCATTCCAGGTCCTTAGGGTAGTATAATATATGACATAGGAACTCAATAGATATGTTTGACTATAAAGTCTGAAAAACTGAAGCTTGTGTGACATAGACATAAGCTGCCTCAAGCTGTCTTTACTCTTTGCAAATTAATACACTAGGATAGGGTTCTGCAAAACTTTTTCCTGTAAATTTAGATAGTAAATATTTTAGGCTTTGCAGACTACATAGTCTCTTTTGCTCAACTCTGATGTCATAGCAAGACAGCAGCCATACAAAATACATAAAGAAATAAGTGTGGCTGTGTTTCACTGAAACTTTACAAAAACAGGGAGTGGGCCAGATATGACCACGGGGCTGTAGTTTGCCAATCCCTAGTCTAACACATATGTCCAATTAAGATACCTAAGTTACTTGCTACTTTCTGTTCATCAGATCCAATTATCTTGATGCCCTTAAAGTAGTGGATCAATTAATGTTCTATTGGTTGCCTAGATGATCTGTGTCTCTGTTCAGTAAGTGATGGTTAACAGTGGAACAGTTTGCACAAATATGTACTGTTGTTCCTGCTGGAAACAAAGCAAGTGACTTCTGTTAGTCTTTACAAATTGGTAAGGACTGTTGGTTCTCAAAGGTGGTCCCCAGGACTAGTGGTACCATCATCTATCCAATGATTATAGGCCACCATTGAATCCAACCAAAGAAACTGTCAAGAGACACAACTCTATGAGCTAACACATTAAATTCAGACTCTCCACTAAACATAGTGTATCAATAAATCCATCCTAAACCAGTGTCATAGTTTATCTTCCTGGGTCTCGCATCCTTAGAATTGACTTCCACACATATTTCCCAGGTTTATGCCAAAATTTTGCTATTCTTTTGAAATTATAGGTGACCTCTGACTGAGTCTGATTTACACTTTGCTGCCTGCAATATGCTGGAATCTGAGTCTGGTTATGCAAAGTGAATAGACATCTCCTTGCAAGGTACCTGCTTCATCTGCCACTCACTTTGGGTCTGATCCTCAGGAAGATTAACATTAAGGCTCCCATAGAAGTTTCTGGTTTTCTAACTATGACTTGAACTCAAGTTTAAAGCCTCAGCTTGTAATTTTCTTTCTACAAGTTCCTACTACAATGAAAAGCAGTCATCCACACCATGTTCCTTTCTACTATTACGTGATCAAAGTCAGCACTATTTGATTCGCCTAGGAATTTGAATCCTTTAATAGTCACTTCATCACAATCACACACCGTTGATGATTTAGTTAATCATGAAATCACCCCAAATGTTGAATGACTTGCCATTTCCCACGGGCAAGGAACTTAGCACTGTGTTCAAGGCCAAAGACATAACCAAACCGATGCCAGAGTCCCTGTTACTTGAGATCCACTGCTGGTACCAAGCACTCTATCCGTCACGATCAGTCAAGAAGACTAGATGGTACAATATAAGTGTTGGATGTCTGAGCAAGCAAAAAAGGAATACTTAGGTAACAAAAAAATACCTTGAGGATGCAGCTACCATCCCTAATACTGGGAGACAAGGAGAAGAAGATTATCAAACCCTGGAAGCAAACAAGAGAGGTGTCCCTGCAGAGCCTGGTCCTGGGAGAGCCAAAAGAGACTGAAGAGCAGTGCCGATAGGGACAGGGAAACATTAGGGAGAAGGAGGTCCCCTTTCTACTCCTTCTGACTTTCAGTCTCCTTCTAGTGTCCCTTTGTGGCAGACCCTGGCAGGGAGTCAGGGGGCAATGAGAACTGTGCTTTGCGGGTCCCCAGTCCCCCATCACAGGGCAGGATATAGAAGGAGGGATTCATATCTGAGACACGTTAGTTTAATATTATAACTAGTACCCCTGTAAAGAACAGAGCGGGGAGTACCAGAGGGAATGGCAACTGCAAGGGGCCCAGCAGCAAGAAACTTAGCGTGTTCAGAGGTCAGGAGGGAGGCCAGTGGGCCAGGAATCTGCTGGGGGAGTGAGTCCCTGGGGAGAGGTCGGGAGATAAGCAGAGCCCACTGCACATGGGACTTTGTGGACTGCAGTGAGGTATTTGGATTTTATTTTGAATGCATTCAAACACTCCTTCTTCCCTCTTACCCGTTAACTCTTACTCACCTTTAGGGTCTCAGGTTATGCAGAAGGCAGTCCTGGCTTACTGTGTGGCATCGTACGTGCCACCTTGCTCATCTGTACCCAATGCTATACAGTACGCACCCTGAGGGTAGAGAATTTGTCTTTTTACTAGCAGTTATGTTCTTAGCACCTGGCATGGTACTTTGACACCCAATATCACTCTCTCTATATTTATTGAACGAGATCATCAATGAAGAACTACCTGGGATAAGTCTTCATTGATCCACTTCCTCAATAATTTCATATATTCTATCACACTTTCTATAACACATTGATTTAACTGTCTCCCCCACTAGAGGGGAACTCTGAGGACCACGATAATTATTCAATGATAACTTTCCAGTACATGACACTCAGTATGTGTGCATTGCGTAAATGAACACATGAATGAATAATTAGTGAATGAATGAATGAATGAAACAACCAAACAAATGACTGGAGCTCATGGCAGATACATGGGTGTTATCTGCGTATGGGTGCAAACTGAAGCCATGAAAGTGGAGAGTGAGATGACAGTGATGTGACAGCCAGCATGCCAGTTGCCAGTACACCCCAGTCCAGGAAGCAGGAGAAAAACATGCCATAGAAAAACCAAAAATAAAAGTATTCTTTTTCTTTTATTTTTTTACTCCTCCCTCCCTCTCTTCTTCACTCCCTCCCTCTTTTCATTTGTTCCTTTCTTTCTTAGTTTCTGTCTTTATTTAATGGAAAAGAATTGGTAAGAATTAGAAATGGCCAGTAGATTTTGTAACCAGAAGGTCACTGTAGGAAGAGTTATCTGGGAGTGTCAGTGGTTTGAAGTTAGCTGCAGAGATTGGATAGCATTTTTCATAGAAATTTGGCTATAAAGAGAAGGAGAAAAAGCTTAATTCTTATAGCTAGGAAAGAATATAATTTAAGGAAAAAAAATTAGGAGAAAGACTAGAACTGACAGGAAAATTCCCAGAGAATGTATTTGAAAAGTTACCTTTGCCATTGAGACAGAAAGCAGGGGGTAGAGTTTTTTTTATTTATTTTTTATTTTTTTCCTCTTTTTTTAATGGAAAATAATACCCAGGGAGTTGAGTTGGATACAGATGCAGAGGGCAAGGGAGTTCTTCCCTGATGGCTCCTTCCTTTCTGGGAAAGAGAAAGGGAAGTAATCTGTGAGAGCAAGCTGGGAGGTGGTCAGGTAGGAGACCTGAATGGGAGAAGGGTGACCAATGAGATGTGGAAAGATGGCCAGATCACAGTGGCATTTCTGTGGCCTCAATCCATGCTGCTATGAAATTTTCTCCAGCCCCCAAGGTCTGTTAGGTTATTCAAGGGGACCAGAGAGATGGTTGGTGTGATCCTGGGCTGAGGCTTTGCTGGGTGTCTTTGGCACAGAGCCACAGAACCTGAGAAAATATGCAGGGTTGCTGCAGTGGGAGCTCGTGGGCTGGACTGGAGAGGGAAAGAAATGAATTGAGGAGGGGAATCCTAGAGTAGGAGAAATTAAGAAGTGATGGCGGCTGGGCACAGCAGCTCACGCCTGTAATCCTAGCACTCTGGGAGGCCAAGGCGGGAGGATCGCTCAAGGTCAGGAGTTTGAGACCAGCCTGAGCAAGAGCGAGACCCCATCTCTACTGAAAAATAGAAAGAAATTAACCGGACAACTAAAAATATATAGAAAAAATTAGCCGGGCATGGTGGCGCATGCCTGTAGTCCCAGCTACTCAGGAGGCTGAGGCAGTAGGATTGCTTGAGCCCAAGAGTTTGGGGTTGCTGTGAGCTAGGCTGATGCCATGGCACTCTAGCCTGGGCAACAGAGTGAGACTCTGTCTCAAAAAAAAATAAATAAATAAAATAAGTGATGAGACTGCAGGTGTCGAGGTCTAAGAGCAGACATAGGTACGTGTGCATTCACACAGGTATGCACGTGCACAGGGGCACACACCTATCCTCATGAGGATATCACTAACTTCATGTTCAGATTTCCAGTTTGTTTAGTGAAATGATGGAATGAGACTAATCTCTTTTTAATTTTTATTTTCTTAGTTCTCCAGTTTGATGATACTGTGTTTGTTCTGGAGGATTATAAAGGTGTGAGGAGGAAGAAGCAAGGTGTTAATTAAATTCTAAACGAGCCATAGTCAAATAATTTAAGTTTACTTTCTATTATCCAAGTTGTATTGCATAGGAAGTTTGAAAAATGCGTGTGTGCAAACTACAATTATCCTTAATAATATACTAGGAGGATTGAAAGTGAGTGTGTTGTTATTTTCGGGATAAAAGCTATATAGAATAACAGGATGGTAAGATTTGTAAATTTCCAAAAAGTCAGAGGAATATTGAGGACAGTGGTAAAGCACGTTAGAGGATAATGGGAACAGTGAGAAAAAAAGAAAGTATAAAGATTTGAGCTTATGTTTAAACATTGGAAGACATGTTCTAGGCTTGACAAATGTTGAGAATTAAAAATGTATAATATGTAACATTATATAATATATAATACAATAGGTAATATGCAATAGTATGTATAATGTATAATAAAATCATATAACAAATGAGTGAGTTTATTAAAAGTTGAAAGGACCACGTCATGTAAGCTTTGAGAAGGCAGAGGCCATGTCTAAGTCACCTCTCTGTCTTTGACATATGGCATTGTGCTTGACACCTGATGTTGCACACTTCCCTGGAGGAAATGGAAAATTAATGTAAGATGGTATTGTTTCTGTTTTTATAATGTAGGTAGAGATAGGAATAATAATTTTTAACAACCTACAATTTTTCGAAATTCTGCCTTGGCTATAGAATAGACTATGTTATCATTATGTGACCACAATAGTTCTTTAATAATAATAAATAACTTAATAATATGCCCAGTTGCCTAATGATAGAACTGAACATTTTGGTGACCTCTGACCATATATCAAATATATTGATCCTATATTATTAGACTTTTTTCTCGAGGTCATTAAAATGCCTGCAGATTATATCTATTGTATCACAAATATATTTCTCCTCCAAATGATATAGTAAGAGGACATGTTCATTCATTCTTATATAAAACTAGAATTATATTCCACTCCTGCCAGCACTCAGTCCTGTATTATATCCACTAGACTACAATGGAATTAAAATTTACTTTTTAAGACTGGCGAGATAGGAATTTGTAGTTGAAATTTTTTTTAGGGCCAAAGAATGGCATTTTATCTTTTATTAGAGCATAACATCATATAATTTAAGTACTATATCTATACCTAGATTCTTGTCAGTTAAGAAAAAGAACATAGGAAAATGATTGAAAGGAACTTGTGTAAGATGCAAATAAACTACAATGGCGTGGAATAAACTCATTAAAGTTAATGGTATGAATGATCTTCATAACCAATGATGGAAATGACGTGATACCTTTCTCAGGGGAGAAATGAAACCACAAAAATATGGGAAGAATTATTTTCAAAATGTGTAATAATGTGGTACCACATTTCTCACTCCAGATAGGAGAATGAATACAAAGTGAAAAGCAAACCAAAACAAAACACAGACATAAGCAACTCTATGTGCTTGCCTCTGTACAACTGAGCCCAGGTTTTAAAGAGAGGGTCAATCTACAGAAATTGTCATTTGTCTTGCAAGCTTACAATTATGTCATTAAATCACAATCAGGGGTGTTAGAAGGAGTAATTAGGAATATGTTGTAGAGTTCCACACTCATAAGAAATTTTTTATGGGAAGGAAAAAATCCTAAGCATTCACTGTGGGGAAGTCTCATAAGACTTTTGAAAATCAAACATTTTGGCCCATGAGGCTTTTATTTAGCAAGAACAGCCCAAAGTGTTTTTCTTTTACCTTAATTTGAAGGCTGTTTAAAAATCTTGCCTCTTTCATCCATGGCGTAACGTGTTCAAAGGCAAAGGAACAGGAAAATGGATGAATAGATTCCAAAGGGATAACTGATAAGTTTTTCTTTATATTTTCCTTAAGGAATCAATTCCAAGCTTCGGTTTGAAATCATGCCAGGTGCTTCATTTGGGTTATTTGAGATAAATTCCGACACTGGAGAGGTAGTGACAACCAACACGCTTGATAGAGAAGTTCAAGAAATCTTCACCCTTAGAGGTAAGGGATCCTTTGACTATACTTAAAAAAAATAGTTCAGTGGTGAAATTTTACATTTCAGTAAGGTGTCTTTAAATAAAATATTATTGACCCAGTGCTACATGATCACTTTAGTCTGATTCTGTCTGGTTAGAACAATATATTTTAGGTATGAATTGCAGGGCACAATTCACACCGTCTTTGTGTTGCATGTCAGTACTTGTACGAGATGGAGGTGTCCCTTCGTTGTCCGGTACCACGACAATTCTCTGCACTGTCGAAGATGAAAACGATCATGCACCAGAGTTTATTGTTCCCAGTCATGACATTGAGATTCTGGAAAACCAAGAGCCACAGGTTGTCTATACTGTTTTGGCCTCTGATATGGATGCTGGCAGTAACAAAGCCGTTAAATATTATATCATCGGTAAGTATTTTCTCAATTAAAATCTTCCCCAGGATTCCGACACATGCTATCTGTTGATTATTATGCATTTGATAACTATTGCTTTTCCTACAAAATACAGACCCAGTAAGAACTGACTGGAGCTGTGTGTTTCCTACCTACCTCCTTCCCACTGCCTTCCAAATTTTTAAAAAATCTGCCCTTGCTACTCCTGTGAATTTTTTCCCATACTGACATTAATGGATGCACAGATAGAAGAGATAGCTTTTTTCTTTCTATTTTTGTTTCTTTCATATGACCAGATTTTATGTTATTTTTTATTTTTCTTTCCTCATGCACACATACTCTTACTGGGTCATTTCATCCAGTCCCTGTCTGCAGCTACCAATCGGTACTCCAATGTCCCCCACGTTTATCTACTATTTTTTAAAGTGTTCTAAAATGTTTTAAAAATGCCAGTTTTCCCCTGGCATTAAAGCCAGTCACTGTTTCAACACTGAACACCAATATTGGGAATGACTCCTGTATTTGGTAGCCATTTATGCGGGTGAGAGGTGAGCCTTTCTGTTCTACTTTGCAAGAAGAGTGATTATAAAGGTAAATAAGATAAATCCTATGATCCTAGGTGAGTTCTTAGGCAGAATAATTTTAGGAATAAGGTTATTTAAACTGAACTTCTGAAAATTACCATAAAACCACCTGTTCCCGGGTGAACTCCTTGAAAAGCTTCATGTAACCCCAGCTGTACTCAGACCTCATTTTAAAGATCACTGCTCTAAACAACCTTCACTCATTCTCCTAAGTCAGAGCATGAATCTTTCTCCCTAACTCCTTATTTTTCCCCCTTCATATTTTTGGAACATGTCCACTTCCTGTATACACATATGATTTCCTAACCTCTTCGTTGCTCAAGTAGATTACTATAACAGCCTCCCAGCCTTCCCATTTTCTAATCCAGCTTTGACATTGCTGCTTCGGTACTGTTCCTATAGCAGAAATTTGATTCGTGGCACTTTCCTGTCCAAAATCCTGTGGGGGCTCCTCCATAGATTGCAGGAGAAAGTAGAGAATCTTCAGCCGTACACCCAGACCCCTTCCTGATTTGACCCTTGCTTACCTCTCAAATGCACGTCTTCCCTCTGCCACCACTGCAAACCCTGTGCCTACCCTCTACATGCAGATCCCCGGGGAACCCTGTGCACGAGTCACAGTGAACATTTGCAGCCTCTTAATTTCTTATACTCCTGGGACTTCACACAGGCTCTTTCCTCTGCATGAAACACTCTCTCCAAGACTTGGATTCTGGTTTTCTCCCCTTTAAGAGTGAGTTTTGCTGTCACTTTTTCTAATAAGCATTTCCTGGCCATCCTAGCACAGGCTAGGCTTCTTTCCCCTGTGCTTCCCATCACTCTGCACGAGTGATTTTCACACCGTACTTTAATGTTCGAGTACCCACCAGCCTTACCTCCTAGGTTGAAAATACTTGGGAGCCAGATCACATCTTTCTCTCCTTATATTCTCAACATCGAGCATGTACTTGGCACATAGTAGGTGCTCATCAAATGTTTGCTGAGTGAATGAATTGCTTTATCAACCAGGAATACCACAGAAATGTAGGTGTGTCTGATCGTCCCGACTTCGGGTATAGATTAACTATGAATATGTCTTATAAATACAAATGCAGGACCTCTTTCCTCGGCCCCAACACTACCTATGGCTTGTGTTTTCTCTGAATGCCATTCCACTCCGTCCCCATGTGCCTCTGGTCCTTGGACTCTAGTAAATTCTCACACTACTGGGCCTGGTACTTTCATCCTGCCCCTCATCCAAGAATACAGTTGGCCAGTCTTCGAACCACATTTTCAGAGTTACTTTAAAATGTCTTTGAAAACTTTTTGTATCTCTGTTCAATTTTAATTTTTATTCCACTTGGTACCATGGAAGATAGCAAAGGGTAGATTATTTCAAAGGATACAGGGATGAATAAAACATTGTCCTTGCTTGCCTTATGGAAGAAGTAGACAAGTGTCCAGCTAGATCTCAAAAGTGTTATGACTCTGCTCACAGTGCCACGGGGATGTAGAAGAGGAAGCTTCCTGCGGTAGTATAATTGGCATAAAATCTGTAGTGAGTAACAGTTGGGAAATTACTACAACCAGTCTGTTCCTTTCTGATTGATATCTAAAAATGGACACTACATCCTGTTTCTTATCCCAGACACTTACTATTTTATTTCACATAAAAGATACATTAATCCTCTCAAGAGGAAAAATATATAAATATGAAAAGTTGCAGATGCACACACAAAAAAATACAACTGCAAATCAGTGAAAGCAAGAGTACTAATTATTGATTGGTTGAAGACATATATTGAATTATATTATTCTGTTTATCCTCCCCATAGCATAGAAGTTTCATGAGGGCAGAACCTTTATCATGTTCATTGTCATATCCCCAGTCCTTACAAAAGTGCTAGGATGTAATACTCAGGAAATAGATATTTTTTGAACAAATGAATATATGGATACATATAGTGCTGGCCCAGGAGTGCTGTTTTTTCAATTCAAATGAATTTTGAATTGTTTTCTTTAATAGATGGAAATACTGACGAGTACTTTGCTATAAATGAAACCTCGGGAGAACTCTCAACCACTCGTGCTTTGGACCGGGAGCAAGTCAACAATTTTACCCTTGTCATCCTGTGCTCTGATCTTGGGGACCCACCGAGGAGCTCTGTTACCCATGTGCAAGTTAGGGTTTTGGATGACAATGACCACAGCCCTTCCTTCCCTACGCTTTACTACCAGTCCTCTGTGCGAGAAGATGCTGAAGTGGGAACAGTGGTTCTTACGCTCTCGGCCGTGGACAAGGATGAAGGCCCGAATGGGCAAACCGAGTATTTTCTGACGGATGAGGGTTCTGGTGCGTTCATCATGGATCCTGTGGCCGGCACAGTGAGAATCGGCCGCACCCTGGACCGAGAAGCCAGATCGCAACACACATTCAAGGCTGTGGCCAGAGACTGTAGCATCCAGGGCTCGAGAAGCACCACAGTAATTATAAAAGTACATGTCACTGATGTTAACGACAATAATCCGGTTTGGGAACAGAACCCCTTTGATGTCTTTCTTTTCCCCCAGTCACCTATAAACCAGACGACTGCCATTCTGAGAGCAGATGACCCAGACTTGGGGCCCAATGGAACTGTCATTTTTAGTTTTGCAGAGCCCCAGTCACTGTTTTCTATTGATAAATGTACAGGAGAAATTCAACTTCAGCAAAATCCACCTTCAGAATATTTTCCTATGTGGCTACAGTTAAAAGTTGCAGACCAAGGGGTCCCAGCCAGAACAACTGCCGGCCTCTTGGTCATTCACATGGAAGGGGAAGACGTAAAGATTTCCTTCAGCCACCATCTATATAAAGGGCTTGTGGCTGAAAATTGCGAGGCAGGTGAGTGTCCCTTTAAGTTTTTTGTATATTGCCCTGTTTGAGCAAATGCTTAAAACTATGGATTATAGAAGAGCGCTATTGCAGATTCAGTTATAAACTTTTGAGTCCAACAAATTCTTGGTATTGGAGAGTCATAGTCAACATGGTTAAGAGTAGCCTGGTCTGAGATGAAATGTTAGAGCAGAAAACAGTGAGGACCAAATTACTTCTTACCTCTAAGGTGGGCCCTCCCATTAAACAGTCCATTAGAAAAGCTCATGAATAAATGGGTGGGGGGAGGGCCTTCATCCTGCTGTTTACACTGTGTTTTCTTGACCTCTGATCAGAGTTGTTTTTCTTAGTTCCTTTACGTTTGGAATTACTTAATTAAATTTGACTTTTGTCTTTTCAATGGAAGATCATTTACTAGATCTTACACATAAGGGAGGCTAGAGATCCTTCTGGAAGTAATATAAACATATGGTACCCATAAATATCCAGGTAGGTATACATTTCAGGACATCTGAAGCAATGGGTTGGGACCTCTGTTTGAAGAGCAAACGTGACTGGTGTGAAGGGCTTAAGTCTACACTGGGAGGTAAACTAAAAGCTGCAGAGGTAACAGGAAAGGCAGAGGGAAGGAATGAGAGTTAAGGAGGCTGTTGAAGCTAATGAGATGCCACTGACCTACGCCTGGGTCAGCAGGATTTCCTGGGCCCCTGTGAAAAACAATAACAATGTGCATGAAATATTGATTGAGATTTCAAGCTGGCCAAAGCTTTGCCTGGAACATGAATTCACTTCAGACTCCCAGATCATAGCATAGACACCAGAAGGTGATTTTTCCCTTTTTTTTTTTTTTTTTTGCTTTTGAATTCCAGAATTCCAGTGGTTTCACAAGATTGTAAATCCATTGATCAGTGTGAGAATGGCCTTGATATAAATTATTTAACAGCATTTTATAGCTGCCAGCATGATTTCCATCCCTCCCCACATACCTGCAATTTTAAACTTTATTTTCAAATGAAAAATATATGCCTATTGGAAGCTTAATTTTTTCTGTAGGTCACTCAAAAAATCTGATCTATCAGTAGGTGCCACTTGGCATTCCAAGGGAATTATTTTTGGTATCATCATAAATTCTCATAATTCAAAACCGCTTTTAACATTGACATGTTCTTTTAAGAAAATTAAAAATTAAAATTTAAAACAAATAACTCCAGTGTATTTATATTTGTTTAACATTTCTTTGTTGGAAAGCCCACAGGTTCAGGTTTTGATTAACATTGCATCCATCTATTAACATCGACCTTAACACCTCAATTGTTTAAAACAATGTATAGTTTCCATTTTAAAAGCAATCCTTTGGTGGGTAAAAATCTCATTTATTTATAGAAAGAGTCACTCTCAGAGGGTGCCCCTTGCCAGTAAGGCACAGGCTGTCCCTACAGCAGCGTGACAAGAAAAGTTGAAGTACAAGTGACTCCCTTCCCTGGATTCTTAATGCCACCCCCTCTCCCTGCATTTTCAGCCAAATTAGAGGGAATTTAACCATTCTGAACCTTTTTCAAAGTTAGGCATAAACCACTTAGTTGCCCATGGTGTTTCCATCCACTAAACAATTTAAACAAATTTTCTAGAAACCAGCTATGTTTCATTTCCAGTGCGTTGGTTGTCTTGATGAGGACAAATCAGCAACCTTAGTCCCTCGTGTGGACGATTCACAACTTCATGCATTTCTTTTTTCTATTGTTTTTTATTCTCTATTTCATTTATTTCTGTTTTAATCTTTATTGTTTCCTTCCTTCTATTAACTTTGAGTTAAGTTTCTTTTTCTTTTTCTTGTTCCTCTTGGCGTAATGTGAGGTTGTTAATTTGAGATCGCTCTTTTTTAATATGTGTTTACCACTATTAACTTCCCTCTTACTACTGTTTTTGCTGAATCCCATAATTTGGGGTATGTTGTGTTTTTGTTTTTATCTCAAGATATTTTCTAATTTTTCTTTTGATTTCTTCTTTGATACATTGGTTGTTCGAGAGTGTATTGTTTAATTTCCACATTATGTGGGGATTTTCTAGTTTTACTTTGGGTAATGATTTCTAATTTCATGTTGTTGTGGTTAGAAAAAATATTCGGCATGATTTCAATCTTGCTAAATTTAAGACTCATTTTGTCGCCTGACATGTGATCCATTCTGGAGCATGTTCTGTCTGCACATGAGGAGAATGTTTATTCTGCTGTTGTTAAGTGTTCTATTTATGTCTGTTAGGTCCAGTTGGTCTATATGTTTCCTGGTTGATCTATCCATTATTGAAGGTGGGGTAAAAAAGTCACTATTATTGTGTTACTGTCTATTTATCACTTCAGTTCTGTCAATATTTGCTTCCTGTATTTGGGTGCTCTGCTGTTAGGTGCATACATATTTTTAATTGCTATAGCTTCTTGTTGAATTGACCTTTTTATTAACATATAATGTTCTTATTTGTCTGATGTGATAGTTTTTGACTTCAAGTTTATTTTGCCTGATATATGGCCATCCGTTTTCTCTTTTGGATAGCATTTGTATGGAATTTCTATTTCTACCCTTTCCCTTTCAGCCTATTTGTATATCCTTCTATCTAATGTGCACCTCTGATAGCATATAGTCGGACCTTGGTTTTTGCTTGTTTATTTCTCTATTCAGCTACTTTATGTCTTCTAAGGGAGTTTAATCCATTTATATTTAAAGTAATTACTGATAGGGAATGATTTACTATTGTCACTTTAAAAATTATTTTTGTATGTCTTGTAGTTATTTTTTGTCCTTTTCTTCTCTTACTACCTCCTTTTCTGTTTTGTTGATTTTTTTTTTTTTGTGGTGACATGCTTGATTCCCTTATTATTTCCTTTTGTGTTTCTTCTATAGATATTTTTTGTGGTTACTATAGGGGATTACATAGAATGTATTATAGTTATAACAATCTATTTTAAATTTACAACAGCTCAACATCAATTGCATACAAAAACTCTGCTCCTTTACATCTCCCCCCGCACACACTTTATGTTATTCATGTCACAAATTACATCTTTTATATTTTCTATCTGTTAACATAGTTTTTTTGTTATAGTTGCTTTTTATGCTTTTATCTTTTAAATTCTAGACCAGAATTAAAAGTGATTTATGTGCCACCATTGCCATATTACAGGATTCTGTATTTATCTCTATATTTACCTTTACCAGAGAGAGCTTTATATTTTTGTATACTTTCATTTGCTGTCTAGTATCCTTTTGTTTCAACTTGAAGAACTCACTTTCTCATATCTAGTAAGACAAGTTTAGTGAAGATGAAATCCCTCAGCTTTTGGTTATCTGAGAACTTCTATTTGTCCTTCATTTCTGAAGGATGATTTTGCAAGATATAGTATTCTTGGTTGACTGTTTTTTGTTTCAGCACTTTGAATATATCATCCTACTGCCTTCTAACTTGTACTGTCTTTGCTGAGGAATCCACTTAGTCTTATGAAAACTTCCTTGTACAGAATGTCACTTTTCCTTTGTTGCTTTTAAGATTCTTTCTTTATCATTTATAGTTTGATTTTAATGTGTTTCCATGTAGTCTTCTTTGGATATGTCCTAGTTGTAGTCCTTTGAGCCTCTTGAATATGGATGTCTGTTTCCTTCTTCAGATTTGGGAAAGTTGGCCATTTTTCTTTGCATAAGCTCTCTGCCCTTTGTCTTTTGTCTCTTTCTCTCTCTCCTCTCCTTCTGAGGTTTTCATAATGAATATATTGGTCCACTTTATGGTGTTCCATAAGTCTTTTAGGCTTTCTTCACTTTCTTCATTCTTTTTTCTTTTTGTTCCTCTAACTTGGTAATTTCAAAGGACCTGTCTTTAAGTTCTACTGATGCTTCTGCTGATTAAGTCTGTCGTTGAACCCCTCTAAGTGAATTTTTCAATTCAGTTATTATATTTTTTAGTTCTAGAATTTCTGTTTGATTCTTTTATTAGTTTCTGTCTCTTTGTTGATTTTCTTATTTTGTTCATGCATAGTTTTCCTGATTTCATTTGGTTATCTATCTGTGTTCTCTCGTAGTACATTGAGCTTCTTCACAATGATTATTTTGAATTCTTTGTCAGGTAATTCATAGATCTCTGTTTCTTTAGGGTTGATTCCTAGAGATTTATTTTATTCTTTTGATTGGGCCATGTTTCAAAATTACTTTACCTAAATATTTACACAATTATTGGCTTTTATAGTCATGTAACATAAAAAGCATATTATCGTGCTTTTAAACTGCTGCTGTGGTTGTGTTAGTTTTTTAATTGTATTTTTGTAATGAAGAAAGAAACAAGAACATTAAATATGTTACACTTTTTAATGCAATGTTAGACTTAATGTGAAATTTTAAAAACTGAAAAGGTAAAAGGTAAAAGGTAAATTATTTTGTATGTTTCACTTACCTCATGGGAATTAAAGATACAATGTTGGGTCTCATAGCTTACTATTTATACTTTTATGTGAAATGAACAGTAATTATAAGTTTTATTTACATGCCAAGAGACAGAGTTTTGTTAAAAATGTGCACAGTAAGCAAAGACCTAGAAGGATTCAAAGCCCCTTTAGTTATTTCCTCTTTTTTCAAGACAGTCTCAAATTTAGACTTTGTCAGAGGAAAAACATGTATAAACATTTGCAGCTCTTTGCTCACTTTAGCATCTAGTTTGAAATATTTTCATTGAACGAAATTCTTTTGTACTACAATTCCATTTGATATAATGAAAATTTTATTTGCAATAAAAATAGGATTGTACCCTTTATAAGAGAAGTCATATGTAATTCTTCTTTGCAGTTCTGTGCTCATCTTTATTCTTTTACATGCAAGCAATCTCCATGTTTTCTTTTGTAATTGGACATATAATAAGCATCTTAACCCATGAAAAAAGGCCGTCAGCAAGATCGTACATCTTGTTGACATAGCTGTTTCTTTTCTTACTGCCATTCTTAAGAATATATGACAAGCCAGTTGAAATAAAATTTCCTGTGTTTAAAAAAATAAATTGTATCAGGAAGCAAAGAACTGTTATTGAGCAGTGAGGATAAAACATATTGCACTACTGTAAAGGCATAGTCCTACCTAAAATGTAAGACATTTTTATATTAACAACATGTCTCCTGAAATGCAGTAAAGTAAGAATAAGATTGTAATGTAATTTGAAAGAGTTTTCAGCATGTGTAATAACTTGATTACACCATGATTGATTAAGATCCATTACTTTGTCACTAAATGACTTCATAACTGGCTTGAAAAGAACCACCATTCAGAAATCCTGATAAATGACTTTCAAACTTTGTCACAGTTTATGTTAAACATATTGTTTCTTAAGAGAGTAGTATATTCAGTTCGGATTTTCTTGGGTTTTTTTCCATAACAAATTCTGTTTTATGTCTTTTTTCACTGAGTTTTCACTGAAGTTTCAATTTTACAGGCAATATCATATACTTGTTTACTTTAATATTTATAATGATTATTGCATTTTTGAATGTTAAACTTTAAAAGGGAAAAATACTGTTTGTTCTAGGGCCTTTTCTTTTTTTTTTCTATTATTTTCAGTGAAATTCTTGTAAGTATCCAGAAAAAAATATATATCAATTTTCCTTGTGTCAGGGATAATTTTCACTATAACCTCTAGCAAAATGGTTTTCAAGCTATGTTTCCAGGGCCGTGTAGTAGGGTTTAACAAGGAGGTTCAACAGAGATCTTGAATAGATGCTATTTTTTTAACTACTGCAGATCTCACTATCAGATATGATATTATAACATTGAGTTATTTTTTTAAAAAATAATTGCTGTTGTCTTAGGGTGGCCGTGTAGGCAGGGACCAGTATTTCTATAATCTCTCAGGCTAGAAAATGTCACTGTCCTTTCTCCCTCTCTCTGTCTCCCTTTTTAACCTCCCTTCTTCCCATACTTAAGCACCTACTATGTACAAAGGAATATACTTTTGATACACAGAACAGCATGTTTTATTCTCAAAAGTTATACTGAGAAAAAGATGCCATATACTGTATGATTTATAAGTATATGAACTTTTAAAGATAAAACTAAAGTTATTGAAATATATAGAACACAAATATATAGAAAACCTCCTCCACTGTCATGGAATTTATGCAGGGAGATGAGATCAGTCTTCACATGTGTTCAGTACAAGTCCACAGGTGACAAATAAGTAACACAATGTAAGTGCCAAAAGGGCTGGTAACAAAAAAAGGAGAGGTTCAGTTCTCTATCCGAGATGGTAAACAGGCAGACTCAGAACTGGAGTTAGGCCACAGCTGTGTTTTGTTCAATCCACATGGTGTTTTTTTTTTTTTTCCTCATAAATTAAATTATTTTCCACCATTTAGGAATTGGGAGAGTTCATATGAAAATAAATATACATTTTTTTATCTTCTCTTGAAAAGACCAGGATCTTCAGCCTCCTGAAGCCTCCTGTCCCTACTGGCAGCAATGAGATGATGCTGAGGGTCTCAGGCATGCTCTGGCCTCCTCCACCCATCCGACCCCTTCATTTGCCCATGCTTCTTGCTTTTACCCACAGACATCTGGTAACGAGCCCTGTTCTGTACTCATCTCTGACACCATGTCAGCTCCAGTTCCTTTTAAAATGTTTTCTTTTACTTCCCTGTTGTGCCTGTTGCCACTACCGTATACACAGCCCCTGTTGCGGTACACCCAGCAACGAAGGAGAGTCCTATAGCATTACCTCCTGTGTCTCTCTCCCCAGTCAGGACCACATGCATACCTTTGCCAGCAGGTGTCATCCTATGGAGCAGGATGACAGTAAGAGAAGAGACAGGGTCATTACAAGATAATAGCATCTAAAATAGATGCTGTAAGTTATAGGCCTAAGACCAGAGGGTTAAGGTCCGTGAGGAACCATGAAGAAGTTTCTCAGAAGTGGTGGATGAGCAGAAAACAGAAAGCCAAGGAACAAAGATGAATTAAAAAGAGGGGTGGAAGTGGCCAATGAGCACAGGGAAAAGATACTCAACATCATCAGACATCAGGGAAATTTAAAATTAAAACCACAGTAAAATAGTACTATATGTCCACTAAGATGGCTAAAATTAAAAAGATTGACAATACCCGTTGATGTAGAGCAAGGAGAATTCTCATAAGTTGCTGGCAGGAATGGAAAATGGTACAACCACTTTGGAAAGGAGTTTGGCAATTTCTTATAAAGTTAAACATACACTTACCCTAGGCATTTACTCCCAAGGAATGAAAACATGGGTCCACGCAAACACTTGTGCATGAATGTTCACAGCAGCTTGATTCATAATAGCCCCGTACTGGAAACAATCCAAATTTCCATCTATAGGTAAATGAAAAACAAACTGTAGTATATTCGTTCAGTAGAATACTACTTTGCAATAAATATGGAATGAATTCTGATACACAAAGTAACTTGCTTGATTCTCAAAAATTATGCTGAGCAAAAGAAGACAGATATTGTGTGATTCACAAGTATGTGAAATTTTAGAGGCAAAGCTAATCTAGAGTTATAGAAAGCAGATCAGTGATTGGGGCCAAAGGTGAGAGAAATGGGCTGTAAAAGACATAAGGAAACTTTTTGAGGTGTCAGAAATATTCTATGTCTTGATCATGATATTGGTGTCACAGGTGTGTATAGTCATCAGAACTCATAGAATGGTACATTTAAAATATGTGTAGATTATTGTATGCATATTTTACATGTATGAAGTAGATTGAATAAAAATATTATTAAAACAGCAAGGCAGGCAATCCTAAGAGGGAGACAAAGGGACAGCCAGGATAGGAAGCAGGGCGGAGATGAGCAGCAAAGGACATAAAATATAAAGACATCAGGATACTAACTTGGTGACCAGATGGATTCTTCGGACCCTTCCAGCTGCCGTAGATTACTTTTTCCCCCAGAGCAGTCCATTCAGACAGCCCTGCCACACCCAGCTTGCCTTAGAGGCACTCAGCATCTTCTCTTGTTATTATCAATTTCCATCTCAAGAACTTCCCATTTGCTCTTCACTTCTTCCCATCTCATAAAGCAAGGATCTGCTCCTCCACTTACCTTTGTAAATAAAGTTTTATTGGAACACAGCCACAGTCATTTGTTTATGCATTGTCTGTGACAGCTTTCAGGCTGCAAGGGCAGACTTGAGTATTTGCAACAAGGCTGTGTGACCCTTAAAGCCTGAAGTATTTATTATCTGGCACTTTACAGAAAAATTGCTGATCCTTGACATAAAGCCACATTTGTCTCCCTTGCTGCCAAGGTCTCCCATACGCTTGCCTACCTTTCCTTCCCTCCACCACTTTGCACTCTTTTCTATTTAGAGTTTTTCTCCACTCCCGTCTTACATGGTTCCAGTTCTAATTACGCGCACTTAGTGCCACTATCAGTCCTTGTTAATTCTTTCATGCTAATAATCACTCTGTTCCCCATAACTTAAAATGACTTCTTTTTTTCTTTTTCTAATTTCTACGCCTAACTCAATCTCTGTTTCTTCCTTATAGTTATCTCTTGGCTCGCTCCTGCCCTATCTTAACAATTCTTGAATGAATTCATGTCACACAGCGATGTCCTCAGTTACTCTCTAGTTGGGTTGCTTTTACCTACAACTGGACTGGAAGCTGGTTAAGGGAATATTTCTTTTATTTATACTCCTATAACACCTCCTTTCCCACTCCCACCCAGTGTTCAGGGCTGTTTGTCAAAGTGGGTCTTAATGTCTCCACTTCTTCCCATCGCCCCTCCCACAGTCCTGGGCCATTGTCTCCTGCTTGGATTGTGGCAGTATTATTTTAATTGGTCTCTCTGTTCCGTTCTTACCCTTCTTTTCTCTGTTCTCCACACAGCCATTGGAACGAGAGCTCTTAAAAGTAAATCATATCATTTTACTCTATTTCTTAAAATGCCTCCATGATTTCCCTTTGCACTCAGAATAAAATCTGACCCTTGCTTACCCGCCCTCCACCTTGTGCCTCTTCCCTCAGTCACGTGCTTCACCCAACCAGGCCCTTTCCCAGCCCAGGGCCGGTGAGTGGTTGTTCCCTCTCCTGGAATCCTCCTCCTCCTGCCCTTGCTATGGCTTCTCGCCCACATTTCTCGAAAGCAGTGTCTGCCTCCCTGCAGAAGACGTGCCTTCTATCACATAACCTTGTTTCTCTCTTTCTAGGGAACTTGGCACCATCAGAAATTTTCCTTGATTATATATTTGTTGAATGGCTTATTGATCATCTCCTCCCACCTGTTTAATAAACACCATGAGGATAGACATCTTTATTATTTTGTTTGCCGCTGTATTCCCAGCCTCTACCATGGGGTCTGCCTTATTGAAGACACTTAATAAGTAACCCTTGAATGAATGAACAAGTGAAAATATAGTAGGCAAATAATAAATATTGATACTCAGTATTTGCTCTTGTTTTTCCATGAAATTTTCTTAATCCTAAAGAAGTTTTTGTTTACCTAATTTTTACAGGTACTTCTATTGTGACCATAGAAGCTCTTGCTCCCGACTCAATTCAGGACAGTGTTCAATATTCAATTTTTAGTGGAAATGAAGATGGTGTTTTTTCCCTGTGCTCCAACTCAGGTAATCCTTCTCTGTCCTCTAATAGCTTTATGTCCTGCTCCACTCAATGTTACTACTAATAAATGCTCCTGCAAAATTTAAGAATTAGAAATTGTTAGGAGTAAACAATTTAAAAGGTAAACAGAGTAAAAGGTAAAAGAGTTTTCTATGGTAGCCTATGAGAAATTATGGGAAATCAGGAACTATTTATTTGTTTATGTATATTCACTAAGATATCTATCTTAATACTTCCAAATTAGACAGTGCCTATCCTGCCCTTCAAATTTTTAAAAATAAATTAGTTTCTACTTATAAGTTATCCATCTATTTGGGAAAATTGGAGGAACAGTGGAGAGATCATTGATAGTGAGTTTGAATTGAAAGTAAGCACACACGTCTAGCCTTAGGGAATTTTCATCAGGGATTCTTGTAATTCGCCACTGAATGTCAACAATGCAACAAAAAAGGACAGCTGGAAAGGTTTCTATGTGGTGGTAAAGGAATTACTTCCAAATACAGCATGTATTAAATTTAGCTTTAATAAGATCATTATTGTGTTTTCAATGAATACCAATTGATTATTGGAAACATACTTTTTTGACTAACAACTCTGTAGTAGATACGTATCTACTGCTTCATTGTCAAACCTCAGGGAGAATGTTTTTAATAACTTCTACATTGCCATACAACTGCCTTGTTTAATCTATACTCCATGCACATGGGAAGAATTGGGAGGGAGCAGTTTCTGAGGTAAATGCCCTCCCATCCTGTGTGGTGTTAGGACTTTTGGGTCCACACAGCCTTTGGTCAGCACCCTTTCTGATAGCCTGCTAGAAGCCTTCTTCTCCTCCCCCTCTCAGCTGAGTTAAAGGATGGGCAGGAACCCTGCTGTTAACAGGGTCATTTGTGAACATCACCAAGTCTCAACTTTCTTGTAGTCCAGGTGTCTGAAGGTTCTGGGATTTGTTTAGGAAGAAAGGAAAGTAGCAGAGTTTGCATATTTTCCCAGGCTATCCAAATCCTTCTGCCACTACACTCCTAACATGGCCCAGGTCTGACCTTACTTTTTCTAGAGTCTCTCGTTAAAATACAGATAAAAATCTGCCTAAGGTCAGTCCAAAGAGATCATCCACAGAGATCTCTTTATTTTTTGAATATGTGATTATGTTGAATTCATTTAAAAATTTTATTATGAAATATCTACAAGATGGCAGGTGAAAATGCATAAAATTGTTTAATGAACAATAGTAAAATACAAACCCGTACACTTGCCATCCATGTTCAGAAATAACACATTACAGTAATCTCCTTTTATCCCACGGTTTCACTCTCTGAGGGTTTAGTAACCCATGGCCAGCAGTGGTCTGAAAGTATTAAATGGGAAGTTCCAGAAATAAACAATTCGTAAGTTTTAAATGGCTCACGATTCTGAGAAGCGTGATGAAATCTCACACCATCCTGCCTGGGACGTGAATCACCCCTCTGTCCCGTGGATTCACACTGTATATGCTACCAGCCTGTTCGTTGCTTAGTAGCCATCTCGGTTATCAAATCAATTGTCATGGTTATCACAGTGCTTGTGTTCAAGTAATCCTTATTTGACTTCATAATGGCCCTAAAGTGCAAGAGTAGTGATACTGGCAATCCAGACATGCCAAAGAGAAGCCATAAAATGCTTCATTTAAGTGAAAAGTTGAAATTTATTGACTTAAGGAAAAAGAAAAAAATCATATGTTGAGGTTGCTAAGATCTACGGTAAGAACAAATCTACCTGTGAAATTGTAAAGAAGGAAAAAGAAATTTGTGCTAGTTTTGCTGTTGCACCTCAAAATGCAAACTTACAGCCAGCATAAGGGATAAGGACTTAGTTAAGATGGAAAAGGCATTAAATTTGTGGGTGAAAGACGTGAACAGAAAGTGTGTTCCAACTGAGGGTAATGTGTTGCTCCAGAAAGCATTGAGCTTATATGAAGATGTCAGCCAGGGAACCCCTGAAAAGACTGACACTGAGTCATCTACTGCAAGTAAGGGAAGGTTACACAGATTCAGAAATAGGTTCAGATGGAAAAATATAAAAATTACTGGAGAGGCTGCATTTGCAGACACAGAAGCTGCTGCCAAATTTCCAGCAGAGTTAAAGAAGTTGGTTAAGGAGAAAGGATAGCATCCAAAGCAAGTCTTCAACTGAAATGAAATCAGGCTGTTCTGGAAGAAGATGCCCAATAGAACCTACATTTTTAAAAGCCTAAAAGAAGCACCACAGCATAAAACATGGAAGGACAGATTAACTCTGGTGTTGTGTGGCAGTGCTGCAGGGTGTATGATAGACTCGGGTGTAGTGAACAGAGCAAAGACCCCACATGCTCTCAGAAACAAAAATTATTTGCCCATGTTCTGGCAACATGATCATATTGCATGGGTGACACTCATCTTGTTTACTGGTTCCATCAATGCATCAGCCTAGAAGTAAAAAAATAATTGGAAGAGGAAGGGTTGGAATTTAAAGTCCTGTTAATTATAGACAATGCACCTAGCCATCCTGAATCTGTTTACTGTGCAAATGGAAATGTCCAGGATGTATTTTGACCTACAAATACAATCTCATTGCATCAGCCCCTTGACCAGGGCATCATTAGGTTTGTCGAGGCCACATACACCCACCTGGTATCTGATCTCTTTGATCAACAATTGCTACAGACCATAATCTGGACATAATGCAATGCTGGAAATCATTCACTATTGCTGACGCAATAACATTCGTTAAAGCTGCAATGGATGAATTAAAACCAGAAACTGAAAATGCCTGCTGGAAGAACTTCTGGAGTGAAGTCATGAATGATTTTAAAGGCTTCCCAGGGATTGATGGAGAAATTAGGAAAATCATTCACATGGCAAGACAAGTTGGTGGAGAAAGACTTGCTGACATGCTTGATGAAGAAGTGGAAGAACATATTGAAGGGTGTCCAAAAGTGCTAACAAATGAGGAATTGGAAGAACTTGTTGAATCACATACAGAGGAAGAGGAAGATAAAGAAATTGAAGCAGAATCAGCAGCATGGATGTTACTAAAATTTGCTGAAGTGTTCAGAATTGCACAGATATTAAAGGACAAAATTATGGAATATAATCCTCGGATTGCCACATTAAAGTCGACCGTATGATCACAGAAGGATTACAACCTCTGCAGCAACACATTGATGAGTTAAAAGGAAAGAGCCAGCAACCTGTGATTATAATGTTATTCAAAAGGTTTTGGCAAAAGACCTTCCACTACTGAGGGTCTCCAACCATCAACATTGTCTGCCCCTGACACCCAGCCATCAACAGCATGGTTCTATGATCCAGGGTCACCTGAAGCAGATGATCCTCCTTTTCATGACATGTCAGTAGTAACCTCATGCTATGCTTACATGCTATGCTTACATGCTATGCTTACATCATTCAGCACACTTTTTCTTATCATGTAGGCAATTTATCATCTCACATTATCACAAGGAGGGTGAGGACAGCACAATAAGATATTTTGAGAGAGAGATAGCTGGAGAGAGGGACCACATTCACACAACTTTTATTACAGCATATTATTATAATTGTTATATTTTATTATTATTGTTAATATCCCATGGTGCCTAATTTATAAATCAAACTTTATCATAGGCACACAGTATGTAATTGACTAAAGTAATCTTGTTACGTTATCAAGCATGTAGTATTTGAAGAATCTTAATCTCATTTTGAATTTTTTTTTTAAAACTTAATCAAAAGCTATATATATGTAGATATATATACATACACGTGTATTAGAAGGAAAATATTACTACTGTTTTGTTCTCAAGTTATTAAATAACTGGCACCCTAACATATTATATTATATAACATAACATAAGCATGAACATGAAGTAGGTGTTTGTGAGGCTTCTTACTCTAAGGAAAATGTGGCTTTCTTCCCATACTGTTAGAGCCCAGTAGTGCTTTCATCTCTCTGATGACAATACATCCTTGATTTCTTTGAGAAAAATACACATGGAGCATCTAAGGCAAAATGTGGATCTTGTAGGTGTGCCAGACTGGAATCATCCCACAGACTGGTTATTGTCTTTTCTACTTGCACAACTTTCACAGCATATGCCAGTTATTAGGCCAAAAATAAAAATGAAGCAAGGAAAGCATTAGAAAGCATTAGAAAGCATTCCAAGTGCAAAATTCCAATTATCAAAGCCTAAACACAAGCCTTTTATTAAAAAATCCACTTTGATCTGCACTATAATTGGCACACTTTCCACTAAGTGACATTGGCAATGTAGTGTTACATTTCTATTGTATTTTTCTTTTACAAACAGTAACAGAACATGATAGCCAGCCCAGTGGTCTATTTGGTAACAGAGAGATCCATGTGGAAGCTTTGGACCCACCTCAGACTCGGGCCCCTGAGCCATCTGGGGGTGCAGGAATCAAACCTTGTTTCACAGAGGTTTCTGAAGACCCTCTTCTTTTGTCACCAGACTATCAAAAGGCTTCTTAATGATTCTCTAGCTGCCAAAAGTTAGAGCTACTCTAAATTTTCTATCAGGGTTGTTGGTCACTACAGCCTGTGGTTTGTGAAAGTAATTTTGTTCCAGTACTAACCTGATAACTAAATCTGATGTCCAAAAATGATAATGAGTTTATGAAACTTTAAGTTTGGTAGTATAGCTAGTTCTTAATATAGAATATGCATATTTATTTTTTCTTAACGGAATATAAGTTATAAAATCTCCCCCAAAACACTCAATACCAAAGATGAAGTAATAGAACTGGATATGATCTCCACTAGAATTCAAGTAGGTACCGGATGGCCTGAAGGTTTTTGGACTAGGTTGGTTATCTGGGAAAGCTGGTTCACACAGAGCAGTAAGAATCGTGGCTTCCAGGCCGTATTTCCAGAAACAGTTCAGATTCTTCCACCAGAAGATCAAACTTCTAATAGTCCATGGCTATTAAATTTTCTCTTTCTAAATGTGGAGTTCACAAAGATATTAAATCTATACGTGAGGATGCAGGGGCAGACAGACATGGGTAGAGCATCATGGAATCTACATGTCACTGCAAAGACACTCCAAACATGCATTATGTCACTTGCTCCTCACAGCACCCTGTGAAGTCATTGTTAATATCCCCATTTTACAGAAAAGGGGGCTCAGCTTTATGTAACCTGAATAACCTATTCCAGGTCACAAAATTAATAGGTGGTGGAGTCAGGTAATTGACCTAAATTAACTAGCTAGATCTGGGATTTATGTTCGGTTTCAACTTTCTCTAACTCCAGGTCAGTGCTCATTCAGCGAATCTCGGTTCTATGGAATTTCCGACAGTTAAAGCCTAGTAAATAATAATCATAAATTGAGTTATAAATTCTGTTGTAAAGTAGAGGAAAAAACAGAGTAAATCTAGAAAAGGAAATTATATTAAGAGAGTAAATTTCTTAATTTGGGAGGGAAACTAGAGCATGACATCATCCCCAAAATTCCGCTTCCCTAACCTGGTTCTGCTTTTTATATGAGGGTGTAAAAGTATTACTGAGTGCCTTCTGCAGGCCAGACCCTGGGCTAGACATGGGGGATATGACTGTGTGTACCAGACAGGCAAGAGTCCTCACCTTGTGACACTTATAAACCAAGAGGAATAAAAGGACCAAAACAGGTGAACAAAGTGACGATACAGCCACCCAGAAATACAGGTGCTTTGGGAGAGTCTATTGGGGGCTGACACAATGATGGCACAAGTGTGGGTGGTCCGGAAAGATCCCTGAGGAAGGATAGATGTGGGGGCCATTCCAGGCAGGCGGAAACATGCATGATGACTCTTAAATGTGCTTTCAAGGAACAGATGCATGTTATGGCCATTGAAGGGTTTTATGTGAGGCAATGACAGCATTGTCTTTTATTTAATTCAGAATGGAGACTGGACTGGGGGAAACCAGTTACAAAGTGGGAAATGCTGGTGGCTTGGAGGAGGGTGGCAGCAATGGGACTGCAAGAGGTAGAGTCAAGAGATGTTTGCAAGGCAGACTTTCCAGACCTGGTGATGGGCTAGATATGGAGAGAGAAGGATGACTTAAAAGATAGCTCCTGGATTCCAGATATTTCACAGTTTCTTTCCCTCTGCATGTTTGAACGCTGCAAATATCTGTGAGATCTCAACTTTTTTCACAATGGCCCCAGTTGGTGGGGAAGGGAGGCCAGCCAGTGGGAGGCTTGGAGAGGCAGGTGACCATGTGAGCATGTGAGTCAGAGGTGATTTAGGACTTTCAAAAATATAACTACAGCATCACTTTCCTTTTTTTCTCCTTGAAAACAAAAATAGGACAGCTCACTGTGAAAGAACCCAAGTTTCTCGATTTTGAAGTCAGAAATGAGGTACAAGTCATAGTTTTAGCTGAAAGTGGCAGGCATAGAGCCTACAGCAAAGTAGCAGTCTTGATCCAGGATGTGAATGATAATCCGCCCCGCTTTGAGCAACGTGTTTACCAAGCATCGGTGTCTGAGGGCCAGTTCCACAATACTCACGTCACACAGGTAACAGAAATACGTCTCCCTCTCTCTCTCTCTCTCTCTCTCTGTAAGAGAATCGTTATCAGTCAATATATATCAAAATATCTAAGGCCTATGTCCAACACATCAATTAAAATTTAAATGTTTCCAAGGCATGTACATGTTTGATGGGTTGGATGAAACCTTAGATGGAAGGAAATTTGAGTTTCTGCGTGTACTTTTTTTGCTCTCTGTTCATTCAATGCTCAGTTGCTGCCCCCCTGCTTTCTCTAGGGACCCTGCTGAGCACTAATAGGGACTCTGTAGGTGCACAAAAAATGACTAGCCTTAGAAATACATACAATTTGGTGGGAAAGTACGGAATCTAAGTGTATAACTTAAATGTCATATAATTAATGTTATAATAGAAGCATGCATTTAGTGTCACGAGAATAGGGGAACAAGATGCAACCTATACCTGGAGGACAAGTGTGAGGCTTCACAGGAGAATGATATTTGCATTTTTGCGTTTCCCTTCACCATAGAATTGATTCTTAGTAGTCAGGAAGCTGGGAGTTAGGAGATCCCCAACCTCCTGTGATGCGGCAAAGGCTGAGGGGCATAGATGACATAAAAAGTAAAAAATTAAATAAATAAATCTGTCATCTTGTTCTTAAGATCTTGAACCCACTAACATCATTGGTTTAGTGTTAAAATTGAATGCAGAATGACAAAAAATGATGCAAAGCTTTTGTTTTATTCTCAACCACTAATTTGACAACCCATCAAATCCATCATCAGGATCTAAATTTTTTAGCACTAAATCTAGGTTTTGTTTTGTTTATTTAAAGAGCCCTTTAAAATGAAACTTTAAATACAATATAAAAAATCCACACCTGGCCTATTTTATCAGTAATACTTTAGGAAATAAAGAGCAAATACAAAAAGTTATCATTCACTCTTTGGAGATTTTCTATAACATTTCTTTCCTTTCCTGGTGCTAGCGTGAATCCATATACATCACTGGAAATCTTCTATTCAAGCAAATTAGATTCTTTTCAAGTAGTCTCTCCTATTGCATAAAATTATAGCTCAAAAACATGTGCCATTCTTCCTGAAAGTTATTTAGACATGCTTTGGATGAGTATGCAGAAAGTTTCCTTCCCTACCTCCACTTTATTATAAAGTTAAATGTCAGCTTTGGCTGTTTGATTCTTTTCATCATTGTCTTTAAAATGTGTTTGACAATCTGTGATGCTTTCATAATTCATTTCTCTGCAGAACAGGCTTAACCCATCTAGCAGAATAAATCTTATCTAACAGAAGAGTCGATTCCTCACAGGTTTTTGCTACTGACCCGGATAGTGGGTTGAATGGCCTAATCGAGTATTCCATTGTTTCTGGCAATCAAGACGAGGCATTCCAGATTGACGCGCTGAGCGGCGTGGTAACAACAAATGCAATTCTAGATTATGAGTTCACCAGCTCCTACAGGTTTGTCCAGGATTCCAATCCATTTAATCAACTACTCTGTCTGCTTTCTGACAACACTGTCTGTCAGTTACTTGACTGACAGACTTCCCGTGATGTAAGCTTAGTTTTCCCTTTGATGCAATTTATGATCGCTCTTTTTGATATATTAAAATAGTCTCAGGAATTATTTGTATTTGGAAAAAGTGATTAGAATAGAACAACTTTAACATCCCTGCTATTAATAGTTCTAAGATTTTATGAATTTGTGATGCTATTAGGCACTAAATGAGGGACATTAAAAAGATGTTTGTGAGATGCCCACTGAACTAGAGAGCCCTCTGCAAATGTTTGTTGTTATTGTTTTTTAGAAACAGTGAAAACTGACATTTTGCTCCTTAATTCTTTGCTCTTGTTTTGTATATGAAAATACAACGCTGTTATCAGGGTCGTGCTGCAGCACTGTGTTCTACTAGAGATGATCTTATTAAAAGCACATGGTCAACATTAAAACTTTGTGTCTAGAGTCCAAGATATGCCAGCCTTAGACAGAATTCAATAAAGGAGAGAGTAATAGTGTGACAAGCCTTCTTGGTATTTTTAAAAATCATAGCTACAAAAGTCTTGATTTACATACAGAGATGTTTATGGCATCACAATCTGTAGAAGCAAATGACTTAAGAAACTGAAAATGTCCACGAGTGGGGACTCCTTAAGGAATTTTGGCACAGCCCTTCCACGGAATACCATGAAACTGATTTTACAAAAGAAAGATGTGCACATCCATGTGTGCTGATGGGGACAGAGCTCTAGGCCATATGATGAAGACAGTAAGGAGATACGGTACAGTGCTTACACAGCAAGCCTGTTTGAGCAAAAGCACCCCCAGATACTTGGAATACTTCTGGAAGAAAACACAAAAAAACTGTTAACATTATTTGTTTTTGGAAAAGTGGTCAGGCAGCCTGTGGTCAAAGAGAGGCTTGACTTTCTTATTGTCCATTTTAGTATGCTTTCTATATATGTGTGTCATATTTGTGTATGCTTTTCCAAAAGGCCTGGCCCTAATGATATTTTATGTAATCTTCACAACCACCATATGAGGACATTAGGGTGGGCATTTTCTTATTTACTGACAAGGCAACAGACATACCGTGGCTTGTTCAGGGTGACAGAATAACTTGAGGATCAATGTGGACTTGTGCCTAGGTATTCAGTTTTCAAGTCCCACTACCTCCACCAGATGGCTGCAGAGCAGACCTCCCATGTAAGGAAAACACGGGTACAGTGCACCAAAGACCGCGAGTGTCAATGACCTCACATGACAGACTCCTTTCATATTTTATGAGGAAAGTACAATATATTCCTGTGGTGAAGCAATGAGAGTTCATTAAAATGGAATCTCTTATCGTGTGATCGGATTAATTAACCTCTGAAAAACCTCCTAACTCTAAAAGTTTGATTAAGCGTTTAGTTTTTTGGTTTAATATATTTTGAAATATAACTTCAAAAGTATTTTAAAATTTTAGGATCTTACCCTGTGTTAACTATTGGGAATTTTTTAGTAATAGTTTAGCATAATTAATGTTTATGATACTTATTGTATGAATATGTTAAAACCTATCCCTGCTACATTGTTTCTATAATAATTGTAAGCATGAAGCTCACCCCCACCCCACACCACCACTCCGTGGATGACTGCAGGTAAATCTCAGTCTAGTTGCTGTTTGAATGATTACAAATTCAGAAATTATTGATCGTCTGCTACATTCTAGAAACAGCGTTTTCTGATTGCGATGACTTTCTGTTACAGTGTTCTTCTTACTCAGTAGACCCCAATTAACAATTAAATCTAATTTTTTTCAAATTTTCCTGCTTGCATCATAGTTTCTATATTTACAACACTTAAATTGGTCCCAATATTTAAAAGCACCTCTCTCCCATTCCCCATGAAGAATTTAACTCAAGGCTGGGAGAAGCAAGAACTGGGGGAAGCTGAACCCCTCACACACTGCCACACACAGAGAGAAACACAGAGATAACCTCACGCACACACACACACACACACACACACACACGGTCTGCAGCATCAACAAAGCAAAAAATATTTTAAACTTTCTGCCTCTCTGGGCTCTCTCCACACCCACCCACAACTCTGCCTGCATTGTGGCTTGTGTCTGTCTTTAGTGCTTTCCTTGATATTTAAGGCAATAAGAAATAGAAGATGATTTTTCCCTACACCTTTAGTGAATGCTTTAGAAACAGTATAATTTAGCTTTCAACTTTTCTTTATTTTTGAAGTATTGCTGTTTTGTCTAAATGAGGAAAATATTTCCAATTCCAGCCCTTTCTTTTAAAATATAAACTGAGAAAAAAGAGAATGTCAGTATGATTCTACTAAATATAAGCATATTAAATATATTTACTTTTCATATTAAGCCACCTATAAGAAAACTCAGTAGAAACATGATTACAAATTATAAAATAGGTGTTAATTTCTGTCTGACTGATACTTCTGAATTTATAAATATTACTTGCCAAGCATGAGGCTCTGGATACAAAGACAAATGAAATAATCCAGTTCTCGGGAAGCTTAAAAATTGAGTCCCAATAAAATCTATAGCAGAAAGTGTATTAATAATCATAGTAGTTGCCATTTATGGAGCTCCAGATTTACATTTATTTATCTAATTGAATTCATTTAATAGACACGATTTACAGAATGAAGAAATTGAAGCTCAGAGAGCTAAAGTTGTTTGGCCAAGAATATGAAGCTAATAAATGGTGACATGTGATTCTAGCCCATATGAATGATCTCAGTAGGGCTTCCTATTGTATGATGTAAATGAATCTGAAAACTACATGCATGTACATTTACAAAATACAAAATAGAAAAAAAATTAAAAATTAAAATAATATTAACAAATAAGCCCAGCTTGTAATTATGAAATAACACATATTTAAATGTGAACATCCAAGAATGGAATTTGAATCACTGCTTTCCACTACTTGACTTATAACTGATGTAGAGCTACTTATCACTGTTTAAATTGGTAATTGATATTCATATAATTATAATATTCTAGGGCCAAAATTAATCTTCTGGAGGACTTTAAATAAAAATGAGCAAAAAGACCTAGACAACTAAGGGTTCATTTAAGTGTTTAAAAATTCCATTTCTGTAGCATAAATATCCAAGGTGAAAGAACAATTATCACCAGGAGCAATGCTGAGATGTTAATTATCATTTCCAAAATACATGGCTCTTAAGAAGCAGAGCTGGGATTAGAACCCCAGTCTGTTGACTCCTCAAGGAAAAGGGAATAAAAGGCATTGCAGGCAAAAGGCACGAGGAAAGGCATGGGTATATGAAAGTGCTTGGTATGCTTGCAAGTAACAAGTGTCACAGTGCACCTGAGAAGCAACGAAGTGTGGGGGATACAAGAGGTTGGCAGACAAGTTTTGAAGGACTTCTACGTTTATCGCAGCACAGTTCACAATTGCAAAGACATGGAATCAACCTAAGTGCCAGTCAACTGATGAGTAGATAAAGATAATGCGGATTACTACTCACTCAATAAAAAAGAATGAAATAATGTCTTTTCAGCAACTCAGATGGAACTGGAGGCCATTATCCTAAGTGAAGTATCTCAGGAACAGAAGTATCTCATTTGTAAGTGGGAGCTAAGCAGTGGGTATACATGGTCACACAGAGTGACAGAATGGACACTAGAAACTCAGAAGGGGGGGAATGACAGATGAAAAAATTACCTATTGGGTACAATATACACTATCGGGTGATGCGTACACTGAAAGCTCAGACTTCACCACTATACAATTCGTCCATTTAATCAATAACCATTTGTATCCCTAAATCTATTAAAATTTAAAAAAAATCCTATCTGGTCAAAGGCCTAATTTAAAGTTTAACATGGGAAAAGAAGCTTCCCAGGGTTGGTAGAATAGGAAAAATATGCTCTGACCTTAGAATGCTTAGTATGGGCCTGTTCTAAGTCTGGTCAATTTCATTTATACTCTCTGCTGATAATACTAATCAGCTCAACAGTTCTGGAACGTGGAGCCAGTTGGACAGGTTACACCCAATAGTTTCATGATGACTGCCAAAGAGAGAGCCATCACAGACAGCCTGAGGAACTAGTTCTTCATCATTTTTTATTTGTTCTTCAAGCCATTGAGAAACCTTTTATTTGTCCCTTTATTTTGAAACTTAATATTTCCCTCCATATCAAAGAGTCTCATTTTTTTTAACCTGACAAGGCATTCTGTAGAGCTCCTGAAGTTGTAACATTGTGAAAATAAAGATGATTACGTCTACAGAAGAGTTGACAGAAACTTAACTTTGATGTCTTGGCTGAGACTTTACATGAAATAGGGAGGGGCAGGCAGCAGGAGAAGAAAGCATTATGAGTTGATTATTTGTGCTAAAATATTTCCATATGTACCTGACTGATACTCATACTAACAAAATAAACTTTCCATGGAATTATTCCAGAAGTGTGAGATTCAGGTGGTTGTGCTACAGATATCCCAACTGAGAGTGTAGAAGGCAGTCTGTGTGCTTCATGAACGGTAGATAAACAGTGATCCTTTGCGATTAAGTGGCATTCAAACCAAGAACGAGTTAATGCTTATTTTACATCATTTTAAAATTTTGGATTGGAAAGAGAAAGAATATTTATCAGGTGAGCTAACGATGGAAAAGAAAGTCGAAGTGTGTCAACTTCCAAGACTCAGTTCCTTAAAAGGTAGTCTCCACAACTGGCTCAGACTAAACCACTTCTAAATTAAAGAGCATCTTTTTATTCAAAACTCATTTTATTAGTCAGCTGCCCTATTGGCCTTCATAGCATTTAGAGGGAGTGAAAAATAAGCCAATGATGATATATACGCAGTGATATCATACGAGTGTGATATATACGCAGCAAGAGAGGAAAATTCAAGGGGTGTCATTTAGTGGAGCCCAGCTTTCCAGGTGACGAAGACCTGGGCTTGAATCCTGGCTCTGTCATGTAACGTATGTGACCCTGGGCAAGCCCTGAGAAACCAGCACTTAACACTTACTAAAGAAAATCGAGCAAGGCAGCTCTCTACCCAAAGGAGCTTATGGGAGAGGCAGACAAATTATTAAGAACAAAGAATGATGATTGCTGTGGCAGAAGAATGTACAGGGTGCTATGGGAATAGATACAGGGGCATTCAGATCAAATGAGAGGTCATTTGACCACTTGGCAGAGATGTGAGCTTTGAAAAACCAAGGACGTGTAGGGACAGGGATTGCAGCCAGAAGCCAGGACTTAGAAGTTCATGTGTACATGTTCTGGGCTTGGGCAAACCTCTTGTAGACATGGAGAGTGAAGGAAATGTTTTAAATAGGGAGGCCAAGTTTTCAAATGAGGATTTTACATGGAGCAACTGAGCTGCAATGTGGGGGGTGAATGGAGCAGATGAGACTTGCACAAGGGAGTTGCTAAGTTATCAAGCACTCCTGGTGAGAAAGGATACAGTACACACAAAGCATTCCAGGTGAAATGATGACGGGCTGAGGCTACAGAGACCGACTTGTCCAGTTTTTCCCAGGACTTTCTTGGCTATAGCACTGAAAATCCCATTTCCCAGTTTGCCTAGACTATCCTGAACTGGTTTTAAGAACACTGCAAGTCCCATGTCCCAGGAAACCCTTCAGTCCCAAGCGAAGCAGAATATTTGATCACCCCATCTGAGGCTCTGAAGGTAGGGACAAAATGGATAGGAACACTAATATAAGTGACATTCAGGAGGCAAAATTGATAAGATGCATAATTAGTTGGATGTTGGAAGGTTGGGGAGAGAAAGGGAGATGCTGAGGACAGTAATAAGGTTCGTAGCTTGGTTGATGGAGAAGCTAGTTGTAGCATCATCTAAGAGAGATGGAATCACTGCATCTTTCAGATCAGGGGCTTTTACCTCTACAGTCCTAGCTAATCATGCATCTTTTGTATGTGTATTCATCATGGTGGTGCCTTCTCTTAATTCCACAGTTCTGATTGATTTGCAATTTGGATCTGAAAAATATCAATACAAAGCAATCTTTTACTGGCTGTATCTTTTGTTGGTACAGTAAGATGGAAATATGTAGCATGGTTGAGACAATCTACTTATCTAACATATAGGTACTGGTGTTTGTATTTTTTAGGTGATTCTTAGTAGGACAGGATTGAATTTTACAGTGTGGCTCCCAGAAACAGCCCATTCGTTTGGACATTAATGCCTCATGACCTCTGGTTGCTTGCTGGATTTGGTTCTCTAAACATGTCAAAAACAAATAAAATTCAGGCTACCATTCTTATGAAATAAATATTAAATGATGCCATTTAGAAAAAGCCATTTTAAAATTTGCAACTAGATATTTGGTATTTATGTTGTTTTTCTAATTCCTGGGTGGTGGATGACATTCTTTGATTCTTTTCCAAACCAGCTTGATTGTGCAAGCCACAGATAAAGGGATGCCCAGGCTTTCTGATACAACCCTGATCGAGATACAGATGACTGATGTAAATGACAATGCCCCAGCTTTTCTGCCCTCTGAAGCAGTGGAAATTGCAGAAAGTAAGTGTGGCAATTTGGAATCATGGTTTTGATTAACTTGTGTAATATGATTGACCATTTTCTTCAGCCAAATACTGTGCTAAATATGAGTACAACAGCCATGCAAGCTAGATCATTTTTATCTTTATTTTACAGAATAGAAAATGGGTGGTCACAAGTTAAATATCAAATGGCAGAGGAGTTAAATGTTAAAGCTGAGATGTGCATTCAGATCCGTGGGAGGCCAAGTCCCCATGCTCCAACTGCCATTCCTCCCAGCATCTGTTTATGTACAGACATTTCTTGAAAATTAAATCTAGAAGCATATTTTGTGGACTGTGATAACCATTGTGACCCTCCTCTGAGAAGAAGCAATGTTCACACCTCTGCCGATCTTTGCAGGACACTAATGACAAATAATAAGTGAAGTGAATTAATTGCATGTTGGTTGCACAAAGCCATCATTTTCCCGTAGAGTAACCTAACTTTCAATATTTGTACCACACCAATGGTAGCGGTTGAAATATAAAATTTTAAGTGATATACTGATTAATCTTCATTATTTGGATCTGTGAGTTATTCAATGACTCCATAATCTGTGAACCTAAAGTTGTCTATGGTCAGTGGCTGCACTGGTAAAACTCAACCCAACTCATTATAGTTGAAGTGAAAATAATGGTGGCCCCTCACTTGCCTCTCTCCTGTCACTCTAAATACCAAACTCTTTCTTAAAATATTTCCACCATTTCATTATAGTCACTTTCCAAACAAATGATCACTACCTCTCACAGAGGAATACATACCAGAAATCTCTATATGTAGGGATATCTACTAATATTACAGTCTACAAATAAAAAAATTCTGCAGCTTTGCCTCTCACATATTTACCATATTTTCATTTGATTTTATTGAAGGTATTATTTTTAAGTACATGCGTTAGTGTTAAAATACAGCAATGTGCCCAGTATAAATATGTCACAAGAACAAACTGTATAAATCAAATCATACTGAATGGGGTAAGGTGTGGTTGGTGAACATCAAGAATGTTCAAGCTGGAAAACTGAAAATTATGACTCTTACATACAGTGGGACTATTCTGAGTATTTTGGCATATTCTTTCCACCTGTCCCATACCTGTAAGCTTAAAAACAAAGTCCCCTTTCATGGGCAGTTTAGACTGGAGAACAGATGTGGCGTACAAGATTCTGAGCATGTCACCTATTTTGTGATTTTTTTTTTTTTGGTGAAAAATATTAGAGATTTGCTTTCATGGCTAGTACTACGTATACTTTGTTTTTCTATAGTCTTGATAATTTTGAGAGTCAGATTTAAGAGAAGGAAGCAGCACATGTGCCACCCCAAAAGAAATAATATTGCAAAAATAAATACAAGGCAATATGCATCTAACTCTAACTTCAATACCCAAATACGTCCATTTAAATCTGTCCTACTTCTCAAAATTTTATGTTTTGTATTATTGTTCTGAGTAATACCCTTCCTCCCATCCACATCCCCATGAGGGTATGATTTTGACAGAAACCAGTTAGTACAAATAAGTGGCTCAGAATGTTTCTGGGTCCTGGAATTGTGTTGTGAGCATATGATGAAAAAAAATGCAATATTAAAATTGAATATACCCTACATCTCAATTCCCTACTCAGTAATAAATTTTCACATTTATTGGGCTCATAAATTCTTCAGAGTTTTTGTTCAGTTCATAATGAGCTTTGTATGAGAAATTGAGCCAAGAAAAAGCAAATCATGCTGGCCTTAGAATAAAAATGCTTGGATTGAATTATTAAAGAAATGTATCTCCGAGGATGAATTTTAATGGAGACTGACAGTGCTCATGACTATTTCAGATGTTTTGCCTGGTGTCATTGTGACTCGGGTGTCAGTTCATGATGCAGATTTGAATCCAGCTTTCATCTTCAGTTTCACCAGAGAGGGTAATCCTGGAGCCAAGTTCGCTATTGATCAGAACACTGGAGTAGTGGTGTTGGTGGAAACATTGGATTTTGAAAAAGTTGCTGAATATGAGCTGCTCATCCAAATTTCTGATTCAGTGCACCATGCAGAGGGAGCACTCCTAGTGCATGTGCTGGATGTCAATGATAACCCTCCAGTGTTTGCTCGAGATTTCTATCAGGTAAAGAGAGGCTGAAACCACAGCCAAACCTAGAAAGCACAGGGAATATGTCCATTGTTGACAGACTAATTTAGGTAGACAGTATTCACTGTTCTTAGTGCCTAAAATAATGCTGCAGGTTTTGTATTTAATATCATGGAGGCTGTTGTAAGCACATGTGGAAATGAATGTCTCGTTCAATTCAGTTTTACTAAATATATATATCTTTTTTTGAAGTCTTTAGGGGTTGGAGTCCAGTTGTTCATAATAGTTGAAACTTGCCTAATATTTGCTAAGCCACAGATAAGATAGTTTGTATTATCTGAAGACAATTTGGGCAAATTCTTTCTTTCCTGGGCATATTTTTAGAATGTATTGATTAACATTTTGCAGAAAAAAAATCATGAACCAAACTCTAAAGTGGATTTTTAGTTTTTAGAGCTTAGTATATATTTATAGAAGTAAGAACAATGATAGCATTCAACCAAGTGGCTGGAAATGGACGCCAGTACTGGTGACTTTAGCAAATGAAAGATTGAAGTGTAGGCACAGGGGGAAACTAACCCAAGTAATGATCGTCTGTGAACCCTTGCTTGCATTATGCAAGGTATATAATGTGTATTAGTGACTGTATTAACTACCTTCTGCCATATAAAAATAGCTTAGAAGGAAAATTTTTCATAATAAAAATCAAAACTGTATGAAATTTTCTTTATTTTGTTCTTTTCTGAATCTGGGGACTATTAACACAGTTTTAAAATATATGTCAACCCTATATATTAATTGATATATCTGAGAAAGTCAGGTTGTATTGTATGGTTTTCATAATCAAAATGAATAAGATGACCTCATGTTATGGACCTGTTTGGGGCAATATCTTCAGCCTTTCAGCACAGTGTCCTTTTTCCTCTTTTTCCCTCAGGTCACAGTTCCTGAATCAGCACCTGTGGGGTATTCAGTGCTGACTGTGTCGGCCACAGACGTAGAAAGCAATGAGAACATTTCTTACAGAATCCTTTCCTCTTCTAAAGCGTTCTTCATTGATCCTGTGAATGGTGAGTAACTTACAGCAGCATTAGTGCACATATGTTGGAGGTACAGGATGGAAACCTCAAATGATCCTTCCCAAATGCCCCTAAAAGAGCCCCCCACCTCTGCCCCCTGGGACTAGAAGCACCACTTTCTTATTTCTCTTCACATCAAGTAAACCGCAGTAGCAAATACCAGTGTTTTTTCTCTTCTCTAACGTTTCAGTGGCTGGAAAGCAAAAGGAATTGGTTAGATTTCTGGTAATTACTAACAAATTCAGAGACCCAGTGTAATAAATGCCCCATTCATCTGCCCAACCAAGCGCAGTTCAGGCAATTATCCCCTGCCTCAACAGGGATCAAAATGATGTCGAAGGGATTAATTTTGTCCGAGGACTTCACGTTACTCGAGTTTGGAGGCTTTCTTCCCAAGCCAAGTACAAAAAAATTCAGTAATAGCATCATCTATTCAACAAAAACAAGAATAATCAAAAAAGGAAAGTTATTCAAGCATGTCTACTAAGTAAAAACCATCATGGTGTTCTGATTTATTTCATGCCTTCCGAGGCTTTTTGTCTTTTTATCAGAGAGCAAGACATTTGTGGTTGTCAAATGCATTCAGGCAAGTGATTCCAGATTAGAACAGTTAAACAGCATATACAGAAAGTTTAACAGTGAGTGGACATTAAAAGTTAAATTTAATAAAGATGAATAATTAGCAAAACAATGTCTCTAGCAGAGCATACTAGAAAAGAACGGGGCCTGGGACTCCCTGCACTGTTGTTCCCATCTCTATCCATCATGGCATCATTTCACAACTGGCCCTACTTAAAAATTACATGAAAGGAGAATTTAGTTCCAAAATACCAGTATGAGGCCCACTGGATGTTGCAAAGGGAGAAGGAAGTAAGTTGTCACTTAGCTTGTGGATGAATGGCTACTGCGTGAATATAAACAGGTCAGTTCAGTTCATGGTGGGACTCTAATTGAAACGTGGCATTTAAATGTCAGCATTCTGTATTCTTTTTGAATGACCATACTTAAGACATTTGTCTTAGAAAAACATTGTAACATACATATTTATAAAAATTATATATTCCTTTTTTCTAGATTTAATACAATAAAATTTATTAAATATAGTTCATTGTAAAGGGAAAATTCACTTGCTGAATTAACCGTGAGCTTTGGGAAAGACATTTCTGTAATTGAGCAATAGTTGTAACTCTGTGTTGCCATATATATTGCTTTCATTTGGCTAGAGTGAGTGTCAGCAAGTATTTCCAAAATAAATACCTTAATGCCAAAATATCTATCTCTATACATGTGTTTATGGACAGTGGCATGGAATATAAATTTTACAAACAAGAATATATTTTTTTAAGTGGTAATGGAACAACTTACTATATAAAATAAAATTCAGAGAAATATGTGGCAAAGACAACCTCAGGCAGCACGCATATTTCATAGCGTGAATGCCATGACTATCACTTCTGGATAAGTGTTATAAAAATAGAAATATAATTTTGCATTTCTAGTTGGAGTCATTGTTAATTGTGACTTAAATCTAACAAACAGCTAAACACATTAGTAGATAGTCAATAAACATTTGCTGACTAAATGGATGATGAAAATTTAATTTCATATTAAAATACTATGTCTCATTCTTCAGGTACAATATTTACTATCAATCCCATATTACTTCTGGATAAAATATCAACAATTCAATTTCTTGTTGAAGCCAGTGACGGTGGACTTCCTGACCTGAAGGCTCTTACCTTAGTGGAGATAGAAATACAAGATCTGAACAATCACGCCCCTGAGTTTACAGTAGAATACTATAATCTTAGCGTGAGTGAAGATACCCTAATTGGAAGCACACTTGTCACATTTTCAACCATCGACCGTGACTGGACCCGTGAAAACACATATGTTGAATATTCCATCATCAGCGGTAATTCCCAGAACCATTTCCACGTGGAAACTAGTTTCATTCATTCAGCACATCCTTATAAGCAAGTTGGTTATCTCGTGTTGCTTCACGGTCTGGACAGAGAAGCAACCGCCAGCCATAAACTTGTCATTCTGGCATCTGACCACGGCTGCCCTCCCTTGAGTGCCACAACCGTCATATCCATAGAAGTACTGGATGTCAACGATAATCCACCTCAATTCAGCAGTCCGGACTATCACGTCCACGTCAAGGAAAGCACCCCTCTCGGGAGTCACATCACCGTGGTCTCCGCAGACGACCGTGATGTGGGCTCACATGCAGAAATCATCTACCACGTAATCTCCGGAGATGAGAAGGGACATTTTTATTTGGAAGAAAAAACTGGAGTTCTTTATTTGAGTAAACCTCTGGATTATGAAGAAATGATAAAATTCACTTTAATGGTCCAAGCTTCCGATGAAGAAAAGAAACACTTTTCTTTTGCAGTTGTGTTTGTCAATGTCCTAGATGATAATGACCACGCACCTCAGTTTATGTTCTCAAGCTTCAACTGTGTCGTTCCAGAAAATCTGCCTGTTTTCTCCACCATATGTTCTGTAAATGCTTTGGATTTTGATGCAGGGCCTTATGGAGAATTGACCTATTCGATTCTGTCGCCCTGTTTTATCCCTCATGGAATGTCGCATGATCCTGATCCCTTCCTCATTGACCCTTTGACAGGGGATATTCGTGCTAAGCAAATCCTTGACTATGAAAATGGTAATAAATACTGCCTCACAGTTCAGGCCAAAGACAAAGGTGACTCAACAGCCTCCTTAATGGTTTGGGTGGATATTGAAGGGATAGATGAATTTGAACCCATTTTCACTCAAGATCAGTATTTTTTCACCCTCCCAGGAAAGAATAACGCAGGACAGTTGATTGGCAGAGTGGAAGCTTCAGATGCAGATGCTGGTCTCGACGGAATCATTCTTTACTCCCTTGGATCTTCATCTCCTTTCTTTTCAGTAAATAAAACTAATGGAAATATTTATTTGATTAGAGCCCTTCCCCTAATAAAAAATCAGGTCAGCAAAGAAGACACCGTGGAAATGAAGATACTTGCTCATAGCCCCAAACCAGACTCCAAGTTTGCGTCTTGCACGGTTTTTGTGAATGTGTCTTTCTCCTTGGAAGGAATGCACGTGGCGGCATCCACCAGCAGCTTTTCAGTCAGCCTCACCATCTCCTTTTTAGTATTTCTCTTACTTGTCTGCATTATAATTGTGCTAATTTTAAGACACAAACAAAAAGACACAATAAACAATTACGAGAAGGAAACCTCGTCATCTTTAGATAGCAACTTGAGAGTGACCAGAGATGCCAGCATGCTCAAGGCCTTCCAGAAAACTAATGACTGCAATAAGGAGGCAGTGCTTGTGGCCCCCACGCCTGAATGGTTGAGTTTAATAAGCATGATGGAGAAGGACATTGTCAATCTGTACAGGCACTCCAGCTCCAGCGGCCACTGTTCTGTAGAAGGAGAAACTGCAGAAGATAAGGAAATCCAGAGGATAAATGAGCATCCTTACCGGAAGGGCTCAGACTCAGTGCTGAGTGACCGGGAGTCCAGGGTTCCAGACTCGGGAATCCCCAGGGACTCAGACCAGCTCTCCTGCCTGTCTGGGGAAACTGATGTGATGGTCACAGCCGAAACAGCAGAAGCCAGCCAAGCATTTGAGGAAGGAGATGGAGGGGAGGGCTGCAGCACCACCTATGTTCAAAATAATGTGTTACCCCAGACAGTTCAGAAGAGAGAGGCAAAAGAAAGCATCTTAGCTGATGTCAGAAAAGAATCTATCTTTACTTCAGGTGATCAGGAAGCAAGATGTGCAGCTCTTTCAACTCAGATAACCTCTGATCATGATGGAAGAGGCAATTATCACTGGGATTATCTCCTCAGTTGGGAACCCAAGTTCCAACCTCTTGCCTCAGTATTTAATGATATTGCAAAACTAAAGGATGAATATTTACATATGCCGGGCATTCCAAAAGAGAAGAAATCTTTTGTTTTTCCACCCCCTTTGATAACAGCAGTAGCCCAGCCTGGGATTAAAGCAGTTCCACCGAGAAAGCCAGCCATAACCCCAGGGCAGGGCCTTCAAAAACACCCACGCTCCCCAATCCCCTACCATCTTGGTTCTCTCCCGGAAGCTATGACTCCAAGTTTTTCTCCATCTCTTTCCCTGTTGACCATGCAGACTCCTGCCATGTCTCCACTGGTGTCAGATGGAGAATTAGTAGGAATACACATAAGTGGTACATGCCAAGAACTTAAAGCAGAAGATGAAGTTCAAATATAAAACCACTGGGATGCCAACCAGTGTTCACCATCGGTCATGAATGACTGAGCAAAACATTCTCAAGCAAGCTCCTCGAGGTTTGGGTTCATTCTTATCTAAAAGCAAGTGATTTAGTCAGTGATTTTAAAACCTGCCCATTAACGTTTCTCAAATTTCATCCAGCCTTAATGAGAATTATTTCCTCTTTTAACCCTTATGTGCTGCTCTCAGGACTCACACATGTATATAATATTCTGTTATACCTGTTTTCTGTATGATTAGATTTCCAAAGGATTCAATGGACTTAACTGACTGCCAAAATGTTTATAAGGAAATAAATGGAAATAAAGTATAGTGTGCACTCTGGTCACATTGCTGCTGATTACACTGATATATCTGAAACAAATTAGTAAAGGCTAAATAAGGAATTAATTTAGGACAGAAAGTAACACACAGGGGAAATCTGGAGGGATAAAGTTCAGTTTTAAGATGAAGTGACAGTCTGTGGCTCTGATATAGAGATGCATTTCTCCATTTCCCCCAGATACCACACTTGCAGAGTTTAGCCATAATTTGAATTTTGGTGTGGTGTCTTTTGAAAATCTAATGAGAGATTAAGAATGAAATTTGTCACAACTCTGTGCCAAGAGGCAGAAACAAATAAGATAATTATTCCTGATTAAATGAACCAGAAATGCATGTTCTTGACTGAGGGCCAGGATTGTTAGTAGCAATACTTACGTGGTTGGCTGCCACCTGAGATGCATTATTTTGGCCTTCTTTACAAATAGAATAATGACTTTTTTCAATGTTCTGTCTTGTAAATTGGTACTTCAAAGATTCGAAGATTAATTTATAGAAATTATTTTATTTTCTTCTAGATAGAGTAACTTTTGGTACGAAATAATGTATCCACTCACTGTCAGTTTTTAAAGTTTGTGTAGATAAAATTATGTTATTAGCTAATTATAAATTTCATAGAGTAATTTAGCAATATATTTTTAAATGGAGAGTTTTTTTAATATAAATGTTTCTACTATAAAGTTAAGAATGAATTTCAGAAGTCTTTCTGCCATTTGCTCGTACTCACGTTTAGCTTTAACAGTCATTAGATGGAGTGGCAACATGGTTAAAATAATTGTGTTTTGTACAATTACTGTTTTAGAAATACAGTAGTATTGTATGGTGCTCATATATAATGCTATATCCTTCTCTCCGGGGAGCCTGAGAATCCGTCAAATATTCTTATCCCTTTCAGGAAGGCAGAGTGCATCCTGAGGATGATAGTCCAGAAGTTGTCTTCCCATGGCAGGCACCATGGCCAGATTGTAGGATGACAGTTTAAGAATACTAATGTGAAATATGAAGGGCCTCTGGTATGGTGGACTTCGGCTTTAGAAATATTTCCTTTATGTTTTTTTTTTCCCCATTGGCCTCACCTGTGAAATTATGTGAGATGATTAATTTCTCTTTACTGAAAAACATTGCAGGGCTTAGTGTTTGATATCTAATATCATTTTGCAGATAAATAATTCTACAGCTTCCTATGCTGATGTTATCTGTTATACATCTTGGTTGACTCAGATTGAGAACAAATGTATAAAACCACATTACAAATTGTATGAAACATGAAGGCTTTGGGATAAGCCTAGAATCCTAGGGAAAGTCATTTAGGTTGAAACATTTAAATATTATAGGATTGATACATGTTTCCCCTTTTTTTCATTGCCTCTGGGGAAGATTTCATGACTTTTGTAAAAAGCATATTTAATCATATAAGTGTTCCAATATTTATTAACTCTTTGACTCTTTTCCAAAGATTGCTTTGAGCATAGGAAGAAATTCTGTACTATTTTTTTTCTAATTATGTGTGGAGGTTTTGTTTTGGAATAGGATTATTTCTGGAAACCAAGAACATTTTGTTGTTTTTATTTAAACAGTTTCTTTACTTATGCTTTAAAAAAGTTACCCATCTAACTAATCCCTGTGTTACTTGCCTGTGATTTATGACTCATTCTGGACACAATTTTGCATTTTTTTCTAGCCACTTGATAAAAACAGAAGTCATGAAGTATTTAACGTTCCTTACCAATATTCAGTGGATTTTTAATTGATGGCTTCATTAGTATTGTATCAGCGCCACGACACCACCACCAACTGCTGCAAATGGGATCGAGGGTACAAATGTGAACACGCTGGTGAAGTGTTTGTAATAAATCATATGTCAGCCCTTTCAACCAGAGTGCTTTTTTCCTAAGTAAACAATATAATTTGTACAGTTTTCCTTCAGGTTTAATATTAACTTGCCTCATGTGTTCTGTGTTACTTTGCTGATCTACGCACTAGCTTTAGCACTCTGGAGGGGGTACAGAACTTGTTAGTGGAAAATCATACTAAGCCCCAAATTCATAAGCTATAAAATAAAAGACAGTTGTCTCTTGTGGAATTTTGGCTGCCTGAAATTCTGGACTTTCTTGTTGGCAGCCTTAAAAATACTGGTGTAAATCAGTACCAAATGGATATCAAAATTCCATGTCCTAGTAGTAATCATTGAATTGGCTTCCAAAACAGATTCCTGGGCAAAGAAAAAGAAAAATGCTGTATCTTTAGGGATTTGATCATTTAACTGTTTTTAAAAATATTAAAATGCACTATGTACTACTGGCTGCCCACACATATACCTGTTTAGTCTATAGTAGATGTCCAGTTGAGACAGGATTTGTGTTTCCCGGGACCTTTTTCCTGAGAGCCCTCCTTGCTGTGCTTTCTAGAAGTTATAATGATGACAACTAATTATTAATTTTACATCCAAGCTTATGCTTTGTAACTTTTGTTTTGTATTGTCATTTTATATATGCCTTAAGTTAAAAAAGCCAAATATAACTGAGGATCTAAGATGGTGATCCACTTCAAAGCAACGAAACACATGGAGTTTAATATAGTCATGGTATTCTCACATGATATTATAGATATACTCACTGGGTTTATTTTCACAACATGTTTTACTTCTGTGGTCTCCAACCCTTTGGCCGTGGACCAGTTCCATGGCCTGTTAGGAACTGGGCCACACAGCAGGAGGTGAGCGAAACTTCATCCATATTTACAGCCACTCCCCATTGCTCACCATGGCCCCCACTTCCATGCTGGTCCGTGGAAAAATTGTCTTCCATGAAATCAGTCCTTGGTGCCTAAAAGGTTGGGGACTGCTGTTTTACTCACGCTCAAACAATTAGAGCCATCTGTTTGGTCCTAGCTGAGGTGAGTTAGAGTGGGAGAGCATTCTGTGCCGGAGGGATGGCAGGATGGACAGAGCTGCAGAAGCTTTGCTTAGGCCCAGTACCAGGCACTTGAGCGTGAGTTTTTGCCCATTATAGAGCTGGAGGGAGGGAAGAAAAATATGAGGGAGAGAAGAAAAAACAGGATTAAATCTTAAAATAAATAGTTTAGGACACAGAAAAATGCAAGAAGGTAGAAGGGTAAGGATTTGTAAAAAGTAATTTTTACTGTGGGAAGATTTTGCTGAATCATTTGCCCCTCACAGTTTCAACCTTTTGAAGAATCTCTTTTCTCCTCCTTTCTGTCTGTTCCTCTCAAGTCTCTCCCTCCATTGTCTGACAGTTTAGAGGTAACAGGTTGTGAACCTAAAGCCAGGTGACAATGAACTAGAATACATTTGACCGTGAAAACTTGCATTTTTGTGTTTTGAGTTTTTTTGTTGGTGGTGGTGAATTTCAGAAAGAAAAAGTAGAAATGATTACCTCACCTTATTTTCCACTCTACGTAACTTTGGCATTGAGGGTGCCACAATTTTAAGTAGTTGACTTTACACCTATAACCAAGTAAATGGAAGTTTGGAAGGCAGTTGGGCAGAATATGGAATTTTAGTAACTAGTCTTTTTTCCTGGTGGCTAGTCCTTTTTTAAAATGGGTGCTTGTTTGGTGGTTGTGATTTTGTATTAAAATACTGCACTTTATATAACTTTAAACCACAGTATAACATATAGGGCGTGGTCAATAGTTCATTCTCAAACATTGTCAATTTTATTTTAATTCTGGTGACAAATAACTTTGATTCTATATAGGTCAAAAGAACTGTCTATTAGAAACAGAATTATGGCAATCTTAGAAAGATCCAGCCCCAAATGGCTGGGGTATCAAACTATACCTTTTGCTTATAAACTCAGCACTTGGCTATTTGATGACAATTAGCACTTCCTACTGTTTTGGTCTACATAACTTTACTCATTTCATCCAATGCATTTGCTAAACCAAAACTGTGAAGTGAGTAATAGAGAGGGAGAAGGCATGCCAAATAAATAGCAGATGCACAAGTACATCTCTTGAATGAGAAAGCATTATTTTGGTTAGAAAACTAAATAAATGGATTTCCTTGTTAGATAGTAAACCCTCAGGGCAAAAGCCTGGTCTCCACTTGCATTATGAAGTACAGATGGTTTTTAGCATGAATGAGTACATGTGTGAATGGGCGTGGAGTGTGCTATAATGTGGGGGTGTGATATGTCGACCTTGAACCCATGAAATGAGAATTCCAAAATAGTTCTGTGATTTTAGCCAATCACAGGACAGAGAGAAAGTAAGTGCAAATAATCTATCAAAATATTATAGAATATCTTAGAAAAAGCCAAAGGACCAGAAATTCCTTCTGTAATCTGGTTTGTTTTCTGTTTCTCTCTCCCTTCCTCACAATGTGCATATATATCTTGTGAGTTTTAGACATAATAGAAACAAGCTATATATGACATTCAAAAGCATGTTGTTGTAGACAACAACATGACATGACCAAGCACATTGGTTTAATTTAATTTCAGATCCTGTGATAAATCATGACTGCCCCATGGCAGAATGGCAGAATGAAGTTCTATCAGTATGAGAAGAGAATACAGTTCAGTAGATATACCTAGAATGTTTACATCAAAATTTATTAATATTTGAAGTAAAAACAATATGAGGAATTTATGAGAGATATTCTGTATGTGCATATACTTAGTGTGTATTAAAAGTAACATTTGAAACAAATAAAGATTATTTCATAAAGGCATGCTGAGGAATTGGGGGAGGAGATAAATATGAAGTTACTTCTTCTCATACCATAAATAAATAATTCTCAGAAAAAAAAGTTAGTGAGATAGGATGGAAAAACAGGGTAGTATGATATCCCAGAAACCAAATGAAGAAAGTGATTTAGGTTCTGGTCAGGGCTAAATAGCAGCATAATCCGTGCAGATTTTTAAATCTTCTCAAATCCCTTTGCAAAATGGTCAGAGTAACTAAAATAGTGAAAGCAAAAACTCACAAACATCTTCAACAGACACAGAAGTCATTCTTACAAACTCTAGAATATGGGTAGGCAAGCAAAATAAGAGAGAAATCTTAGATACAAAGGGAAGGAACCAGAGAAAGCAGAAGGTACAAAGAGGTCCTATTTGTAAATACTTTGCAGAAACAAAAGAAGAGGCCCTAGAGCTATGAATCTAGGAAAGCTATTCTGGTCTGCCACTACCCCTGTATTATAACCTTCTGAAATATAGGAAAACCCATCTCAATAAAACATGAGCAACACAAAATAATTGTAATATAAAATATATTGTAAGCAAAAAGGCTAATGCTCTGAATGATGTACTAATGGACAGTGAAAACACACTAGAAAAATGCAGCAAAAAGGCCAATGAAAGTTTTGACTTAATGCTTCAAAACTAAATAAAAGAAAATAAGGAAATAATAACAACTACGAATGTTGCATAATCACTCAGAAAAGTTGGAAATGAAAAGACTAGCCAAGAGGTAAATATTCATAAATAGAAATCAGAGCTCAAGAAATAACTGAAAAGAAAAAAATCAGAATACTAAACTAGAATGAACAAAAAGTTGATAGACATCACTGAGAGTACAGAAAGAGAAATAGAAAATGGAAAGGCAAAAGTGAAAAAAAATCAAATGGAATTGAAAAATGATAAAATGATTTAAGAGATCATAGACTTAGCACACTGGGAAAAATGATTTAGAACTTATATAAATGGAATTCCTAAAGAAGAAAATACCCCCAAAAAATGGAGCAGAAAAAATACACAAATCATAATTCAAGAAAACTTGCTAGGCATAAAATTTTAGTCTACATATTGAAAGGGTATTCCATGTAAAAATAAACCCAGAACAGTTAACAGCAATATATATATTCTAAAAATCTACTGAACTCTAAAGAAATAAAAGTCCTTTGGGCTTTCAGATAAAAGTGCCAACTTACTTACTTAAGGTAAAGAACATCAGATTGGCTTACTTTTCAACAATAGTATTTTAGGCCAGAAGACTGTGATGTAGTTATATTTAAGATACTTGATAATGTAAGCCAAAATATTATACCCAGCAAAACTTACCATTAAGTACATATATCATAGATGAGGCTATGAATATGTAAGACCTCAAGGAAAATTTCTCAAGAATTAAGTAGGAAATGAGTTTTAGACAACTGAGAAATACTGGGAAAGGTTCACTACAAGGATGTTAAAGATATTTAACCCTAGAGCTGATGGTGGATATAAAGGTGATAGAATAGTAAATACACGATAAATTCCCTGATAATGTAGATAAATTACAACTACAAAAATAGGAGAAGAAGAGTATATGGAAGTAGAATGCTTGCTAATTGCCTTATACGTATTAACTGGGAGTAAAAGCTGTTATTTTAAATTAGACAAAAGGAAGAAATTAGAAGAAAGAAAACACCCAAGGTAAAAAGAAATTAATGAATTAAAAAACCAAAGAATTCCACGGAGCTTATAAATAAATATATCTGGTCCTTTAAAAATCAATTAAATTAAATCAATTAAATGTGAGAAAATACAAAATAAGAAAATAGCAAACAAAGTAAAAAATAATAAAAAAAGAAAGAGCAAAAGGGGAATAATGAGAGCCATCAAAAGAAAAGAATTTACATCAAAAGAGACTTTTCTGCACAACTATATACAAATTCATTTGAAATAAAAGACATAGATTATCTTGTAGGAAAACGTAATTTAATAAAATTGATCCCAGTAAACATAGATTCTAAACAGACCAAATTTAAAAGAAGAAATAAAGAGGTAAGGAAGCACTCCCACCCAAATATTTCTACAGTGAAATTTTACCAAACTTTTAAAAACCAGGTCATCCAAATGCTTTTAAACTATTCCAAAGCATAGAAAAATAAGGAAAATACTCAAAGTCTTTTAGTAATTTGAATATAGAATTCACATCAAAACTTTAAAAATATTGCACAAAATAGAAAACTACAGCCTGGTACCACTTGTAAATAGGCATGCAAAATTCTTAAATTAGCAAAAAGAACTAATAGTACATTAAAAATAATACATCATAACATGGGGCTTTATTTAAGAAAAACAAAATGATTTAATATCAATGTAATTCATATTAATAGAACTATGGAGAAAAAAATAATATGAATATTTTCTTAAGGCACTTAACAAAATCAAACATCCATTTATGTAAAAAGCACTCAGTGATCATTAGTGAATACTTCCTTAAAATGATATTTAACTCAAAAGCCAGATCTTCTCCAAAGGAGATACTTCAGATCCTTTCTGGCAAAGCAAGAATACAATATGCCAACATACTAGGTAGACTGCCTCTAAAACTTAATATTGTAGAAATTAGTTCATACAATTAGACAAGACAGCAATTAGAAACATCAGAATTTGAAAGAATGAGGTGAAACTATCTCTA
>CM052440.1:116245204-116353896 GCA_028533085.1 Varecia variegata
GGGAATGTGTGATTTCAGCATGTCTTGCTGCCAGTGATGATAACCTTTATTGTTTGGTTAAAGTTGTGTCTACAAGGTTTCTCCATACTAAAATCACTATGTTTCTCTCTGTAATCAATACAAATTTTGTCTGTGCAAATATCCTGTTTCTCCTTAAGCTTTTGCCAACAAATTTGACATTCACTGGTGGATTACCTGCAGCAATTATTATTATAGTGTTCTAATGGGCATTTCCTATTTCTCTTATTCTATCTACATTTTTAATTTAAATAATTCTGTAAGTGCTGTCCTTAATCTCTCCCTTATTTATTTATTCAATCATTTATTTATAACAATATGGGCTCATGGACATTTATTTTATTCTTTGGATCGCATATATTATCATTAATTACATTAGTGCTCAAATCGTTCCATCTTTGGCCATTGGGAGTTTTCCTTGTTGCTACTGTGTCCCTTTGAGAATTCCTTACTTTCTGACACCACAAAATGTTCCAGTCTCATTTTACACTTCTCGGGCCCAGCCCTGGATCAACTAGTTCTCTAAGGCTACGCTCCCCAATTCCCAGGCCGTGGACCAGTACAGGTCCGTGGCCTGTTAGGAACCAGGCTGCACAGCAGGAGCTGAGCAGTGGGTGAGTGAGTGAAACTTCATCTGTATTTACAGCCACTCCCCATCGCTCACATCACCACCTGAGCTCCACCTCTTGTCAGATCAGCGGTGGCATTAGATTCTCATAGGAGCATGAACCCTACTGTAAACTGCGCATGCGAGGGATCTAGGTTACGCACTCCTTATGAGAATCTAATGCCTGATAATCTGAGGTGGAGCTGAGGCCGTGATGCTGGAGCTGGGGAACAGCTGCAGATACAGATTATCATCAGCAGAGTAGACAGCTTAAGGTTCTTATACCTTTATGTAATATCACTTGGAAGTAGACTATAGCAAGTTAAAGACATATACCAACAACTTTAATGCAACTGAGAAAAAGATAATGTATAGCTAGTGTTTTAGTTTCCTATGGCAGCTGTAACAAATTACCACAAACTTAGTGATTTAAAGCAACCCAAATTTATTTTCTTACAGTTCTGGAGGTCAGAAGTCTAAAATGGATCCTCAGGGCAGAGTTTCCTCTTGAGGCTCTGGGGAAAATCTATTTTCTTGCATTTTCTTCCTTCTAGATTCAGCGTATAATCCTTGGCTTGTGTCCCTCCCTTTTCAAAGCCAGCAGTGTAGCATATTATCTCTTTTCTGACCCCCTGCCTTCCTCCTATAAGGACCATTGTGTTTACCTGCAGCCCACTAGCCAATCCAGGATAATCTCTTCATCTCAAGATTCTTAATCACATCTGCAATATCGCTTTTGTCATATAAAGTAACACATTCACACGTTCTGAGGATTAGGCTATGAACATCTTTGGAGGCCATTATTCAGCCTCCACAGCTAACAAACCAACAAAGTGTATAAAATGGGATAAAAAATTTCCAGCAATCCAAAAGGAGACACATAAATTGGGACAAGTTAACAAAGAACAGATGGGGAAAATAGAAAACAATAACAAGATGGAAGGTTTAAATCCAACCAGAAAAACAGTAACATTAAATGTAAAAACATTTCAGTAAAAGGCAGAGATTTTTCAGATTAGATAAAAAGGCAAGTTGCAACTATAGGCTACCTACAAGAATCCCACTTAAAGTATAAAGACACAAAAAGAGTCAAAGCAAAAGGATGGAAAATATATACCATGTTAACAGCAATCTAAGAAAGGATTATCATTTTATAATGATAAAAGGGGATCAAGCTTTCAAAATAGCATAATTCCAAATGTTTACATATCTAATAATAGAACTTAAGATATGAATCAAAACACTGATAGAACTAAAAGGGGAAATAGATTAATCCACAATTGTAGATAGATATGTTCACCCTCTTCTCAATATTTGATAAAATAAATAATAAATCACAAAGGACAGAGAAGACTTAAAAAATACTATTGAACAACTTGACCTAATGAGCATTTATTTAATACTCTAACGTCTGAGTATAAGAAAATACATGCAAGACTCAGACAAAGTTAAAAAGCTGTGATGAAAAAGATCAAAGGATTCCTAAATAGAGAAATATACTATGTCTCACTGTGACTCTAAGTGAAGCCTGTCTCTATTTCTACATTCTATCTGCCCAATTGCAGCCAGTGTTCCCAAGGGAGCATCACTTTTTGTTTGTATGCAAACACATCTGATTTTAGTTATAAACAAGGGTCACAACTTGTCACAAGCCACACTGATCCACCCCTCTTCAATACAGATGACCTCTCCATCCTCACCTGCTTTAGAACTACTTTAAATAAAACTCATTCTCCTCCTAGAAGCCAAAAATCAGAAACAGACTTTGCATCTTTATACCATCTTTAGGGTGGTCCTCATGGAGCTTTTCCCTTGCAGTCCTATTTCTAAATTGTTTCTCCTCCTCAATTCATTTGCATGAAATGAGGGTTTCTATAAAGGGGCTCTGGCAAGCTTAGCCTGTGTCAAGGTTATTTAGAGAGCAGAAGGAATGTGTTTTCATGTGAGGGTGGCAGGAAGGATGCCACCTCCCAGTCTGTTTGCTCACCAGGGAAGAATGTGTGTGCTCTGGGAAGGAAAGACGTCATTGCTATGAATGCCCATGGACAGACTCCGGATCCCTTGGAGAGGTTTCTTTTGTCTTCAGTTGGTACCTGGAAAATAAATGGAAAAGAACCAGGAAACAATTTCAAAGATATTTTTTTTTTCCTCTAACAAGATCAACTTCCTCTAAGATAGATACAGGTTCATTCAAATATTGAGATTAATACTTAACACTTGCAAACATTTTCAGGGGAAAACCAACTATCCAAGTCACAAAATCACTACTAGATTAGGCAAGATGGAGGGCAGCTTAAGAGAGATTTCTGCATCACACCATCCCTGTGTACAATGCAGCATTCTCCCAGACAGGTGTCACTGTACTCGTGGGGAATCTGGCCACCTCAGCCTCAGAGCTTTGTCACAGTTGGCTGGGGTGGGACCTCAGTGTTTTGAGCAGTCATGACCATTGACTGACTGGAACTGCCCAGAAGGTTCTCTCTGGTGGGTCCTACTCCCTACCCAGGTAATGCATCTCACTCTCAAGTAATGCCTTGAATGTTCTTGACAATTCTTTACAATTTTCCCCTTCTGATTTCCATTAAGCTCTTTTATTTAGTATATTTTATGTGGACATTTGATTAAAGGGAAATTCTTTGATGGGTTTGTGGGAGATAATGCCAAAAATGATAGAAACATTTTCATTGACATGTGAGAAACTTGAATGGATCTCCGGGTCATCACTTCCGGAGTGCTCAAGATGGTTCAGGGACTGATTTCAGGAACTAAGCACCATTCTGGGGGGAAACTTTGATGTGGCTGCTGCTGTTAATTAATTCTGTTTTCCCCAGTGCTCAGATTCTCCTTGGAGCATAAAGCTTCACCCAGGTGATGAAGAGATGCTCATCAGCGCACCCCAGCTGAGCCCCCAAACTGCCCAGAGGCATGCGTAGGCACACTTCCCCCACGGGCCACTTCTGCAGAGCACTGGCTAGTTGTGCAGTAAAAGGAAAGAAAGAGATGACTGGGCTCCTGCACCAGCCTCTGCTAGGAAGGGCCAGTCTGCCTGTCCATGCTTCTGGTTTTGCACTAGACTTCCCAAAGCTGTTTCATTTAACAAGAACCATTTATTACTGTGAACACTGAACTCATGAAACAAAACAATCAGAGTAATGAATGTTTTTTAACCTTTTCCACACTTGAATGTCATCAATTGAGCAACAGATCAAGCAGCAGTCAAGATGGGAACATAGACATTTCTAGGTAAACAAAAAATTTCTGTGTACACTACATCCCCATGAATATAAAAACAGGGGGCTTGGAAGAGCCATGTACAGGGACTGAATTACACACTACAGAGCTCCTTCTGCAGGAAAGGGCAGAAGTATTTAAGAGGAATAGTTGGCACCTCATTTTCAGATCCGCTTTTCATTTATCATCACAGAATTGTTGCACTATCCTAAAACCCACAGTAATTCAGGACATGTTCAGAAACAGATTTGACAAAGGTAACTTATGTCTTTAGTTTAAACATTTAGTGATTAAATGCCTCTGAGAATAACCAAGCTTCCCAGGCAGTCTTCGGGTAACACATGAGCCACACTGCAGGCAACTCCGAGGCAGTGGCACAATTGCTTGAGGACTTTCCAAATAGTAAAATGCTGCTGATGGATAATGTCACCCTCAGCACATTGGCGTGGAACTGCAGCGACTGCCATCCAAGGAGAGGAAATGAGACCAAAGTGGGCATGAGTGAGTTTCCGCAGCCCTGCCTTGCCACACCTGCAGGAGTTAATGATTCAGAGCCCAAAGTGAAGTATTAATACCACCCATCCCCACCCTGCCAAAATAAGCTCACTTGTCTTGAACAAATTCACTTTGAATTCTCTTTGTCTCATACCAGGGTAAAAGAGATTAAAAACAAAAAGTTTGATAATCCTGAACAACAGAGAAACAATTAGCTTTTTTTTCCCTTCAAACAAGTCACTTTTTCTTTGTGCATTTTCCTTCAAAATAATTCTATGCTTTATTCACAAAGAATTACACATGACTTGGGATTCCAATGTATTATTTGGGGTGGGAAAAGCTGGCAACCGAAGCCTAAAGCACCACGTTTTTGCAATTATCTCTCTTCTGCATCCCCCCTCTAGCATTCCCCAGGGAAGGGCCTGAGATGTGGGCGGGGCATCCCGGGAAGGATCAGAGCAGCTCCAATGGTGAAAATGTGCTGATTTTAAAAGGTAGTAAAGAGCATCAATGATCCAGTCCTGTAGACTCACTTCTTCTTTATCACAAAAGTACAGCTGTTTTGCTGTGCATTTTCATGCTACTTAAGTCTATAAAAGTATTTTATTCAGACTATAAATAGTTTCACTCAAATTAGCTTTGGAGCTACATCGTGTTGTGTTTGTGCCCTCACAAGGCGATTTGGAAATACTAGTGACAACGATGTGACCTCGTAGATCATCTCATGGGGAAAATTTTATAGCAGAGGTGAAGTTTTCCTCATCTTTATCTTTTTTTTTTTTTAATTTTCAATTCATGGGAAAACAGATGGGGTTTTAGGGCTACAAAATGTATCCTCAATCTTCTTTGCTAAGCTTGAATAGAATTGGTTAAGAATTAAAGAATTTATCAACAAATGAAATAGCAGAGAACACATGTGTTGTTTTCTAATTAAAATCTCTAAAAAAAATTAATAAACACCAAATGTAGAGTCTACATAGAGTCATACACTAGCATGAACACACATGCATATTTATGCATAAAGCCACACGAGTGATTTTCTGGTGGGGGATGTGGTGTTTATTCATTACTGCCACAGAAACGTGAGGGACCTACAACAGATAAAGTTATGGCAGTCATGTGTGCAGATGTCTGCATTTAAAAGGCAAGTCTGATCCTTGGGTTATTAAAGCATGGTTAGGAAACCCAACAGCCAATAAGCTTGTTTTCAGAGGGACATTGACTTTTTCCTTGGTGCTTTTGGGGGCAGGAGTGAGCTTACCAAGGGCTATTAGCTAGTCTCTGAGTCTTGGTCTTGAAAATAAGGCCTTGTGAGGAGGCAGAATGGAAAAGGTGATTCCAGAAATGTTGGGGGCAAGGGAGTCAAAATAGCACCCAGGAACCATGGATAAGAATGAAAGCCAGAAGTCAGGCCTAGAGAGGAGAGTTAGGAATCAAGTTTGAGAAACTGGTACAAATTATAAATTATAAAGAGGAGACTAGGCCAAGGATCAGGAACCAAGGAGATTGGGTACAGACAAAAAGTATAGTATGATGTAGATAAAAAATGGAGTATAATTGTCTTAATTTGTTTATGCTGCCGTAATAAAATACCTGAGACTGGGTACTTTATAAAGAACAGAGATTCGTTTCTCGCAGCTCTGGGAAGTCCAGGGTCAAGGTGCTGATATTTGCCGTCTGGTGAGGGCCTCCTTGCAGCATCCTCACATGGCAGAGGCAGAAGGGCAAGAAAGGGGGGATTCTCTCTAAAGCCTCTTTTATAAGGGCACTAATCCATTCATGAGAGTGGAGCCCTCATGACTTAGTCACTCCCCAAAAGGCCCCACCTCAGTGGGGATTGAGTTTCACCGTGAACGTTGGAGGGACACCACCATTCAAACCATCGCATTCCACCCCTCACCCCCCAAACTCACATCCTTCTCACCTACAAAATATATTCACTCCATCCCAATAGCCCCCAAAGTCTTAACTCATTCTGGCGTCAACTCAAAAGTTTAAAATCTAGAGTCTCATCTAAATCAGTCTCATTCATCTATGAGTGAGACTCAGGATATCATTCATCATTCAAGGCAGATGGCTCTCCAGCTGTGAGTCTGTGAAACCAAACAAGTTATATGCTCCCAACATACAATGGCGTGATAGGCCTAGGATAGGCATTCCCATTTCAAAAGGGGGAAGAAACAGGCAAGAAGAAAGGGGTAATAGGTCCCAAGTAAGTCCAAAACCCAACAGGGCAGACGTTAAAACCTGCAGCTTGAGGTTCTTCTTTGACTCCACGTTCCAGACACACTGCAGTGGGGGTTGGGTCCCCAGGGCTTTGGGAGATCCCAGCCTGTGGCTTCACTGGGCACAGCCCATGCTATAGATCTCATGGGTGGGTGGGTGTCTGTGGCTGTCCCAGGGGTAGTTTCACACTGGTGGCTGTACAGATCTGGTGTTTCAGGGGTGGCCCTGCCCCCATAACTCCACTAGGCATTGCCTTTGTGGGGGCTTTCTGTGGTGGCCCCACCCCTGTGGCAATTCTATGCTAGGGCCACAGACTCTCTAGGGCATCCTTTGAAATCTAGGCGGAGGTAGCCCTGCCTCTATAGCTTGTGCACTCTGGGCACCTGCCGAGTTAGCACCATGTGGCCATTGCCAAGGTTTGCAGCAGGTACCCTCCAGGAGGGCAGCCTGGGCCACACCTGGGCTCACTTGAGCCACAGATTGGGCGAGTGGAGGTGAGGAGCACTGTGCTGGAATGCAGGGAGCAGAGACTTGAGGTAGCCCTGGGCCCCTCCCTTGAAACTGGTCTGCCCTCAAGGTCCTGGCACTCTGGGCTGGGGGTGGCCATGGGAGCCTGGAAGATCTCCAAAATGTCTTTGGGGTCATTCTGCTATTGTCTTGATGAATAGCATCTGGCTCCCTTCCATCCATACTAACTCCTTATCAAAGGTCACTGGGCCCCACACCCTTGGTTTTCGCTCCCAAATATACTTTTTTTTATTCTTTACATGGCCCAGCTGAGAATTTTCCAAAATCTTTACATTCCATTTTCCTTTTGATTATAAATTCCGTGTTTAACTTGTTTCTCTCCTCTCACATTATACTATGAGCACTTAAGAGAAGACATGCAGCAACCTGAACACTGTGCTTGGATATTTCTTCTGCCAAATATTCTACTTCATTGCTTTTAAATACTGTTTTCCATAAAGCAATAGGACACAGACACAATGTAACCAAGTTCTTTGCCACTTTGTAACAGGATGGCCTTTCCTCCAGTTTTCAATAAGATATTCTTCACTTTCATTTAAGACCTAATCAGAATGCTGTTACTATCTGTATTTCTACCAACATTCTAGTCACAACTTAATCTCTGAGACTGAGGCTGTCCCTACAGCTCCCTCCTGTGCCTTCACCAGCTCTGCCCTTAATGCTCCAATCATGGCAATCTGGGTGATTTCTAGCATTCACTTCAAGATGATTCTAGCCTCTACCCATTACCCAGTTCCAAAGTCGTTTCTACATTTTCAGGTATTTATTAAAGCAACATCACACCGATTTCTGTCTTAGTCCATCTGTCCTGCTCTAACAAAATACCTGGGACTGGGTAATCTGTGAAGAACAGAGATTTGTTTCTCACAGTTCTGGAGGCTGAGAAGTCCAGGGTCAAGGTGCTGACATTTGGTGTCTGGCAAGGACCTTCCTGCTGTGTCTTCACATGGTGGGAGGAAGAAGGGCAAGAAAGGGGTACACTCTCTCTCGGAAGGCTCTTTTACGAGGCCCTTTTATCCACTCATGAGGGCAGTGCCTGTGTGACCCAGTCACTTCCTAAAAGACCCCACCCTCTTAATAGCTCCACAATGGGGTTGAGTTCCACCATGAATTTTGGAGGGGGCACCGCCATTCAAACCACAGCAATGATGCAAAAGAGTTTAAGCTATGGACTGCCCATGAGGCAGGGAGGCAGCGAGCTGGAAATAGCAGTAGAAAAGCTGTGACCCTTGATGAGCATCAACGGTCTTGGTGTGCCTCGTGCTGGAACCAAAGATCTAGCAGGCAGAGGAATTTTTGCTCTGAGGATCTAGTCTGGAAAGGGCTTCTCAGCCTGACTGATGGGCTGTGAATTTTTGTTTATTTTGTTTTTGATGGTAGTTTATTTAGCTTCTGTAATTTATTTAAACACCAAAGAGAAAAGTAGTGGTAAAACATTTATCCCCATAAATGTAACCACATTAAATTTTTCTATTCTTTATATCAGACACAATACATCAGCACATTCTAAAAAACAAATACACACGTAAACCCAGATCAAATGCTAAAACCAGTTGAAAGCAATGCAGATTGTCCCCAAAGGTGTAGTGGAGAGAGGAGAAACACGTAGCATTGCACATCTTTGGAAAAGAAAATTCCCTACTAATTCTGCTTGAGCATTTCTTTGCCTCCAGGAATTCCACTCCTTGAGGCAGTTCCCACCTCCTCACTGCCCTCTCCACCTGCTTCTCCCAGCTCCTCCCCCTCCTCACCCTCTGGCACCTTTGCCCCTCCTCTCTCTCACCTGGCTTCTGCTCCTGGCTCCTGTAGCACAACTTGGCCTCCTCAGCTCTGCTCATTCTCTCCATTTATTACCTCTTTCCTTAGCAGGGAAAACTTCAGGGACCTAACATGACAAAGCGTCTCTTCCTTTTAGAGGACAAGAGAAAAGGAGGATTTAAAACACTTAAATTTTATTTTTTCCTGTCCCATGAGGAATTCAGATCATTGCTTTGAGTTCCTTGCTCAGCATGGTACTAATCTGAGTCAAGCATCTCAACGTACATGCTGGGGCAGAGTGAAAGAAGATGGGGCCTGGCTGGAAGTCTGGGGCTGGAGCCCCAGCCCAGCCACTGAACTGACTGCTGTGTGCCTTGGCAAGATGACAACATTTCTGAGCTTTGTGCAAAATGACGATGTGGGCCTGGACAACAGGAGCTTCAATGACAGCCGGCCCTCATGCAGTGCATCACAGGTTACAAAGCACTTGTCACTATCGCCTCATTAAATTTTCACACAATCTGTGAGGCACCGGGGTCCCCATTTGACAGAAAATGATAATCAGAGGGATTAGATCATTTATCCAAGGTCACACGGTTAAAAAGCAGCCAAGGTTGTATCAAAACAGATTTTTTGACATAGAAGCATGAAATTTGAGTGCATGGGACTTAATGATACAAATCTCATCCAAGAGCCTTTTATTTATCCACCAAAAAAGACACAGTCAAATACATTTAATGTCAGTGAGACCCAATCACTTCAAGAACAAATAGATATTTTGGTTGTATTTTAATTCTTTATAAAAATTCATTCCCACCTACTAATTGTATCAACACAGGACTCAGTATTTCTTGAAATACAATTTTCTCATCTTGTGTATAAACGGATATCATACGGATGGCACTGCTATCAGAGAGTCAGCGTGCTGGTCTGGTAGTTTTCAAGATGTGCTTATGTAAGAATCACTTGGGAGCTTGTTAGAATGCAAGTCACAAAGCTCTGGCCCCAGACATTTGGGTAGTCCAGACTTGAGGCCCAGGGGACTCTGGTGCAGCAGCCCATGGCCCACATACTTGAAAATGTAGCACTTGTTCCCAGACCCTCTATAAACACAGCAACTGAGTTGTCTTGAAATATTCCAAACAGGCCATTCCTTTCCTGAAGTGCTTTGATGTTGAAGAGAGAAAATCCACACCGCAGCCTGTCGGACAGCAGCTGTGCGATGGTGCTGGAAATCAGGTGTTCCATCTAAAACTTTTTTTTCCTAGGAGCCCGTTTTCCTTTAGGGAAAAGGTGAATCTTAAAGCTTAAGCTTCCATGTTATTGAGAAATCGTTTATTTTAGAGTTAGGGAATGCACCGATGGAGAACAAAGGGTGCACAGAAAGGGAGAAGAGAAAGACTTCCAAGGGTGAGATTTACAGCAGGACCTCGGCCTGGGCTCACAGTCACCTGGGCGGTTTTGAAAAATATGAATGCCCTGTTACTACCCTTAAAGATTGTGATGTCATTGGTCTGGATGCAGCCTAAGAATCAGGACTCTTAAAAACTTTCCAGATGATTCTAATGTGTAGTCAAGGTTGAGGATGATTGCTTTATGGTTTTTTGTGTTTTTTTTCTTCCCTGCCCACTCTCCTTAGCAAAAAAGATGGGAAAGTTGTATGGGAGTGAAAACTGCACTTGTAAAATGAAGCCATTCAGTGAGCCCAAACAGGACTACAAAATCTTATTTTCCATGTTGCCACACTCCTGGGGACATACGGGAGTGTTCATCTGATCGAAATGTAAGGTTTTTAATAAAACAGCGTTTTTGTCTTGCACTTTGCTCGCCGACGGCCTAGATGCAGATCCAATAGATCAGGATAACAGTGAAATGACTGCAAGCCCTCTGGTGTTTAATGTGCATGTAAAAGTTTATGGTTTATTAAAATGTGAACTACCAAGGGTCTCCCACCCCACAAATGGAGTCTTTAATGGCACGTGGGCCAGCTGCTTGGAGCAGACAGGGCAGTTCCCTTTTCTCTTGGTGTTGCAGGAGTTGGGCATGTGAGTTTTCATGATTTCCACACATGTAAAATCTCAGCCGTAATGTTTCATTTCCATTAACTTCGTGGATTACAGTTGTGTGTTCTGGCACGACTTCCAGTAATAGTCCCCACACTGCTGAAGTCTTGCTGTTTGATACTGACCTATAAAATGTGTTATAATGATCTAAAATAAGGGAAAGGAAGGAAAAATAAAAGCAGCCACAAAGGCATTTCAAAATGAGGTAAGATTTGGAATGGCTTTGGCACGTGTGGTATTTTATAAATTCAAGTCCAAGATTTACCCTTTCTTTCATTTTTAAAAGATTTGCAAATAAAACGGTAACGTTGATAAGATAAAAGACTGGAGATTATGAGTGCATAGCAAAAGTAGTCTCACAGGAGCCCACTTGCTTATGGTTTACCTTATATATACTACAGCCAGGTGCAGACAGACAGTCAAAAAATCTCTAGGCTGTGTCTTCACTGAGATCATGTGGTTATATAAAGATGTCAAAGACAGCAGTCAGGACTCACTACAACAAAACACCTAATTTCCATATGTTTGGCAATCATTTAATGGCCAAAAATATCACCAACATTCTTCCGAGGAACAAGCTTACACAAGCAAATTCAAAAATAAAATGTCCCAACCACCATGGCCTATTAAACCAGACCCCAGGGCCACCTGCAGAGAAGATGCCTGTTTCAGGTCCAAGAAATCCCTCCCAGACTTGTTCATCCCACACACTCTCCTTTTAGCTGTTTAAGTGAGAGGCTGTCTAGAGCAGTGGTTAAGAGCTTAACTTTGGAGCCAGCAGGTTTTAACCCTTTGCTCTGTTAGTTACTAGCTGTATGAATAAGTTAGCCTCTTATCCTCTCAGAGAATCAGTTTGCTAGTTTATAAGGTAAGGATAATAATACCTACTGCTTCATAGGATTGTTGTAAAGACCAAGTGAAATGAGCACGAAGAGCTTGGTCAGTGCACAGGACAGAGGAGCTCCTGCGACCCACGTCAGCAGCTGCAGTGGTCGCATTTTCATGGAGTTGTCTTGGATCTGGCACCCAGTGGATGTTGGATGTAGGGGAAAAAGAAAATCAAAGATGACTTTTGCATTTCTGGCGTGGCAGCTGTACTTCCTCCTTTATATCATTGTCTTCATTACCAGGATTCTCTCTTGGGTTTGTTTGGAACTTTTTACCCAAAATTTTAATAGTAAATTTTCTGACACTGGGCCATTTTTTGCATTTTGCTAGTTACCTAACCTCCTTTTCTTAGTGTTCTCAACAAGAGAAACACTGAGTAACGTATGCACATACACCCCCGCCCCCACAGAGACAGACAGAGACAGAGAAAAACAGAGAGTGTTACTGGGTTCAATTGTAGTAAAGTGAGACCCTTGTAATTTCATAGCCCCCAAACTAGGCTAGAAGCTGATGCTGGGATGGTGGGGGTGGGACAACTATGTCTTTTCTACTCGCTACCATCTTGCATTTAACATGTGGTCAATTAATATTTATGGAAGTGAATGAATGAATTAGCTGTGCTCTGTTCTGTTTTTACAAATATTTGGGTGAGCTAATGATCTTGCCCTGAATAGCTAAATTCCTGAGGAAGTCATTAATATTTATCCTGAAAATGCTGGCTTCATGGGTGTCTGAAATACTGAGCACTTCCTAAGTAGTTTACTCAGGTATAATGCCATCACCGGTGTGTTGGCTGCAAACTTCATTATGGATAGAGTGGACAGTTATGAGTATTTTTGGCTGCCTAGAATTTGGGGCCCCTTCCCATGTTTGGAAAGTCTTCCACTGTGTGAGTCTTAATTGGAGGTGGAGTGCCACTTCTCAGAAGCCCTGAATACCCTTGTTCTCCCAGACCCCTAGCAACTGGCAGGAACCTAAACTCAGCTGCACAGATGGTCACTGTGGGGTCCTAGAGTCTAGACTCAGTGTGACACAAGGAGCATAGAGAGTTGACAACACTGTCCCTCATCAGGGAAGTACTGACCTCTGATCTCCAGTTCTTAGAGAGACATCAGAGTCAAGAGTCCAATGACACAACTAGGTGTCCTTCTTCAGTGCTGTGACCCCACATGTATTCTGCCTAAATTCTCACCTGGTAGTGTCCTTGAGTCTCAGCCTATTTTCTAAACTTGGTTCTCCAGACTTTTGGTTTTATCTACAATAAATTCCTTTTCTGCTTCAGTTACCCAGAGCTGGTTTGTATTGTTTTCAACCAAGAATCTTGACCACCACACTGATGGTGGATGGAGTTTTGTGAACGGTGAATAGGGGCATGCAGTCCTTTTAAAGCAATCAATCTTTAAAATCAATAAGTTATCATACCCATTTAATAACATTAGTCAGGGTCCCCAGTTCATTTTTATATCCCACAACCCATCCAATGCCTAGCATGGCATACGTGCTCAATAAATATTTTTGTTGAATGAATGAATGAAGAAAATGCAATAATTGAAATTAAGAACTTACTAGATGAGCTCAACACCAGATTGGACATGCAAAATATATGGGTGGACGGGAAGAGAGCTGAGTAGAAAATTTTCAAGCTGGCGCAACTGCAAAAAAAATATAAGTTTGTGGTTTATGTCCCCATGAAACTTACAATCTAGCTAACAAGGGGAGACTGACATCCAAGAAACAATTTGCAAACAATAAGAAACAGAATTGTATATAAATAAGGGGTAAATGGGGAAAAGTGATGGAAGAATGTACTTATTGTCTTGTGTATGTTTCACATTCCTCCTTTGGTGTTTGTCAAATTATCCCTCATTTGCCAAGCACAAAGATGTGGGCAGGAAATGATCCAGAACACAATAGCCATGTTCTCATTGTATTAGCTTTAAATGATGTCAGCTGAAGTGTTCCTTCTCTGGGCTCTGTGTCTTGAAGAGCCATAATACCAGGTTTGTCGGGGGCAAAATTGGGGTCCAGACATCATCACTGTGCTCTCTAATTAGAGAGGATGAGGAACTAGAAGGCTTGTTCAGTAACATCCCTCATCCCAGTCAACTTTTGTGGAAGCCATCGAGTCACACCAAGAGCTCCTCTGTCCCTGTATGTACCAGCCAGGCACACTGACATCAGGATAATTTAAGGGAGATTTGACAGAGGCTGTTTTCAAATGTTGTAGGGAAATCAGAAGCACTAGTACAATGCCCTGGGGCCGTCACTTTCTCGAGGGGATCAGGGAAGGAAATGACTACAAAAAAACTGGAAAGTCATGGAGAGATGGCCACCTAAGAGGAACCGGTGACCTTGCATCAAAAGGCAGCCTTCCTGAGAAAACTCTGCTAAAACAGAGCCTAGAAAATAAACACGCTGATCTCACTCTCCTTTCTAACTCATTAAATAAACCTAACCAGAAGCCAGAGGGCAAGAAGGGCTGCTAATATCGCCCATTTAGATCGGCCTCAAGAGGCAGAGAGCAGGATGGAGGAGGGTAGGAAATGAATTTGGAATGGAAAAAGAACATTATCGAGCACACTATAGAACAGCAGTTTTTAAAAATTGGTAAACATACCAAGAAATGAGACCAAAATGAAAAAAAAATCTATAGATGGCCCAATGATTGAAGTATTGGAAATACACTTGAAACTGTATGTGATCAACAGGCTCATGAAAATAGATATTAGGGTGGAGAATTTCAGTAAAAAGCTAAAATATATTTTAACACATCGAATGAAAATATGGAAATGAAAAATTTAATAATTTAAAGAAGGAAGTCAATAGATGATTTTGACAGCAGATTGGGCATGCAAAAAATTAGTGAACTGAAAGATAGAATAATAGATATTCTAGAGAGAGAGAGAGAAAAGAATAAGAAATATCTGAGACATAATAAAATGATCTATACATGTAAATGAAATGAAAATTCTTCCTCCAAAACATGAAATAAGATTAATACAAATAAAATGACATCTAGGCTTATTAGAGGGGGAAAAATTATTGGAAACCAATGAAAAAATATAAAATTTTAAAAGCAACCAAATCAAAAAGACATTGTATTCAAAGGAGCTATGATAAAATGGAGAGTTGCCTTGTCTACAGAACAACATCTTTAGAATATGGAAAGAACAAAGCTATCACTGTAGAATTCTATACCTTGTAAAAATATCTATCAAAGCAGAAAGTGAAATGAGGACATTCCTAGCATGCAAAAATAGGCAATTTGTCACCAGCAGATGTGGACTAAAAGAAATGTTAATGAGGTTTTTTTTTAAATAAAAAGAAAAATAATACCATATCCCCTCCCTCACCAAAAAAATGGAAATGCAAGAAAGAATCAAAGCTAATACAAATTGATAAATACAGAAGAATATTGACTGTATAGAACAATAATAGTAATGAATTGTGGTATCAAAAATATACATAGAGTTAAAATTTACAGAAAAATAACATGAAAGGCAGGAGGAAAATAAATAGAATTAAATTGTTCTAAGATCCTATTTGGGAATGGATAAATATAACAACTTATATTAAGCCTATAACAAATCCAAGCTGTATGCTGTAATCTCTAGGGTAATCACTAAAGAACAATAAAAATGTATAATTAACAATATAATAAATAAATGAAATGGAACAATAAAAATATTTGATTCATACAATAGAAGGCAAGGAAGGAGAGAAAGGGAGCATAAATAGAAAATAAATACTAAGAAAGAAAGTAAAAACCTAAGTGCGTAGAAATGATATTGAATATAAATAAACTAAATACTCTAAATAAAAGATGAAACACTAATGGGCTAGATTTTTTAGAAAATTGGATTCTGCTTACAGAAGCCATGCCTTAGCTATAAGGGCACAGAAAAGTTGTAAGTAAAAGGATGGAAAAGATAAAATGGTAACAATAACCAAAATAAAGCTTGGGTAGCTATACTTACATCATAGTAGCCTTTAAAGCAAAAGGCAAGAAACATTGCTAAAAATAAGAGAGGTAGTTTACAAGATACAAGGGTTAATCTGCCAGGCAGATATAAAAACTTTATATCTGTATGCAACTAATAACATAGCTTCAAAATACAAAAAGCAAAAGTCGAAAGAACTAAAAGGAGAAACAGAAGTGGAAGACTTTAATATCAATCTCTGATAACTGACAAATCAGTCAACAACTAATAATGATACAGATCTGAGCAACACCATTAACAAACTTAATTGATATCTATATACAAAAAAAACAATACCGCTAAAGAAATGACAGAATTTACATTCCTTTCAAGTATATATAGAATATTTACCCATATCAACTATACGTGGCTATAAAGTAAACCACAACACATTGAAAAGGATTAAAATAATTCAGAACATATTCTCTGAAATTAAGCTAGACATCAATAACTTAAAGTAATTATCCAAATGCTAAGGTTAATTTTTTGGTAAATTAAGAACACGATTTTAAATAACCCAAAGAGGAAATTATAATAAAATTAGAAAATATTTTGAACTGAATGATAACAAAAATATGTCATTATCCTTTGAACTGAATGAACACAAAAATCATTACACAAATGAAGTTGTGGGATGCATCTAACAGTGTTAAGAAAGGTATTACAGCTTTAAATGCATATGTTAGATAAGAAAACAGAATGAAAAGACATGATGTAATTATTGCAAAAGGTGTGAGAAACAATAACAAGTTAAATCCAAGAAAATTAGTAGAGAAGCAAAAATATGTTTTAAAAAGCAGAAATGAATAACATTGAAAACAAATATATGACAGAAGCAACAAAAAGTGGTTCATTAATCAGACTAATAAAATGAATAAACTGCTGGCAAGAAAAATTAAGAAAAAAAGTGATAAGTCACATATTACCAATATCAGGAATAAAAAAATGGGACATTACTACCACATTTTCAGACATTAAAAAAGATAACAAGAGGCTTCTGGCTGCAGCTCCAATACATAAAGAGCCTGGAAGTCATCACCTCCATCCTCACTACGAGAAAAATACTCAACAAACTGAAAATCAATGACTTTTCTTAGATCCATCAGAGATTGGGGTTGCAGAGCAAATCACAGCTGAGATCCGCTTATGGTAAACAGAAGGCGCTGGAGTCATAAACTGTAGGAACACTTTGATAGTACTGCTGAGGAATTGCTGCAGTCTACATGGGGGCTAACTGGAGAGTGTGAAAACTTAGTTTTAGGGGAATTTCCTCACATTTGTGGGTTTTACCACCAGGAACCACACCAGGTTCTCACAGTGAAGAACTAAGAAAAATCTTCTCATTTTTCAGGCAGAGGGAGGGGAAAAGTAACCATTTTGAAATATGTTACTTAGTACATAGATAATTGTTTGCTTAGGTAGTAAAAGTAACAATGTATTTGGATGATTATAGTCTATAGATAAGTAAAAGGAATGTCAGCAATGTTATAAAAGGAGGGAGGTACTGAAACTACTCTGTTGCCATTACCTGTGAAGCAATACACTGGCATATGAGAGTGGATTTTGATTAGTTGTTAATTTATATTGCAAACTCTCTAGTACAGTCACTAACATTTTTTTAAAAAAAATTATAATTGATATGGTAAGATAAGAGAGACAATGGAATCATTTAAAATGTTCAATTAAAACCAGAGAAGGCAGAAAAAAGGGTAGAAAAAAAACCACAAAGATTAAGACAACAAATAGAAAACGGTTACAATATGGTAGATATTAAATCAACTATATCAATAATAACTTTAAATGTGCATAGTTTAAATATACCAACAAAAAGGCAGAGATTGTCAGGGTAGATTAAAAAAACTGTTTTTAATCCAACTCTGCATTACCTATAAGAATCCCACCTTAAATATAAAGACATAAATAAGTTAAAAATAATATCTCATGCTGATACTAAACAAAAAAGCTGAACTAGCTACAATAATTTCAGGCAAAGAAGACTTTGGAATAAGGAAAATTATCAAGGACAAAAAAGAGTATTATATAAGGAAAAAGAGGTCAATTCTCCAAGAGAACATAGCGATTGTCAATGTGTGTGCACCTAACAAGAAATCCTCAAAATATGTGAAGCAAAAACTGATAGTACTTCAAAGTGAAGTAGACATATCCACTATCATAACTAGAGACTTCAACACCACTATTTTAATAATTGATAAACCTAGTAAGCACAAAATCAGTAAGGATATTGTTGAACTAAACAATACTATCAACTGCACCTAATTGACATTTATAAAACACATCATCTAACAAGAACAGAATACATACTCTTTTTGAGCTTACACCAAGACAGACCACATTCTGGGCCATAAAATGTACCTTAACAAATTTAAAAGAATAAAAATTATACAAAGTATTCTCTCAGACCATAACAGAATTAAACATCTTTGAGCATATTTGGAGGTAGGGCAAATTACTTGTTCTGAGTCACCTGCTTCTAGAACATTGTAAGTCTAGCTCTTGAACCATGACACTCTGTTGCTTCTGCCCTCTCCCCATACCTGAAATCTTCAAGAAATTCTCTGCATAAAATATAAGTTACTGGCCAGTTTGGGGTCTGCTTCTGTGCTGATATCCTTCATCCCTGCAAGCTCAAAATCTCTTCACCTTTCTCCCCTCACTCCTTCCCCTGGGATTATGATCTCATCTCTTTCCTGTTTTCCTGCTTCACCCATAGCACCCTTCTATGTGTCATCAGCGCCCTGCTTCAATCAATTCTTCCCTTTTGTTTTAACGACAGGCCAAGTTTTATTCTCCCCCCAAATTTGTCCCTTGTTTTTATTACCCCCTTGAGTACCAAATTTTGCTGTAGATCTTTCTGAAAGAATAGTCTAGTCTTAGAAACAACACTTCTGTTGCAATCATTTGCTATCTAAACTCGTACCCTCTGGATCCTGCCCTATGATTGCACAGAAACTCTCATGAGAAAGGCATCAATGACCCTAAAATGGGCAAATCCAATAACCTATTACAGTCCTTCCTTCTTTGACTGACCTGAGTCATTTTCCTCTGCAGACCAGCTTCTCCTCCCCAGGGCTACATTTTCTTACATACTGTGGAATTTCACTCACCTATTTCTCTCTCTCTTCAACTCCTTCTACACCTTCAATGCTTCCTCTTGTCATGCAGCCCTGTAAACGAGGGAGCTCCTTTGAGCACTGTGCCGAGAACGTCTCTCTTTGCACTCTACTCTCTTTCTGCCATAATCTCCTCCGTTCCCATGGTGTTGGCCTTACACGGGTGAACTCCAAATCTGTGTTGTCAGTGAGACCTGAGGCCTCAACAAGGGTGCTCTTGGGCAATATCTGGTGACTCCTAAATCATTGATTTATTTATTCATGCTGCAAGATGATGTTGATATGGTGTTTTGTGTGCTTATATATTTTCAATTTTAAGGTACCCAAGGACAAGGGCCGCGCCTAACTGACTTTTCACATTGTAGAAGAGGTGATGGTGGTGATTTCATCTCTCTTACATCTCCGACTCTCACGATGACAGCTGAAGGGGCCACTTGTGACTGTGTCTCTGGGTGGAGTGGCAACACATGGGAAACCAGTCGGAAAGAAAGCGTGCTTCTCCAGCAGCGTGTGAATCAGCAGCCACAAGTTTGCATTTTGGACATAGTTTCGGCAGTTAGGGAAATTATCCTGAGCTAATTGAGACTGTTATCTCGGAGTGGAAAGTGGGAGTCATCTGAGGGTGAGGTGGGGCGGAGTGAAATCAGCGAAGGGGTAGCAATTAGGCCGACTCGACAGCAGCCTGGGAAAGGTTAGAAACAAATACTCTGCTGAAACCGAATGTGACTTAGAGCCAGAAAATTCCTGGGAAACCACATGAGCCAAACCTCTCATTTCACAGATAAGGGGCCCAGAGAGGTTGCATGTAGTCGGAGTTACACAAGTCCGTCAGCGGCAGGACTCCGTGGCTCCAGTTCCAAGGCCAGGGCTTTGATTTCCCCGGGACCCCTTCCATCGCACAGCCTGCCAGGGTTGGCACGTGGGTCTTCCCTGCTGGGCCTCTTTGACTCAGGAATTTTTAAAAGCACTATCGACTAAAGATTTGGGCACACATACATGGAAAATCAAGAAGGGCAACATCTTTTCAAGAGCCAAGCAAGTTGCCCACAGTTATGTGGACTTTCCCTTCACCCGGCGTCTTAGCATCATCCTACATGAGGCAACATGTGTGTTGACTCAGACATCTTCCCAGCCTCACGGAGCCGTGAACTTTCCTCCAGCCCTGCACTTCGGTTCATTCCCAGGGCCACCGTCCAGACACCAGCCACTACCAGGAATTGTTCTGTCATAGTCTGTTTGGGCTGCCATGACAAAGTACCATAAACAACAGAAATGTGTTTCTTACAGTTCCAGAGGCTGGGACATCAAGGGCCTGCTGTTTAGTTGGTAGATGGCGTCTTCTAGTTGTGTCCTCACATGGCAGAAGGGGGTGTGAGAACTCTCTGGGGCCTCCTTCATGAGGACACTAATTCTGTTCATGAGGGTGGAGCCCTCATGACCTAATTATCTCCCAAAGACCCCCATCTCCTAATATCATCACCTTGGCGATTAGGTTTTAGCATATGAATTTGGGGGGGACAAAAACATTCAGATCATAGTGTGTTCTCTCAGTACAATTGAACTCTCCGATTTCTACCTCTAATTCTTCCACTTCTCCCACTCTATGCCTATTCCATAAAATTTCCAGCCCCCTCATCCCTCCCTACCCTCCCAAACGTCCCTTGGTTTCCGTTTTCTCGCCCAGCTTGGACCACGTCGTCAATACTTCCAGCCGCGTCCTTGCAGCACCTCTGAGTCCCTCACCCCACGCTCTCTCAGGGTCGGGTCCACCAAATCCTTACTTAGCCCCATAACATCCATTTTTTTTCTGCTCCTGACATGCTGAGTTTAGTGGAAGAAAATAACAGAATCATAACAATTAGCCACTAATGTGCATTTATCATTTCCACCTCGCACAGACCCTCATTACAACTTATTAATCTTTGGATTCTCAGCCTCTTTCTCATTTCCCATTTATCAGTGATATCAGGTTCTCAAATTACCTTCTCCACCCGATTCACACGACTTTCAGAAATGACCCCGTCTCCTAGGGCACCAAGCAAACGAGGGCCCATTAATGTAACCCCCTCAACACCCGCCTTCCACCTCCACCAAGCATGGCGCCACCCACGCTTACCTTCTCCAACCATCTCTAACACGCGTGGAGGTATTTAGATACAAATGCCTGTACCTTCTCCCTGTCACCCACATCCTATTTTCCTACTTATAGGCATTAAAAATAATCATTTCCAAAAAATAATTCTTTTACTGGGAGGAGCAAAACCTCCCTCTTTCCCTCTTTGCACTGGCTAATTGAATGTCTTGACTTAATTTTCTCTAAGTTTCACACACACACACACACACACACACACACACAGACACACATACACACACATACTTAAGAAGTCCATGTAAACCAGTAAAAGTAATGTCTTTATTTAGTAGTGGATCATCTTAACAGAGTTCAGGAAAAAATAAATGTCTGTGCCTGTTAGGTTCGTTCATTGTGCTTCTGTACACTCTCCTGGTAGGCAGTTTGTACTAGTTAAACCAGTAATAAAACGATGCTTCTCAACAGTTAACAGCACACAGTTAACCCACTGACATCATGTGAAGTGGGAGTTTTCCAGAATCCCAATCTTTTTATTTTCAAAATTTCTAAATCAGCAAGTCAGCTTCGGGGCCACTCTTTAAGGTACTTCCAATGCCCATGGGCCCCAGGTATGTTTCCCAGCATTTCTTTTAACGAAGTAGCAACTGCATACATGATATTTCCCCCATAAATACCATTTCCACTGGGAGAAATTATTTAGCCATCTGCAGATCGGAAAAATTGACACTTTGCTGGCCCAGAATCCTGGTGGAAAACACACTCTATGTTGCATATAGGAAGGCTGAGAAAATTAGAAAGGTAGGACATCCCCCAAATAAATATCAGTATTTGTCCCTCCCTATAGAGTAAGCATACGTGTTCGTTTGAGAGCTTCTTGCCTTATATCTAGATTACATTTAGGTTGCCATTAAACAAAAACCCAGAGATTACAAGGAGATACAATGTACTTCCTACTTTGGCCAAATCTCAGGATTTTCAACTTAGGTATTTTCAAACCCCAGGCTGATGGCCACTGTGATGTTGTGTCTTTCACAGGTGTGGGGAGGACACACACTCAGACTTCCTAAACCTTCCCTAGGCAGTTGAGTCTGACCCCAGAGACCCTTAATCCCCATAGCGGGATGGAATGGAGAGAGCAAGGGCATTTGTTACTATGTTTTATCATGACTTGTTCATAACCCACTTATTATATTTGGCACATGACATGGTGTCGCAGCCACACTTCTTTCCTGAGTGTGTTTGGAACTAACGCACGATGGCCCCTGAGCCAGGCTGGGCTGGCCCCCATGAATGGTGCCTTTTTGCAAAGTTATTTTGCCCTGTGTCAGAAATAACTTTACATAACTCATTATTCTTCTTTACTGAGTCTAAATCAAGTTGCATGTCAGCCGATAGTTTATGAAGTAATGCACACATGCTTAATATGGTGAGTGAGCAACAGCACAGGGCTTGAGGAGACTTAAACATTCAATCTCTTGTCGCCTCTCCCTCCCCCACACCACAAAAAGAAAGAGTCGGGGAAACGTTATCTCATGTGGGAGTTAATAGGACACACTAACTGTTTCAGGTGGGATTTAGGGATGTGTGTGTGTGAGTGCGTGTGTTTAATCTTTTTAAAATAACCATAGACAAAAACCTTTGGGAAAGTTCAACCAAGCTTAGGAGGATTTATGAATATTTAGGAACGAGGGTATTTTGAAGATTCTAAGAAAGAACAAGACCCTTCCTTTTGTACTTATTATCAGTGTGTGCACTGATGTCTCTGTGGCCCTGAGCACCTCTGAATACCAGATCCCAGAACAATAAACGCAGAAAATTAAACGTGGCTCCAGTGGTTTTGGACTTGGACCAATAAGTTATCTTCATGAATGTATTCAGGGAAAAGGTCTCACTTTTATTGCACTGCTTCCTTAATGATAAAGGCAGTAACGGCACTGAACAAAAACACACCGAAGAAAGCTCTGGCGTTTGGCAGCCTGGTTAATTTCCCTGTGTGTTTGGTAGAGTTAGGATCTGGCACGGTCCACCTCACCCACTCCTGCATTAAAAAGGCAGCCCCCTCCCCTTTTCCCCTTTTCTCATGCTTCCTCACTTTGCTTACTCTGACATTTTCTTGGCTTTGGCGGAAATTTTGACACATAAATCCCACTTGTCAAATGATATTGTAAAACAAGCATCCAAGTGTCAGCACACAGCCCAAGAGACTGGGGACTAGAGAACAGCATGAGGAACACCTCTGTGGCAGCTTTCATCTGCCTCCAGCCACCTGCAAGTAATTCGAAACTAGTTTCCAACGCAGCCAGGTTATTTGGCCCGGTAACGTACGCACGGCAAAAAGAAAGGGCCAGAGTTATCAAAACCTGTTAACTCTGTTATGAGTAGATAAAACGGTGTATTTTTAAAACCTGCCTCAGACCAATCCATTAGCATTCAGTCATATGGTCTGAAATCTCTTGTAGGCTACAAATTCCACCAAACAGCTCCAGCCCATTAAGACATCACATTTGCCAAACACCCCTGGCCTCTTGGCCTCACATCGTTGAACTTGCAAATAGCTGAGACCCTGATAGGACTTGTGCGATCCTTCTGGAGTCTGAATCTGGGATGTTTCCCTCTCACTTAGGGATAAAACAGAGATGCAAAGTCAAGATGTGGAAAGTCTCTATAAAGAAGTAGTTACCTTCTTCGGCCAAATCCATAAAATATCTGTGATTATTCTTTGTTCTTAGCAGACTTACGGGGATTTCTGTGCAGATTTTGGTTTGGTTTGCAAGGAATGGTGCAAAGTGCATGCATAGCAATGAAGAGAAAATCGAGGAATACAAGATCTAGGGAGAGAATGACCAGGAAATTTCAGTCCATTTCAGGTCCTTGCTTGGCCAAAGTCAACTTTACTGAATATCAGTTTGCTCATCTGTAAAACGGGGACATTAATAGCTATCTCAAAAAAATGTCAAATTAAATGAGGCAATTTAGCTAAACTGTTAAGCAAATGTTAGTTTTTATCACCTTTTTTTTTTTTTTTTTAGCAATAAGAAACAGGTATATGAACAGTCAGAGGTAGCTTTACCGGGGATGTTGTACCCCTTACCTGGAAGGAGCCCCAGCAGTGCAGTAGTGTGTTCACATAATTGTAAAATTTGAAAAATTAAGATACGGCTGTGGGAATCAACTCGCTTTTGGATGTCATCAATCCAAAGAGAATTTTAGGCCCATCCTTGCACAATAAAATTTGAAATCACCTGAAATCTTATAGTTCTCATGTAAAAGAAACATGTTCCAAATTTGACAATGATCCACAAAATTTATATAACAATAGCATTAACAAGTTGTAAAGCTGAAAGAATGGTATTAAACAATAATAAAAAACAAATTTTGATCAGCCAGGCTAAAGGAAGTACTAAATTATCTTTCTTTTCTCTCCATAAAACAATGATATAACAAAAGCACTGTCACATGAAGAGGTGATCAAATTATATGCAGACAAAAATGTAGGAAAAGGCATTTTATAGGTTATTTTACAGAGTTAATTAAAATATTATATAATTTTAGGGAAATCATAATGTGATAATTGTAGTGTTTTGAATTTTATAATTTGTTGCAATTGGCTATCTCATTATGAAACAATATTGACTTTCATATCATAATTGAACTCTTTTTCTCACAGAGGACACTCAAAATTATATAAGCTTCAGACCCACAAAAACCTGGATTTGCCCTTGGGACCAAGGAACAAAGTGGTTCTTCATAAACATAGAAATCCTAAACAACTGTGATTTCAGACAGGCTGGACAAGCCCTTGGAAAAACTTGTGCTAGTTTATTTTGGGATGCCCCTGTCGGTGCTGCCCCGTTCCCTAATCCTGGTTTCTGTTAGACACTCTACCTTCACTTCCAGCCCTCCTCCCTTCCACGTCACTCCAGAAAGGCCCAGAAACCAACACCGGTCCCGGAATCTTGCTTCCCCTCTTCTCCGCCTGTGCCCCGGTCACCACTCACCTGTGCAAACTCATCCTCCCAGACCTGGCTTTAGGTCAGGAGGAAAAAGCCCTTCAGATTTTACTATGTGATGGGAAATTGACTACACACTAAACTATGTAAATTAACCAGACAGACATACTGTTAGTGAGTTTCCAAAAACTCTAAAGGAGCTTGTCTAGAAGGAAGATGATCAGCCAGCACTCGGAGATGTGGGGGAGGGGAGGAAGCTACGTTCTGCATCACTGAACGCTGGCGGGTGTTCCAGAACTCTCCTGGGACCTCCCCCTCCTGCAGCTGTGCAGAGGTCTATTTAAAGACAACAGCTGCCTGCTTTGTTTCTGGTGCTCAGACCTTCTCCATTTCCAAGATGTTTGGATACTGTAGTCATCCAGAAGACAAACCTATACAAAATTTTGTAGATGTCCCACTGTCCTCTGAAGTACAGGATGGAAACCACCCCAGGTCCTACAACAGAGCCCCCCTCAGCAGCCCCACCCCCACCTGCGCAGTGTTCCGTCACTCAGCGCTAGCTAGTCACCGTCACTCCTGGGCAGTATCACAAGGGCCTGCCCGATTTGGTCACCAGTCATTTTTTTCAGTGTCACTCTGCCCACTCTGAGAGCCAGCTCACATCAGTGGTCCCCAAACCCTGCTGACTGGCAAAGTCACTTGGGAGCATGTGAACAGTACTCCTGGCCTCACTGTGGATGTACTGAGTTGACGTTTCAGGGAGGTGGGGCTGGGAATATTTTACATGTCCCCAGGTAACATTGATGATTTACTTTATTCCTCATTCTCAGCTATACTTTCCCCTCTGGTTGCTGCCCGATCTCCTATATGCTATTTTACCAGCATCACTAGTCAATGGCCCTTCTTTCAAAATGTCTCAATCTAGCCTCCTACCTGAAAGAGATCCTGCTGCTCAGTTCAAGGACCCAAACATTCATCAGCAAGTCCCCATCATTATTCAACTTGACTTTAATGCCTGCCGACCAGCATCCATTCTGGGCCATTTTAGACCATTTCCCACACAACAACCAAATTGATCTTTGCAAAATGGAAATCTAAGTATGCCACTTGGAACCTGTCTCTGGCCTTGCACGGCTCAGCCTTTCCCTGTGCCTCCATCCCCTTTGGTACCACCTTTCATTTTAGTCACACTGCTCCTCCAGCCTGGCCCTCCTTGGTTCTTTGAACGTTCCATGATATGTCCCCTGCCCCAGGACCTTTGCACATGCTACTCTCCCAAACTTATTGTTCAATAAGGAGACTAAACATATTCTTAAAGCCAGTAAAGCCCAGGCAACCAAAAAATGAGCAAAAACCCTTTAGAAAGTATTTGGAATTTAAAAAGAAAGCTTTAAAATAGTTATCATAGGAAAAGAACACAACTTTGTTGGTCTTCCTACATTATTTGGAGGTTCCACATAGTTAAGTGCTGTTTTTTAAACCCATGCTGTGGGAGGGTGGCTGGGGAGGAGGGCGCCATCATTTGTGTGGTGCTTGTGGCAGTGGTTCTCACCAGATTCATCCATCATCAGGAGGGCTTATGACAGCACAGACTGCTGGGCCCCCCAGAGTTTCTCTTTCAGTATGTCTGGGGCTGACCTGAGAATCTGCATGTGAAACCATGGCCCAGGTGCTGCTGGTGCTGTTGGCATTGACCATCCAATACACAACAGAGTCACCTGAGTAGCTCTTAAAAATACAGTTGCCTGGGCTTAATGCAGACCAATTAAATAGGACGTCCCCTTTCTCTGGGGACAAGGCCCAGGCACTTTAATGTTAAGCTTCCCAGGTCATTTTCTTATGCAGCCGGTGTTGAAAATTACTAATGTAGGAATCACAGAATTGTCCCTTCTCCTGGAACATTCTCCACCTTCAGCTAGTTAACTTCTTCCCTCTTCTTTATGTGTCAACTCAAGTGTTGCTTCCTTTCTTATTAGCCCCATATATCTGCATCTCTTCCCTTCAGAAGCTGTCTCAGATTGTAACAGTAGGTCATTGATATGGTTATTAGGCTCCTGCTGTTCTTTGCAAGGCTCTAAGCTTCATGGATCTGGGCTCATTGTTGAAACCTCAGAGTCTGTTGAAGTGCATGGCACATCATAGCTGCTTAACAGATATCTGCCAAATGAATGAACCCTAAACTACCTAGTTGCCATTTATCTCCTTTGAATATTGTGAGATTGATTCTATGAAATATGTAAAAAGCGCTTCATGACTTTGCTGGCATCTCAGTATTTAAGCAATGGCTCCATCTCACACCACAGCACCACAAACATGCAAGTGCATTAGGCTCAGAGCCCTGAACCAGTGCCCATGCCGTGGGTAGGAGAAGAGAAAAATTCTACCCATTGGCTCAAGAAAGACCAAGGAAGCTTTCTCTCTTTCTGTAAGTTCACACAAAAAAAATGTCACCCGTGGAAAATCAATAGTCTGGATCTGCCCCATGCCCAAGTAAGGCACCAAATTGACATGACTTGCATAGTCCTACAACACCAAGCTGAAAAGTTCATGGTTGTGGTATGTGTATGTGGGGAGGGAATTCCTACTGAAGATACACTCACAACAAAAGAAAAAAAACCACAAACCTCAAGAGACTACAAACCACCATGTTGAGGGACTTAATGCAAAAGAATAAGCAATACCAAAGGTAGGAGGTCAACCAAGAGGGATTTAAAGTAAGGATGCTTGAGAATGATTAAAGATATAAATGAAGGGAAAATAAAAAAGACAGTATAATGTAAGAAAACAAGTGCTCAGATATTAATGAGACTATGTCAAAGAAGCACAGAAGCCTTCTTGAAGTGGCTCCCACTAACCAAGTTTGAAATAGTTGACTGTCGAACAATGACAGTCAATTAATTATAATACATTGAAGTTTTTAAAAATGAGTTCATGATAATAGAGAAAGAGCAAGATAGAGAAAAAAGGAAATTTCTTTGTAGTAGAATACCAGCTAATAAATGAAGAAAGAATGATAGAATTGGAAAAATTACCATCTTGCAATCCCCAAGTAATAATTGTATCAAGCGAGGATGATTAACGGATCATGAAAATGTAAGATTAAAGGTTATTAGGGAATAGGTTATTCACACGGTGTAGGTATTCCTTTGCAGGTAATTTACCAATCCCAGAGGGGGAAATCGACCTTACAGTGGAGAGATCACGGTGGTCACCACCTTAAGCAAGTGCTCAAACTGAGCATCACTGATGGTGGAACAACCTACCATCATGTATGTAAAGAAATAGACAACAATACTGATGTAGTATTCTTGCCAAAGCATGTTTAACCTGAATCCAACAATGAAAAACATGAATCAGGTAATTTTACAACGTAGAAGATTCTGTAAGAAAACTAGCCTGGATTCTTCAGAAAAGTCATTATCGTGAGAATCACAAAACAAACAAAAAGTGGGGAACCTGTTCTAGATTAAGAGAAACTAAAAAGTTATTACAACCAAATGAAATGCATCAACCTTGATTGAATCCTACATCAACAAATAAATACAAGAAACCAAAGCCATTTGGGAAACAATGGGGGAAATTCTGATATGGATTCATACTAAATATAATGGACAAATTTGGGGATATAGGATAATGTGGTTATGTCCTTATGCTTAGGAGATACATGATAAGGTACATAGAGGTGAAGTATCACAGTGTCTGCAACTTATTTGCAAGTGGTTCAGTAAAAATGCATAAATGATTAAGAGAGATTGAGAGAAAATATGGTAAAATCTGAACTGATAAATGTAGATTAAAGTATATGAATTTTTTATTGTACTAGTCTTTATCTTTTATGTAAATCTGGAAACTTTCAAAATAAAACGGTCTGAAGGGGGGAAAAAAAAACCCTGCCTTGATCACAATGAAGCAGAGGGCTGACAGATGTATTGGCACCACGTTGAAAAGTGCGCCTGTGTTGCCGTTGGGAGAAAGAGGTTAGCTGCTGAGGTTCTGACCTGTGGGGGCTTTGCTGCTGCTGCGAAAATCTGCTGCACCGATTTTCATGGCTAGGGTTCTACTGCCCAAGGCCAGCGTGCAGACTGCATTGTTCCCAACTGAGAATCTGGAAGATGCAAGCAATGCTGAGCATCAGAAGCCTACGCTTCCCAGCAGCTTGAGCAAAGGAAGTGGGCCAAAAAGTTATTAGTTTTAATTCTAACTAAACCACTGGCAAAAAATGGGTGGCTCCCCTCAAATTCCTTGGAAACGGATGGAAAGCGCAGGCTTCCTTGGAAACCTGCAGCAAGATTTTCATGGGATTGCTTTGGGCGGTCACATTTATGCCATTAGTTATTTTAACAAATAATCATTTATCATCACTCATTGTTACCGAATCATTAGCATCACATCTAATCAAACTCAGGTGAAAGAGAAGACAAAGACTTGATATGAAATTCCTTTGCTTTTAAAATTTTTGACAAGCGTTTAGGAAACTATGGGGTTTTTTTTTTTCTCTTTTGCTAGATGTTTTATGGAGAGCTAGATGTTCTTCAAAGCATATTGTGGGGAGAGGGCCATGGCTGGACAGAGAGATAAAAACAGCAAGTTTTCCAATGAAACAGATGAAGAAAGTCCTCCAAGCTATGCATATACTAAGAGCCTGTCCCAATCAAAAAAGCCTTCATCCACTCCACTCCAATTGTAAGAGTATGCTTTTAATACTCAATTTTAATGAAATTCAAGCCAGGCTTTTCGTTGCTCAATCTTTTTAAACCAGGTGCCAAAAATCTGGGCAAACGTATGGAAGCAGATTCTTCCTCTTTGAACCGCCACAAGAACTTTGATGTTCATGCCGAGTAGAAGGAATCTAGCTTGATTACCCTCTCTTCCAAAAGTCCATCCCTTTCTTGGTAAAGAGCATTCTTCTTGATTTATCCAGCTTGGAAGGACACCATGGACTTGGCCTTCCAAACCTACTTATTAAAAATCCCTTCCCTTTTTTTTTTTTTTTGGTCAGTCTCAAGAATCACAAAGATTCTCACACAACGAAGTAATTAACTTTTGCCTTTCTTTTTCTGAAAAAAAATTATTTTTAAGATAACCCAACTGTACTATATATTGGCATTTTCTGTTTATTATTATTCCTTTTAAAAAGCAACAACACGAAAATTCCATCCCTTTTATGGAGTTCATAATTTGAAAAATGATTTTGCCTTATGCTTCCAAATCCACCTGATGTTTCCTCTGACAAACTCTCACACAATGTGCTGCCTGTTGTTCTTAAGCCTTGATTGTATAAATTAAAAATATAACTAAGATATTCCCATGGAAATTCATGGAAATACCTCAATGCACAACATTTTTTAACGAGTTACTACATATAGCACCTCATTTCTGCTAGCGCTCAGTACAAACATCTTGTCTTAATTCAACGGCTTGAATTTTCTTCAGACCTTGAGTGCTCTTGATTAATTTCTGAATCCCAGCTGACACTGTCCTAAAAGGTTGAAAAAAATTAATCACCCTGATGTCATTCCAGATAAGACAAGCACAGGTTTTAAAATGCTTGTTTGGCATGTGGATTGGAATTTAAGACATCCTACATATAAAATTCTTACAGAGCAATTGGGAAGTTAGTCATGGACCCAGGCACTAAAAAACATGTTTGTTTTTTGATACCTTTGCAAGGTAAATTTCATTATTCCCTCATTAAGGGTTATATAGGGTAGTTACACAGCACCCATGGTCATCAATTGTGAAGAGAATACTAGACGCGTTGTTTATTTTATGCGGAGGTACAGCCAACCAAACATGCTAAACCACTTACGGCAGTTTATTGACACTGGCGAGAAACAACAATTTAGAAAAGCAAATGACGCAAATTGTATATTACAGACCTCTCAAGGTTTCTACCCCAGCCCCATCCCCAACTTTTCTTTAGAACAGCTTTCTAGCATTGAAAACATGTCAAAATGTGGAAAGCAACAAGCAAATCAGGTAATTTTTTCTCCTTAAGTTATAATTTGGTTACGTACCAATTTCAAGCAGACTTTTCAAATTCAACCAGTTTTGTTCATTCAAAATGTGAAGGTCTTTTCAGCAATGAACATAACTAGGCATTGGTTCCGTCTTCAAGCCTGAACTAGTGAGTAAAATCTAGCTAAAGCTCTGCACAGAGCAGCTTTATAATCAAATTTCAAGGCAAAAGAAAACGCTAATACTATTCACATATTTGGTTTCAGTTATACCACAGTTACATTTGTGTTATACGTGAAAAAATAAAATTAGCTTCAGTTGGCAAGTACCATATGAACAGATTTCCTTTAAAAGACAATATACGAATTTTACATGTATTATAGCATAGCATAGTTCTTTGATATGATTATTTCATTATTTATCATTACGGCACCATCAAGCCTCACCCGTTAGCACTAGCATGTAGACAATGTCACATAGGAGATGAGAACGTGACCAAATTGTATTTTGTCCTGTTATTTACTAGTTCTGTGACCTTGGACATGATCATTAACCTCCCACTGCCTCATTTTCCTCACCCGCAAAAATAGGGATAATTACACGTTCTCTTAGGTAGACTATATGAAAATTTGAATGAGAAAATATTTGCAAAATCATTAGCACAGCTCCTACCACATAAATAATTTCTAATAACTATTTTTTTTAATTCTAGAAGTTGTCTTTCTAGAATAGTATTCAATGTGGTCCACAGCACCAATACATCATACTATTAAATTTTAATAATTCACCAGTAGACATTTCTTTGAGAAACCTTGGTTTTTGCTGAACTTGTCTGTCTAGGCAATAAAAGTGTTGTGTATTTTCTAAGGCTTGATATCCGTACGGATAAGAAAGGTAGTATTTGCATGCCAAACATGTTACATTTGGTATCTCATTATTCCTCACAGTAACAGGCCCTATGGTTATTCCCATTCAACAGACAAAGAAACTGAGGCTAAGAACTTCTCTTATGTTACATAAGCAGTAAGTAGTGGAGGCAGCGTTCAAATCTGTGGAATCTGATGTTAGATAATAATTACCAATTTAGTATCTGTCAGGCCCTATACCTTATTCAAGTGATGTAGTAAAAGAGGAAACAATATTTAGAGAGTGGAGGGGGGAACCATGTGTCTGGAGCTCACATTACGGAGAGAAGAGGGTGAGCTCAGTGAAGCTTGGAGTTGACGTTTTAGCACCTTCAGGACAACAGAAACATCTCCCGATTCACGAGCCTCAAGTGTCCTGGCTGAGAGTTGACAACAGTCACGTCTGTACACAAGGCACAGATTCGAGTCACAGTCCCAGTCTGCTCTTGATTATGTCCTCTGATCCCAGAGTGTGAAAACAAACTCCAGATTCACATAGCTAATATATTACACTCCAAGTTAGATATAGGTTCTAACAAGGAGAGGACAGTGGGATTAAATATCTACTGTTTCTACCGCAACAAACTGATCTGCCCTGGGATTTTTAGGCCAAATATCAGCAACTGACCTGGAGATCACTGTTGTGCAGAATTTGGATTTGGGGAAGTGTGAGGTAGTCCCAGTACTTTCTGTTTATTAACTCGTTTAATTCTACATGACAGAACTAGGATCGATCAACTCTGCTTTGTAGAGGTAGTCAACAATAGGTGTGGGCAGGCTTGAACCCAGGTGGTCTGATGGCACAGCCTGGTCTCGTAAGCCCCACAGGACACCAATGTGCAGGATGGACCACACTTGGTCCCTGGACCCTTTAACTTTATGACATTATCTTCACACACGCACACACACACACACATACACACACTCATGTACCTTCACACTTTACTTTTGCCTCAAGGATTTGGGTAGTTTTAGAATTTAAAATAAAGCTAAGTGATTAGCAGGGATGAGGGGCAGGTGTGATGGGGAGATAGTGTTTAATGAGTACAGAGTTTCAGCTGGGAAAGACGAAAAAGTTCTGAGGATGGATGTTGGTGATGGTTGCACAACAATGGGAATGTACTTACTGCCACTGTACTTTATACACTTAAAAATGGTTAAAAGGATAAATTTGATGTTATATGTACCTTATTACAGTAACGAAAAGTAGGAGCCAAAGGAGAGAAGTTGTAGAGGGTTATGGAGCCCAAAGTGTCAACTGTGCCAAGGCTGGGAAACCCTGGGTTAAGGAGGTGTGACAGATGAGTGACAGTGTTCTGCTGCACTGTGCATTGTTTGGCAGGTTTTATTTTTAGACCTTCAGTGTTGGTGTTTGCTGTCTGCTCTTTCCCAGAGAGATTACAGGACAGGGATTTGGTAAGCTTCTGGGAAATTCAGCAGATTCTAAAGGAAGAGGGCTTATTTTTGTAGCACTCTGAATTTCCACGGCTTGGAATACAGTTTTCGTTAAATAATAGTCATTGTCCAAAGTGGCTTCCAGGGTAAGGTGGCCTTGTCATCGCTCAGTGTTTTTTGGAGGAAGGCTGATATATGTTCAATATTATCTCTGTTAGATCATTCTGAATTACAGACAACCTTCAAGTGAGAACAGATTTTCAGATTTAGAAGATAATTTTTGCCCACTGATCAGGAAGTTGGAAAAAAGAGAACAAAAACCTTGGAAATTACTAAAACCCATAACTGAGGCAGTCAGGCCTTCTGTCTATAAGGATTCCATCTCTCAATGAATCAAAACCTTACCTTTGAAGGTCGAGGTTTTCATACCAACCAAGATAAATAGAACTATTAAAAATTTTTTTCAGAATGTCTGTTAGAAATATAACTCCACATACCTGCTGGTTTTTTAAAAAAATCCAGTCTTAAAAGTGGAAAATAAAATTTAATACCATGTTATTACTTACAGTTGTCATTGGCAAAGCTTCTAGCTGCCTTCTGAATTTTCAAGCACCACCCAGAGTTGTTTTTCTTTCAAAAAGGATTTTTCCCTTAAGATTTTATGAAGATCTAAGTAGAATTGCATGCAGTCCTGTGAAGGGTAGGTTTTATTCTTTTCACTTCCAGTCTGATTTTTTAAATGCTAACTTTGTAATTTTCCAGAAAGAAAAAGCTGTGCATGGTGTGATATTGGCTTTCTGTTATAGGATTCACACTGTACATATTCTTATGGCCCTGTGCCTGGGAATCTTACCTAAACCCTTTATCCCTAGAGACCCCCTGGGGACTTTATCTTTGGAACCAAAGTGTTAGAAAATCTTTTGTAATATTTAAACTTTTGTTCTGTAAAGCTGTTGATGGTGATAATAATAGAGATTAGCAAGAAAAAGCAAAACAGAGTTTGTGTAACGTTTTTTGAAAGGCCTAAACTATTTCTAGAGGTCTCAGCGGCTTTCCTTTTATTTATCCATTCAATAAATATGCAATGAGCACCTTTTGTTTGCCAGACACTGTTTTAGGCAATGGAAATAGAGAGGTGCACAAAACAAGATTCCCTTATGAAACTGACTTTTTAGTAAAGGGGTTAGACCTTATACCACCAATTTAAGTAATAATTCATTAAGCTCTGGTTTATTTAAGTATCACTGTAAGTGCTTCAAAGAGAACTAGAGAATGCTATGAAAGTTTAACTGGTGGTTTACACTTGGAGAAGATTTCTTGGAGAAAGGGATCTTTGGGTTTAGTACCACCCGTAGCCCCAGGCAAGAGTCCCTGGGCCTGGACTTTAAAAGAGTCCACACATCCGTTCTAGATCATACTCAGAATGTCCTGAACCCCCCAATTCCTGTACAAAGCAGCTCAAGCCTGGTTCTAAGGCTTGTGCGGGCCTTAGAACCGGGGCCCGCCATCCCCAGTGGGGACTATAGGAAAGTAGGCATTCCCTTAGGCATCAGGATGGCGGCCAAGAGGACCTGCATGCAGGGAGAGCGTGTGTGAGTGTGTGCGTGTGTAGATTTTGATGTACACACTGGGATGTTCACAAGTTCTTCCTTTCACGATGTGAGACAAAACCAAAGATGGAGAAAGAAGAGAGATGGGCCTTTGGCCACAAGCTTGGAGCCAGGAGTCCTTGTTCTTACACTGCAACTTTCCCATGTGAAACTCCAGAGAAGTCTAAATTCTGTCCCTAGGATGTGAGCCTCCATTTGCACTCTTGCTGTGAGCCCTGAAAATGTCAGGGGTGGGCCCACTGGATGTAGGCTTTGCAAGATGAGTTGGGATTGACTGAGGAAGGGGAGGAGTGCTCCAGGCAGAGGTGCCCACACATATGAGGGCTCTGAGGTGGGAAGGAAAATGATGTGTTTGAGGAACTGGGAGGAGGCCACTGCATCTGGGATATAGAGAGTCTCCCTGTACCTTGAATGAAGAGCTGTCCAGGGCAAAAGAAGAAAGGCCTCCTCTGCAGAACGTCCTGGGAAAGGGACATTTTGTGCCCACAAAGGAAAGCTCTCCATAGCATATTTTTGAGTGGGGATAAAAAAAATCATGAAAAGACTTATATTGCTAAACTATAATTTCTATATGATATCTACAAAAAACTATTAAGACAGGTTTTTCAAAATAACTTTCTTTCGAATGTTGAATTTTCAGTGTTCCATTATCTTAGTCCTTTCAGGCTGCTGTAACAAAGTACTGTGAGCTGGATGGCTTATAAACAACAGAAATTTATTTTTCACAGGTTTGGAAGCTGAGAAATCTAAGATCGAGGCGCCAGTAGATTCAGTGTCTGGTGAGGGCCCACTTCCTGCTTCCTAGAGGTGCCTTCTCGCTGTATCCTCACATAGTGAAAGGGGCAAACAAGCTCCCCAGATCTTCCTTAAAGGGCACTAATCCCATTCATGGACTCATTCTGCTCCCATGGACTAATCACCTCCCAAAGGCCCTACCTCCTAATGCCATTACCTTAGGGGGAGATCATATATTTCAATATATGATTTTTTGGGAAGACACACACATTCAGAACATAGCACCCATTATCTTCATTCTCCTATGAAATATTGGCAGTCATTCCCCATGTCCCTCAAGTCTCAGGCCTAGGAAGTAGGATCTGTTCCCTGCTGCTCTCCAGCTGTTCTTACATTCAATAAATATTCATAATATTCATGCATCTATTTACTCATGTAACTCAGCCATAGTTTGCTCAGCTCCAACATGGGAATAGTAACAGTATAATTAGAGATGTTGGGAGGATGAAATAAATTTGCATATATAAAGTGCTTAGAACAGCACTAGGAAGCCACCAGGCACAGAATAGGATGTTATGTAACAATTAGCAGAAAAACAAACATACAAGTAATTCAGTGAGAAGTGTTATAAGAGCAGCAGGTTCTAAAACCACAGAGAAGGAATCTATTCATTCTGCCTGTAGAACAGGGGAAGGTTTCATAGGAGAAATATTTGATCTAGACCCATAAGATCATGAAGATTTCAATGCACCCAGGGAGGAAAGGACAGCTACACCACACAACCAAAGGGATGAGGGCATGGAGTGGAATGGTGTGCTAGGGAAGAGTGGGTCATTGGTGTGACAAATAATGGATAAGTCTGTTGGGGGCTGGGCCTGGTGGAAGCCAGATTGGAGAGGGATTTGTATCCTATGCTAAGGAGCTGAGCCTTTATTCAGTAGGGCAGTGCTTCTCAAAGAGTGGTCCTTGGACATTAGGATCCCCCAGGGGGCTTGTTAAAAATAAGGATCCTTCCTCCCTCATTAATGAATTGGAATATAGGGTTCAGGGCATTTTAACAAGCTTTCTTGTTTATAGTCATGGTAGAGGTACCAAGATATTATGAAGAGTCAAAGGAGGTTTTTCAAGTGTATAATATACAACAAACTTTGTCTTAGAGAAGTGTCTGGCTACACCAAGAAGCTCCTCTTTCAGAAGAATATGGGTTTAGAAATGTGAGTTTCCCTTAAAAGAAAATAAATTAGAATACGATGGTTATTGTCCAGATATGTTAAGCTAAGGGGGAAAAACATCTCAAAATATTTTCCCTCACGGTCTCCTAAGATCTTATCCAAAGGGGAAAAAAATACAAATTCTCCTAGAAATAGTAAGACTTGTTAGTTTGTCCATTTTATGCAATAAAGACCTCTTAACCTCAAGGTTTGTGAAACACGTTAGATAATATAAGTCACACAACAATAACTGGAGTGAAAATGGTAATGGTTCAATTTCTACGAGTTAATGTCAATGAAAATGCAATACTTTCAAACTTTCTTCTTTAAAATGTTCTATATCGCTCAGTGCAAGCTTCTGTGTTTAAAATTTTTACAATTTTACAATTCTCTTCCCCATGAGCCTGAGAGTTAAATAAATAGAATAAAGAGATCTTGCTGAAACCTAAACACATCACAGAGTTCTTTGTTGATCATTACCCTTTGTAATAGGGAATGTAACATTTTCAAGGTATGTTTAACAACATGGGAAAATTCTGGTAATATGATACATGAGGGGCAGTGTATAAAATAAATACACATATGATCATTTGCTTATTAGAAATACATCCCTAAGTGTAGATTAAACATTAAAAGGACATAAATAATGGTTAACACTGTAATTCCAGGGATGGTGACATTATCAGTGGCTTTTGTTTCCTGCTTTGTGCTTTTCTATAATTTCAAAACTTATATATTAGTTTTTTTAAATATATAACTTTAGAAAGCCCCCAAATGTGTGTTTGTGTGTGGGGAGAGGGATACAAGGAGTAGGGGAAAGACAGAGCAGCAAGGGGGTGAATAGCTTGGGCTGGGAGAAGGAGAAAAGCTCCCCCAGCCCACAGCAGAAGCATCTTCTTGTTCCTTTGTGCTCTCATATTTCTACGTTGAGAGGGGCCTCCTCCACCAAACAGTGAGTTTTTTGAGGTCAGGAACTGCTTGTAACTCGTACCTGTAAGTTCAGCACCTGCCACGGCATCTGGTCCCAGAGATTTCCATCGTGGCTTCGAAGAGTGACTTGTTTCTAATTCCTTGGAATTTTCCACTGACATGCCTCCTGCAAAGTCAGGATTTCTGGGACTCCGGATTCTGCTGTTGGGAGATGCCTGCTTCACTACAGGAGCTGATCTCCAGCCTGGGCAGGGTGAAGAGAAATGATTGTATGTTCCACTCCAGAGAGCTCTGGACTCGCATTAGCTAACCAGGTGTTAGGATCTAAGGAGAGGGCTCCTTGCTCTGAAATACCCACTTGGGTTCCTGGCACTTTACCATCATACCTTCATTCCTTTGGGGACTGAATGCTTGTAACAGTCCTCTATTAAAATGCAAATGCACTTGGGAGGTGTTAAGCCCTTGTCAGCAAACACCTTGCTTATTAGCTAACACCTGAGCCAATAGCCTTCTGAGAACAAGTGCCTGTTGGGAAATGAGTTAGTCCCCAGAGGTGGAGAAGTTCGGTGGGGGCAGTTGGAGAGGACAGCTAAAGGATCTTAGAGTGACGAAGCTCAGAATGTCATGAGATTTCCATGGCTAGAGCTGGCGGTAGGAGTGGGTCGGGCCTCCCGGTTGTCAGTGAGCGCTCTGATCAGGTGGAGGAGAGGTCTCGGGGGGCCTGTATTTCTTGGGCCTAGTGGTCAAGGTCCAGGCCCAGTGGGGTGCATGGCAGGCGGGCGAGTTCTCTGGCCTCAGCACCCCCAGCCTTCCAGGAGTTTCACTTTTCCACCAAGTCCCATTGTACATAGGACTAGGATTAGAAAATTTATTAATGATAAAGGTTTTAAAATTTTGTTTTGTTGTTTTTTGTTTTTTTTTAAAATAAGATCGGTTGTGACTTTTGAGTCATAAGCATTAACCCTCAGTGTCTGGTTCCCAGCCACACACCTGTCGTTTAAATCAGCAGTCCCCAACCTTTTGGGCATCAGGGATCAGTTACACGGAAGACAGTTTTTCCATGAACCGGGGGTGGGGGGATGGTTTGGGGATGATTCAAGCTCATTACATTTATTGTGCAGTCAAACCTCTCTGCTAATGATAATCTGTACTTGCAGCCACTCCCCAGTGCTCGCATGGCAGCCTCAGCTCCACCTCAGATCATCAGGCACTAGACTCTCAAAAGGAGCACAACCTAGATCCTTCGAGTGCACAGTTTACAGTAGGGTTCGCGCTCCTATGAGAATCTAATGCCACCAGGGATCTGACAGGAGGCAGAGCTTATGCAGTTTTGTGAGTCCTGGGGAGCAGCTATAAATGCAGATGAAACCTCCCTTGCGCACCCGCTGCTCACCTCCTGCTGTGTGGCCCGGTTCCTAACAGGCCACAGACTGGCACTGGTCTGCCGCCTGGGGGTTGGGGACCACAGATTTAAATAAAGTGGCAGCCATTTACGCCTTTGTCTTCCGTCAATTAAACCACACATATTTATTTACCTCCTCTCATTTCTCAACAAAAATCAAAACCTTCATTTCCTGAGTATTTTAAAAATCTGTTCTCTGAAAGCGTTCCTGTTGGTCCGTGTCTTCCGGGAAATGCCATGACGAGAAAAAGATGCTCAACTTTCCCGCTTTTGTATTATTAGTTATCATGGGAGAGCTAAATGGCACTCTGGATTGAGTCAGGTTGCCTGAAGAGTTTTCAAATATTTGGGGTTCAAAAAACCCAAAGTGTGTTTTGCCAAAACATTTGCCTTTCTCTTCATTTTGTAAACCCTATGTTTATTTCAAGGAGCATTAATTCCATGTGTTTTTAATGTATTTACACTCAGTTCATTAAAATGGTACTCCGTAACAGTTCTTTGGCGTCCCAGAGGTCCAGTGAGCCCTTCTGCTCTGAGTCGGTAGGTGTGCTGTGGCTGCCCCAAGAGAGGAGTGGCTCTTGCCCAGTCCCCCGGGGTCCACTGGAGCCCACGGAGTCCAGGACCCACAGGGCCTGGCATGGCACACTCCAACCCCAGGCCCTGGCTCCGCGGTGCCTTGTCAGCCACTGCTGAGCACAGGGGCCAGTTAGAAGTTAGGAACATCTTCGACATTTTATTCATTATTTTTTTGAACATTTCTTTTTTTTTTATTTCAAAATATAAAGGGAATACAAATGTTTCAGGTTACATGGATAGTTTTTGTAATCTTGAGTTCTGGCTATAGGTGTGGCAGTCACTCAAATAGTGTTCACAGTACCTGTTAGGTTGGTTTATTCCCCTCCCCTCCTCCCCCCCTCCTCTCGCCACTGGTTGCTTTCCACTGAGTTTTACTTCCCTCTGTGCACATGTGTGCTCATAGTTTGGTTCCAATTTAACAACACGTGGTGTTGTTTTTCTATTCTTGTGATACTTCACATAGGAGAATGGTCTCTAGTTCCACCCAGATTGTTGCAAAAGGTATTAATTAATCTTTTTTATGGCTGAGTAGTACTCCATGATGTGTGTGTGTGTGTGTGTGTGTGTGTGTGTGTGTGTATGTGTATATATATATATATATACACCACATTTTATTAATCCACTCATGAATTGATGGGCACTTTGGTTGATTCCATATCTTTGCAATTGTGAATTGTGCTACAATAAACATTCGAGTGCAAGTGTCTTTTTAATAAAATACTTATTTTCCTTTGAGTAAAAACCCAGTAGTGGAATTGCCGGATAGAATGGTTTGTCTCCTCTTAGTTCTTTTGGGAATGTCCATATTGTTTTCCATAGAGGTTATACCAATGTGCAGTCCCACCAAGAGTTTATAAGCGTTCCTTTCTCTCTGGATCCACACAAACATCTATTGTTTTTGGACTTTTTAATAAAAGCCATTCTAACTGGGATAAGGTGATAGCTCATTGTGGTTTTAATTTGCATTTCCCTGATGACTAGTGATGTTGAGCATTTTTTCATGTTTCTTGGCTATTTGTCTTTCTTCTTTTGAGAAGCATCTGTTCATGTCTTTTGCTCATTTCGTAATGGGGTTGTTTGTCTTTTTCTTGCTGATTTGCTTGAGTTCTTTATAAAGTCTGGTTATTGGCCCTTTATTGAATGTGTAGCTTGTGAATATTTTCTCCAATTCTGTAGGTTGTTTATTTGCTCCGTTGATTATTTCCTTGGCTGTGCAGAAGCTTTTTAGTTCAAGCAAGTCCCATTTATTTATTTTTGTTGTTGCTGTGATCGCTCTTTCTTCATCACCCTCAGGGATACCTATAGTTCAAATTTTAATATGCTTCACATAGTCACATATCTTTCTCAGCAATTGGCCAGACTTTTTTATACTCTTCTCTGCCTCTCTGAATGACTGGGTTATCTCGAGAGCCTTGTCTTCAAGTTCTGAGATTCTTTCTTCTCCTTAGTTTAGCCTATTGTTAAAGCTTTCAATTGCATTTTTAAATTCCCTAAATGACGCTTTCATTTCTTTCTTTTTTTTTTTTTTTTTTTTTTTTTTTTTGAGACAGAGTCTCACTCTGTTGCCCAGGCTAGAGTGCTGTGGTGTGAGCCTAGCTCACAGCAACCTCAACCTCCTTTATTCAAGTGATCCTCCTGCCTCAGCCTCCCAAGTAGCTGGGACTACAGGCATGCACCACCATGCCCGGATAATTTATATATTTTTTGTTTGTTTCTTTGTTTGTTTTAGCTGTCCAGCTAATTTCTTTCTATTTCTTAGTAGAGACAGGATCTTGCCCTTGCTCAGGCTGGTCTCGAACTCCTGAGCTCAAACGATCCAGCTGCCTCGGCCTCCCAGAGCGCTAGGATTACAGGCATGAGCCATGATGCCCGGCCTGACTCTTTCATTTCTTTAAGTTCTATTATATTGTTTCTTATGTTGTCTGGCTCTCTGGTAACTTTTTCATTTTTTTCATTGATTTTCTGAAATATTTTTTTGGCTTCTTTTGTTGGTTTTCAACTTTCTCTTCAATTCCAATTATCTTATTTGCCATCCATATTCTGAATTCCATTTCTGTCATTTTGGCAATTTCCTTGTCAGTGGAGCCCACTAGTGTAGCTCCATTGTGTTCTCTTGGTGGTATTTTGTATTTTCATCTTGCCAGGGTTCTTTTGCTGGCTTCTTCTCATCCAGCTTCTCTTCTCTTAGTTCTGGGTTTAGGTGTGCAGGGCACCTGTTCTCCCTTGCTGGGGACTGTCTTGAACCATGTCCAGAAGTGATGGCTGTTCAGGGATGGGGATCCTGAGTGAAATGTTGGACCTCAGAGAAGTTCTGCTGGCCCAGTGGTAGTGGTGGGGACTCGTTGTGGGGTCTTGGCATCCAGGCATGGGGATGGAGTCATGGGTTTGGTGGGGGCCTTGGAGCTACAGGGGCAGAGCCTCAGACTCAGATGCAGGGAGAGCTTCAGAACTGGTTCTTGGGATTTCATGGGAAGACCCACCATAGACTGTTCCACCAGAGTGGGGAAGCCAGTCACGCAGGCAGGGGTTTCTCTCAGGGGCCCAGGTTCCACATAGGTGGGCCAGAGCTACTGGTCAGTCAAGTTTCTCCCCCAACACCTAGGACACACTAAAGCAGGTGTCCACGGCTTCCCAAGTGGTACCTATGGCATCTGAGGCTCCCCCTCTGTCTGGCTTCCATGTTGGGGAGGAGGCATGTTCAACCCCATCACAGGGCTCAACACAGGGGAGTGTCTGCTCCCTCTCTGGCCCAGCAGGGGTGATGCGAAGGCTACTGCCGGATGGCTGGGTCCTGAGTGGACCTGGCTCTTGCACCAGAGCAATCAAAATGTCATCAGTTGCAGAAGCCTGGTATTGGTAAGCACCAAATCTCTGCTGCACCTGCTTTCCAGTGAAATGTCTGCACAGACTCTGAGCAGCTCCCTGATCAGCCCAGAGGTCCACAGTGGAAGAGGGAGACCCCTCACAGATCGAGCTGCCCATCACTTTTGTTTCTCTCCTAATAAACAGTGTCCCCTCAGGTTGTCTCTATCCTGCTGTCTTCACCTCTTCCTAGCAATGTGAATTGTATCGGGTCCCCCAGCTTAATCTATGAGATGGTGGGTGGTTATTTGTGAGTAAGAATCAGCTGTGCCCTGTTTGATTGAGTCGCTAGATGCTGTGATGAACTATAGAGTTCAGTAGTTGATGCTTGCATGAAAGAACCAACTGCCAAGATGTTCTTTTGTGTCTGTGGCAAGCTCTAGTCCCTTAAGTGGAGCACTTGAGTACCCCAGACTTTGGGAGGGGCCCTGTAGCTCCCAGGGGGTTGCTTGATCTCTACCACAGCAGGGGTGGGTGGAGGAGTGAGGCAGAGTTTGGTTAGGTTGTGTGAGCCTGGAAGTCTTTGCAAAGCCTAGGCAGGGCTCAGAGGTTACATTCTTGGCTGCTAGGGGGAGTCCCTGGGAGGAATATCAGGGCAGGCTCTCCAGACCAGGAGGGCTGTTCATAGGGGAGGGGCCTAAATGCTTGGTTGCTATGGCGCTGGGCTGGGATCTAACCTGCTGGAGGACCTGCCCTAATCCAGTAGCACAGCTTTCCTTTGAGGAGGGGTGGGTGCCCTCCTTTGAGGGCAATCTCCCAGATTGCCACATCTCAGAACCCCACAGTATTCTCCTGTTTGTCCTTTCCATGCGGGTTCCCTCGCCACCAAAGTCCAGCTCTCAAACCTCGCCCTGGCTTGCATGTCTGACCTGCAGGTGTGCATCTCCACAAAACACCAGCAGGCAGGGAGCTCTCAGATTGGGCACCCTGGGCTTACTGCAGGTCCTCAAGGGACAAAGTGTGGGCCCCACTCTCTGTGAGGACCTCAGCCTGGAGTACACACCCGCTGCAGAGAGGCAATCACTCGCCAAATTCTCGGCTCAAACTGCTGTCCAGGTTGCAATGGGTGGGGGAGAGGCCACAGTTCCTGGTCAGCCTGAGCACCTAAATGTGCCATGCTTGGTTGCTATGGCTCCCAGGGATGGGCTCTTCCTCACCAGAGGACCCACCCTAATCCATCACGGTGGTTTTCCCACGGGGGGATGGGCACTCTCTTAGATCACCATATCTCAGAACCCCACAGTGTTCTTCCATCAGTTCTGTCCACATGGGCTCTCTTGCCACCTGAGTCCAGCTCCCAGACCTCTCCCCTGTGTCCCCCTGCCACCCACTTAAGTCTAGGGGTACGGGATGTGATCCAGCCTGCTTGTCTGATCCACTGACATGTGACTCTGCAAAATGCCAGCAGGTAGGGCACCCCAGGTCCACTGCAGTCCCCAAGGGGAAAGGCATGGGTCCCACTCTCCGTGGAAACCTCAGCCTGTAGCACATGCCCACAAGTAGAGAATCACCAAATTCTCTACTCGAAATGTTTTTCTGGTTGCAGTGGGTTGGGGATGGGCAGGGAAGGAAAAGTGTCTAAATGGGAGAAAGCCAGCTCTCTGGCCTCTCACGTAACTCTAACTCTCCTTGGAGGGGCACCTCGCATGGAATATCCAAGCTCTGGGATCACACAAGCTCTCCCCACTATTTCATGTTTGCCACCATGCCTAGGCTTGTGGGGGTGGAAAAGCCTCCTAGAAACTTGGTAGCCTGCTGGTCACTGAAGGCACGTGGGAGGGAGACAGGGATCCCCCCTTAGCCCTTCACTGGGCTCCAAACTTCTCTAGCTTTGATCCTCCCTGATATCTTTTTTCCTTTTTCTTCTTCCTTCTCTACTTCACAGTTTTCCTCCATGAGGTCCCCAGCAGGCTCTGGCCCCTCTCTCTATGATCTACACCTGAACTGTATCTCCTTTCCCCTTTCCTTCATCTGAAATCCTACCTTCCCTCGGGGATGGTCTGGCAAGCGATCTCTCTGGTGGTCCATCTTGCCCCCCATCTGAACATGTCTATAGGACAGATTTCTAGCCATCGATTAACAGAGGATATAGCGTTAAATGTTGATGGGTACTTTGGACTTGCCCTCCAGGTCACATTCCCATGAACTGTATAAGAATGTCCTGTGACCGCCCTCTTCCTGCTCCTTAACATTTTAGTGCTCTGGTCAGAACTCAGTGTTTAGGAATTCCATCCCTGCCTTTGTGAATCTTGGTAACACTGAGGACCTAAGATTAAGGGCCAGGCTGCCTGCAGCCCAGGAGACCTTAATGAATATCAATATTGTGATTAAGGGGGCAATTAGCTGCTGGGAATGTCCCCATTGTCTTTATTTCTGTAGTGAGGGGGAACAAATCAAACCTCTAGAAATGTTAATGCAGGCCTGGCAATCTGAACTTGCTCAGTAAGTAGCAAAGGGAACTCTTGGTCCACCATCTCCTATTTCATTCTGGGTACGTTGAGCCACCCTGAATGTGACTCCACTTCTGAAATGAGTGGGGTATAGAAATGAGCGTAGGAAGAAGGATGTTTGGCATGGGTGCACTAGCTCAGGGTAGACTGTTTTCACAATAAAATGTTTGTACGTGTGGTTTTCCACATGTCAAGCACTGGGCTAAACTCCCTACATGCATTACCCCATTTAATTCTCACCATAATCTGGGGATGATATTATGATCTGCACTTTGCAAATGAGCAAAATGAGGTGCAGAGTAAGCCACTTGCCTTAGATCATGCAGTGGAGTGGCGGTCCATGGTGGCTTTGCTCCAGCTCTCTCAGAACCGCCACATTGTCTCCTAGGAGAGTTCAGGCCCGAAGCCATTCCCACCTTCAAAGGAAAGACCCAAGTAGCACCTCTTTAGTGGAGACCATTCCTATGAGAGGGATTGAGAGAAGGGCAGTGCTAGGGATGGGGGAGGAATTTTTAAGGGCTGTCCAATCTTAGCATTAGAAGGGACTCCATATTGTTTTGTGCATCTTCCCTCAACACTTTCTCACTGTCCTTCTTGAAGTGTGGGAGGCGGGATGGAACACAGCACTCCGGCTGTGGTCTAGCCGGCACCAAAGGGTAGGGCTGCCTGCTCTCCTGCTTTCAACGCTCTCGGTCTATTAACAAAGCCCCAGGTTTTACTACTTCCCAACCCACTCATTATGTGGTTACCTCATTGTGCTGTTGCCTCATATTGAGTTACCAGCTAACAAAAGTGCTCCATCTTTTATTATTTATTTGTTTACTTATTTTCTTATTTTCTCCATGAACCTACCTCAGTTAGGGTCCAAGTGGCCTAAACACTTCTTCCTGCTCCTGAGCTATCTGGGCTAAGTTTCTGGTGGTCTCATCTCTACTGGGTCTGGTTACCCATTGCAGTTGAAGTTCTTTCCCGTTTGTAGAGAATACGGACTTGGGCAGGAGATGGGAGCTTCTGTTTTCTCTGTCTGTTTGCTACTGTCTTGTCCTTGTTAGTTGCCCTAAACTTTCTTGTTCTTCTCACTGAATCAATACTTTGACAAATGCCCCTTTTCAGTATCTTCTATATTTTTAAAAACTTCAGCAGCCCAGGCCTGGTGCAGTGCCGAACACCTGTAATCCTAGCACTCTGGGAGGCTAAGGCAGGAGGATCATTTGAGCTCAGGAGGTCGAGACCAGCCTGAGCAAGAGTGAGACCCCGTCTCTACAAAAAATAGAAAGAAATTACCTGGACAACTAAAAATATATAGAAAAAAATTATGGTGGCACCTGTCTGTAGTCCCAGCTACTTGGGAGGCTGAGGCAGAAGGATTGCTTGAGCCCAGGAGTTTGAAGTTGCTGTGAGCTAGGCTGACGCCACAGCACTCTAGCCGAGGTGACAGAACGAGACTCTGTCAAAAAAAAAAAAAAACAAACTTCAGCCCATTCTAATGCTGTGCCTATCTGGCATTATCATCGTAGGCCGTGCCATGATTTTGTATCTGCAATTTTGAGAGCCTCCTTCCACCTTTAAGGGGAGTCTGTTTTAGCTTCTCAAAGAGCACCCTGGGAAAGCGTGCTACTTTCAACCTTTCCCTCTTTTTTTATTCTTCAGGTTTTAGAGTCAGAATTTTGCCGACGTAGAGCCTTCCATACTTCTTGGGTTTATTCCCGTTACAGTCTCTGGCTATGGAATTATCTAACCTTAATATTGTTTTATTGAACAATAATCCTAGTACTTTAAAGGCCAAGCTCACGCAAGATCGACATACATGACATAAATTTAAGAAATTCATGTTTATTTGTATTGTTAGCTTCAAGAAGAATCTAAGAATATGTATTCCTTCTAGACTTGTATAAATGAGAAATATGAAAGTTTCCTTCCAGGGTCATAAAAATTGAAGTTTGTAAAAGAAGGATATTTTTGCCTTTGCTTTTAATTGAAAGAACAATGTGCATGCTTAACTTTTACCAGAATGTGGAAAGCAAGAAAGCTTTGTTTTTAAACATAACACTAAACACTGAAGGAACATTCTCTCCGCCAGATGATCATAAACGCAATTACATAGCGGTTCTGTTCCTGCAGTGACAGGCAGTCAGATATCCTCAGCCACCTCCCATTCTGCAGCTACGCACTGAGGTTCAGGGAGTGTCTTGACTGTCTCAACTGGGCTTAATGCCAGACCATCTAATCTAATTTATTTTCCTATTCAATTGCAAAGAGAATCTCCTGGCCAAAAGAAAATACAATGTGGATTTGAGTTTTGCCTAGCAGGCTTTCCATTTTGCTTTGCTTTACTAAGGTTTGTTCATTTTCAGTACAGCGTTAAGCAACTAATTGACCAGGAGAATGGAAGTTAAAGGGTCTGACTCTGTCTACCCATTTTCACCTTAAACTTTTCCCTTTCCAATGACATCTACTAAACATTTTTTGTGAGGTTCTCAAGCCAATTTCCCTCCAAGGGTTTTTTTGTCTTGTTTTGTTTTGTTTTTGTTTTCCTCAGACAAGAAAGAAATTTCAAAACACAGTCCAGAGAATGAAACTGATGCTTCCACGGAAAGCCCCCAAAAGAATTTGAGTCGAAGTACCTTAAGGTCCTTCCCCACAAGACCAGACTGAGCAAATGTTTCCCAGCGGTGTCTGCTCTCAACTCCAATACCACCAACTCAGCCTCTCTTCCGCTGTGCTGAGCACCTGCCCTCAGACCAAAAGCAGCACGCTGACCTGAGGTCCAGCCCTTGTCCTCACAAGGCTCTGCCAAAGGAGGTTATGCTTAACTTCTATTCCCTCCTCTCACCATGTAGGAAAGCATCCCACAGAGCCCAGGGACACGTGCCCTGAGTGCTTGGTCTTGTCTGATCATAGATCCTCTTACGTGTGCTCTGAGGGCCAGCAGCATCAGCAGTGGGGAGCTTATTAGAAATGTAAAATCTCAACCCCACCCAAGACCTACTGAATCAGAATTTGTAACTTTATTTAACAGGGTCACCTGGTAATTCCCATGCACCTTAAAAGCTGAAAAGGACCATCTGTAGCAGTGGTTTGCAAACTTTACTGTGCTCCAGAACCCCTGGAGGGCTTGTGGAAACACAGATCACTGGGCTCCTCCTCCAAGGTTTCTAATTTAGGAAGTAAGGGGTGAAGCTTGGGAATTTGCTTTTTTAATAAATTTCCAAGTGATGCTGATTCTGCTAGTCCGGAGACTACACTTGGAGAAATAGTCCCCTAGAGGCATCCCATCCCACCAACGATTAGGAGTATTGAGGATTCTTCAGAATCTAAAATAATGATTTGATCTGCAAATTGATATAAATGTTTCATAATAGGATTGGAGCTGCTTCCTTTGTTTCTGCTTTGCCACATTCTTCTGCTACCTGCTGGAAGTCTGTTGGTCTGGTTTCCCTCTAACAACTCCAAACTCATGCCACCCCACCCTCCCAGTCTGCCCTCCCTTGCCCTCATGTTGGAACACACAAAGGGTCTGCTGCCCTGCCTTGGGCTGCCTCCCAGGAGCTGGCCCCAGGACTGCCTGCTCCCCTCCTGTCCCCACCCCAGGCCATCCACTTCCCTCCAGGTAGGGACCCTTTTACAACTCTCCAAGGAGGAGGCCAGCTCAGGCTCTGCCTTCCTGCACCTCTGAACTTCACAAAGCTCTCCACCCATTTTCTTCCCTAGCATAGTTAGTTGAACTGTTTTCAAGAGATTTCTATCTCTACCCTGGATAAGTTTAAACACAATTTTTGCAATTTACAGGACCCAAAGCCAGAGTTGGACATTACTGAGAATGCTAATGCTTCGAGGCTCTGAGATAGAGCAACAAATGACACACACAAATCTTGACCTTGCTGTACTTATATTCCAGTAGGAGGAGAAACAGTAACCTAATAATAAACACATGTATTTCATGGGAAAAAAATAAAGCATGGGAATGACATTGTATGTGAACCTACATGATAAGAGGAGGCCTGTCTGAGGAGTACCACAGGAAAAGAGATCTGAGTGAAGACAGGGAGCCAGCCTGATGAAGATCTCAAGGAAGAACAGTCCAGACTGGACGGCAGGTGCAAAGGCCCTGAGATAGCAATGAGCCAGTTTCACTTGCCCTTCTGGAGAAGCAGCAGTGTGGTAGGAATGCAAGTGGAGAGACAGACACAGCCCAGGCAGGGCGAAGAGTTTGGATTTTACCTTGAGTATGTTGAGAAGACAGAAGGTTTTGAGTTGGGGATTTATGTTATCTGATTTCAATTTTTAAAAGATCACTCCGGATTAAGATTATGACATCAATAGTGGACGTAGAGAGACAGACATGGCCCAGGTGAGATGGGGTGGTTGCTTGGCCAAGGGTAACAACAGTGAAGGGGGTGATACATGGGTAAATTGGGGGATAATTTGAACACTGAGCTGACCGGACTTGCTGATGAGTTGGGTGTGAGGAAGAAAGAAGGCAGGGATGACCTGATGACCTAAGAGAAGGGTGGAACCATTTTCTGAGATGGGCAGGAGCACATCTGGGGGAGAAATCAAGAGTTAAAGGGTCAGTTTCTTTAGCCAAATGGACTCGTGCAAATTCACTAACCACTATCCATGCCAGATCGTATAAACTACAACGCCCTGCTATAAACAAACAGAAGGCAAAGTAGAAGTGGTGGAACTGGACGGGCCGGGGCCTGGGGAGCACTTATCAAAGAGCACCCCAAAGGCCTGTGGCTGTTAGTGCCACCTCCAGAGGCCCTTAATGAGCCCCCAGACCTGTCACTCAGCCAGGGGGCTGGCCCCAGCGGTTCATTTACCAAGACACCAAGTGAGGAGACAAGGAGCTGGACGCCACATGATGAGAGCAAGTAAAAGAACCAACATGGCCCATTAGGATTGACGTCGGGCAACCCTCTCCCATTCCCGTTTAGACAAGATGGCCCTGACGCCCTGCCAGAGCCCAGGGCCACTTCCCATGGGACCACGATAGCAGTTGTTCTCTGTAGTCCTTAAATACTTTGAAGGAGCCATTCTAAAGCCTCAGAGAGGAAAACAGAAACAAACCTGAGCCTTCAGCCGAGGGAACTTTCTAGAAGCACAGGGCAGGCATACTTGCTGGAATGTCCTCACAGCACTGGCCCCTGCACTGAGGACATGGATTTCTTCCTGATGGGCGCTTTCTCTCTAATCTTTCTCTGTGTATACATTTTGCATCAGAAGCTTTTATTCTTGCCTGTCTCTGAGGCCTTTTGTTATTATCGTCTCAGCCTGCCTACTTGACTCTCTTTAGAGGAGGAAACAGCATCGACCAGACCTTTCCACGGCCCCAGTTGCCCCTTCCTGTCCTTCATCCCTCCTAAGGATCCTTCCTCAGTCCCGGCCCCCGCGTGGCCAGTCCTATGTGCTCTGTTGGTACTTGTCCTCACCACCTGCCTTTTTCCCTCTCGCAGACTGGTGTTGATCGAAAGGAAGGTGCACTGCGTGTTAATAGGTTTTATTATTATTTAGGTGTGGTCTGGCCCATGGGCTGGTCCATCCCAGCTGCTCCGATAAAAGCACAATAGACTGTGCAGTTTAGCGACATTCATTTCTCACAGTCTGGTGGCTGAGGAGTCCAGCATTAAGGCGCCAGCAGATTTGGTGTCTGGCGAAGGCCTGCTTTCTGGTTCATGGACGGCTGTTTTCTCGCTGTGACCTCACGTGGCAGAAGGAGCGAGAGGTGTCTCTGGAGTCTTTTTTGTAAGGGCACTAACACCATTTAAGAAGGCTCCACCCTCATGACCTAATCACCTCCAAAGGCCCCCACCTCCTAACGCCATCATATTGAGAGTTAGGGTCTCAGTGTATGAGTTTTGGGGGACACAAATGTTCAGACCATAGCACCAACAGATCAGGCGACAGTAGCCATTGAAAAGACAGTTTGTTATAATCACAGATACCAAGAAAGGGACCACACATGATGCCACCATGGCCACACAGGGAAGCACTAGGATACCTCCTAAGGCAAACTGAGAAGGAAAACTGCGGGCGAGAGCCTTTAATGTGGTTTCTGTGGGAAGGGGCGGGCGAGGCAGGGTAGGCAGGCTTAGCACTGGCTCTTTGAATGATTTCAGTGGGCTCTGGGGCCCAGGGCTGTCCCTGGCTATCTGGTACCTGGCCCTTGGCTGATGAGGGCAGCTGGACAGCGGCCCAGAGTTTGATAGCTCCATGAAGGAGGTGGAGGGTGGGCAGGGTGTGCTGTGCACTGATTGGTTTGCATTTCAAAAATGTGCCTCTGGGGAGGAGGACCTCTGCAGAGGGGGGAGGTGACAAGGGAAGCAAGGTGGCTCAGCGATATGATGAGGTTGTCCAGAACAAGATGTGCCCGGCATATACATATAGGCCAGATGTTAAAGCATCAAGTTTACAGAAACTAGAAACACGGTTCATGCAGGCTGCAAGTCCAAGTGCACCTGGCATTGCTTTAGAACCCACCACCCCAAGTTGCAACAGACTCCTCCTGAGGCACCTTAAGTGGCTCTGTTCTTCCACCAAGATCCTGTTCCCTGAAACTTTTCAGATACCTCCTGCCCATCAAAACTTACCTGTAAATACAAGGTGGCTCATCCTAGAATCCAGTTAGAAGACGACGTTGATTTGTGTGAGGTGTTAGTGCCATGGAAGCAGACATTCATCTGAGGGACATTAACTGAATCCAGAAATAGCGATGGGATCCCGGGAATTGCAGATGGTAGGATAGACTAATAGGGGAGGTGCTTTAAAGAGAAGAAATTTGTGGGACTGTCTGTATCATACCAGGCAGGTAGTCGCCTACCCCTCTGGCCCTGGCTGTACAATTTTGATCACCACCTAGAGCATTTATGAAGCTTCTTTCTGAATGTGACACTCTCCTACATAAACACTACAGGCCAGTTATCAAGATATAAATTCAGCTGTCTAAGAATCTTAGAGAGAGAGAGAGAGAAACTACATATATGGATTACACTGTACCCTACAAACAAAGAAACTTAGTCTAAATTGCTCCAAAAGACAGTGGTACAAATATTCTTGGAAAATATAAAAATATGCATTTCAGATAAATATAAGCAAGGATTTTCTAATTTTAACTACCCCAAAATGAAGCAGGCTTCTTCACTAATGAGCCAGTTTCACATCTCATTAAGCAAGGCCCAGTTGAGCTAGCGCAGCACCTCCAGGACGAAGAGCAGAAGTGGTTGGGGTGGGGGTGGGGCGCAGAGAGCCGCTGGGCAGGGAGCAGCAGGAGGTGGAGGGGGCAGGCCTGAGGGAGGTCCTGGAGGCCAGGGCAAAAGCAGATCTGAAACCGGTTCAGGAAGGCAGTTAGGCATTCCCAGACCAGCTAACCTGGGCAACAGGATGGGATACAGGACGCTCAAGGGATTGGAATTCACGTACAAGCAGGCGAGGACTGGAGCAGCCTGATTCTAATACTAATGTCTAGGTGACAACATCCCTTCTCATAGACTGGTGAAACTTGCAGTCCATTTGGATTATAATAAATACCCTTGTAGAGATCCCAGATGCCAGCCATCCAGCCACATTTAGGCTTGGCATTTATTGTTTCAAAATTGACTGGGTTCCATGGTTTCTGTTGCCTGCCATGGGGTGTTGGTGGCTGAGCTGGACGCCCGTCCCTGCACCGTCACTGCAAAGTGGGGAACAGGCTTGGGAAGCCAGTGTGGTCCGCTCCCTGCAGGCAACTAGCCTCGGAGAACATGCCCATCTCCCCCCAGGAAGCATCTGAGGCTCTTGCGTCCTTTGGAAAAGTTATCTTGTCATGTGCATCTTGTTTCATGCCATTTTTTCAAGCCACAGCTTAAATCTATCAAAAATGTTCAGCTAAAAAAAGTTCAAAGTGTGGTTTATCGGAGCCCTACTTAAATCTGAATTGGTGATGGACTAATAGCTGCAGAGAGACTGGAGAATGTTTCTGAGTCTACTTTTTAGAGCAATTTCTACTTCCAAGGCAAGGAAGACTATTTTTTTTTTTAATATAAAAGCACTACTCCTCACCCCCGCCCCCAAAGCAGTTTCATGTAAAACTCTCCCATTCGCCTGGATGAGAAAAACATCTTTAATACAGTTGTACAAATGTGATTTCCTCACTGGCGAATATCACATTTTTGTGGGTTCACAAAAAATAAAACTGCTTTTCCTTTTGGCCGAAAATTGCTTATGAAAAGGAAAGGTGGTTTTGGTTTTTGGTGCTTTCTTTCCCAAGCAGGACATGGTTTTTTTTTTTGGTGGTGAGAAACCGCCTCTGTGATACACACAGTCAATTTTCACCTGCAACTAAATCAGTTTCACACTAAATATCCAATTTGGTCAAGGAAAGCCAGCATTTACCTGGTGCACTGGTAAAATGTTATCCCAGACCAAATTCACCAGCACCTATAAAACCGTCAGTCACGGAGGAACTTTCCCCACAAGCCAGGAACCACAAGGATATTAACCTTTTTGCAATGAAATAAGGTGAAAAAAATCATTCAAATCCTCAAACTGAGAGCAAACTGTGTCCCCTTGGGACCTGAATGTCCCAGACATTCTTCCCTCAGCCAAGCCACAGGATAGCTGTCAGCCTCCTCCACCCGGACACTTAAGAAAGCCACAGGTGAGATGAAGAGCAATGAGGGAAATTCTTACTCAGGACAAATGATCCTTTATTATTATACATGGGTTTGCCAGACATTTTTTCTCTCATATTGGATTTTTATTTTCAAGGGCAACTTCACTCATTGAAGGTGGAGGAAGAGGGACCTTGACATCAGTGAAACGTTCTATTTCACCACGGACTGGGGCACTCACAGGTGACAATGAGGGGTCTTCATGCATGCCGCCATTTTGCAGTGATGTTGACCCGAAGTCAGTGGGTGTGGTCCTGCTGCCTCACGTAACTGGCAATCCGTGGGGCACCAGCTTTCTTCTCCATAAAATGTGGATAAATGGTGGCGTTCCTTCTGAGAAAGGTGGCTGGGTTCAGTTTCAAAGCCTGCACATAATAAGGCAAATGACCTGTACTATCAAAATTGCTCTAGAAAATCTCCAGCACAGAACAAATCTGTTTCTTTGAACACCAGATGAAGATGGCGGCTTGCCTTCGGGGGCCACGCTGAAGAAGCCTGTGTATGTCTGTTTTCTCACCCTCCTCAGAGCATGGGGGAAGTGAGACTCCAAGGACACAGCTGTCTCACAGCTCAGGCTGAGGCAGGGACTCACTGAGGGGGACCTCCTGGCCTTACCCCTCCTTGTACCCTCACCTGCTGTGGTGGAGATCATCTATGAATTCCGTAAGCACGTATTCCTGCACACATATCTGACATACTATCATATTGTTATTAGTGTGAGAATAACAATGATGATGATGACTTAGATTTGCCTATTGTTTTAGAAACCACAAGACGCTTGTGTATATCTATTTTCAATTTTATTTTCACAACAACTCTATGAAGTTATTATTGTTAATGTTCTTTCACAGGTCAGAGTAGTGAGGTTCAAAGAGACAGGGCTGAGACAGGTGATGCCAATGCCTGTGTTCCTTCCCTAGCCCACAAATCTTCCACAGGAGCATGCCAGCCTCAGGGTGGATGCAGAGAAAATGATGAGATCCCAGATCAGCCAACATCGAACGGCCACTCTGCCAGAGATAGAGCAAGGCATGCCTGCATGAACTCTATTTAAAGATTTTCCTCTCATGATTGAAAAACAATGGAACTTATCATTTGTAACCATTGTAACCACTGTGGTAGTCTTTGGTGCATTTTCAAAATGTAAACAGAATGTTTCTGCCTTTCAGGTTTATTAGTTAATATGTCACATCAATATAAGATGCATTTCTATGTTTTAACAGCAGGGAATAAATCAACCCTTACAATGGTTTGACAATTAAGAGCCTTGATCTTCACTCTCTAGCCCAAGAACTGTGAGCATTTTTAAGTGCTTTCATTTTCAGTGTTATTTGTAATTATAAAAATTTTGGAAACAAACTAAATCCAACCATAGGAGATTAACAAAATAAATTATGATGACTACATGCAATGGAATATAGGTACTGACATTAAAAAAATTATACTACAAAAGACTACTTATTGGCATGGGAAAATAGTCCTGATGACAACATAAACACTATACTATAAATTTTTTTTTAAGTATGTGTGGTGTGTGTCTTAGTCCATTTTGTGCTGCTATAACAGAATACCTGAGACTGGGTAATTTATAAAGAACAGAAATTTACTTCTCACAGTTCTAGAGGCTAGGAAATCCAAAATCAAGGCACTGGCATCTGGTGAGGGCTTTCCTGCTGTGTCCTCACATAGCGGAAGGTGGAGGGGTAGGAGAGGACCAACTCCCTCTGTCAAGGCCCAGTGTGAGGGCACCTTGTCCCATTCACCAGGGAGCAGCACACATGGCCTAATCAGCTCTTCAAGGCCCCACCTCGTAACACTATCACATTGGCAACACCTGGATGTTGGAGGGGAGACATTCAAATCATAGCAATTTGCATGCCAGAAAAACGTCTAGAGGACTATATGACCAAGGTTACCCCCAGATAGTGAAATTACAAGGGGTTTTTGTTTGTTTTCTCTATTTGTCTTTTTCTGTGTTTCTCAAGTTTTCTACACTGAGGACATCTTAGTTTTGAAATTGGAGGGGGCAGCATTGTTAAACAACAAAAACAACGACTTTAACTTGAGCAAATCTTTAGGCACATTTGTAAAGATCTCACTTCTGATCCTAGGCTGACACCATAGTGCAGGGCCCAGATTCCTGGATACAGGCCTCCCCAACATGGCACGAAGACACTGAAGAATTCTCCACCCACCTCAACTTCTCTATATAAGGCTGGCATTTTCTTCCTACAAAAAAACATGTTCAGACAATTTAAAACATCCTTACAGCTAATATATCTATTTTCATTTTACCTTTTCATCCTCTGGTAAGATGAACTGCACATGAGAAAATAGAGGATTAAAGCATTAAAAAATTACATAAGAAGTGTAAAATTATGTACTATTTACTTTCTTGCATGTGAGATTAGGGAGTGAATTATCCACAAAATTCTTTGTTATCTCTCATGGTGAATGGGTTACCCACACTTTAATGGTGAGCTAAGTTTAAAATGCTATGACTTTTACAATTATACAAAATTGAGGTAGTAAAATAATCCTAAGCATCAGTACTTCTACAGCTTGAATTAAGACAGCTAGTCTTATCTGTTGTGTGAATCTAAAGTTCAAAAATTCATCATTAGCAAAAAAAGATCGATTTTTATCTTCCATAGAACTTAGAACATAGAAAGACTTCTACAGATTCCAAAAGACATCCTCTTCTTAGAAATCATCAGATCCTTAACTCCGGGGAAGAAAATGTGTGGTATGGCTTTCTGAATGTTTTTTTAAATAGGGTTGAGTTTGAGAATTTTCACATTGAATTTCATGTTTTAATCTGTCAAATTTTCTCAGCTGGTAGGAAAAAAAAATGCTTCCATTTTGGAGATTCTATCTCTATCAAGACTTTACAATGTTCATGGTCCAAGTGATAAAAAGAAACATTGTCCCTTTAAAAGAAACATTTCGAAGATGAGTCTTCTAAATACATACCAAATCTCCTTTTGCCTCCATCAAAAGCTTGTTAGCCTCCAAGGAATAGCAATTTCATTCTAGTAGAATATTATAAAGGTTTGTTTTCAAAGCTGATTACAAATATTCTGCTTTTCATCCATTTTTTTTTTGTCATTCAAAGCTCCAAAGAAATCAGAGGTGGCCACAGACTCCCATTCTGTAAGATAAAGTACCTTCATAGCTCTCAGAGACGGTGCTGAGAACCAACGAGCAGATTGAAAGCAGCAAAAGTGCACAAGTCTACCACCAGAGCACAGCTGAACCTTTCGAAGACATCTGGCTTCCCCATCCTACAGATTGGTTCCACGCATACTTAGAGAAGACCATGTCCACGTGTAAATGTGAGTTAAACTTCATCTGTGAAAGCAATGACACAATGTGTTCTGGTTTTATATTCTCGTGCTGAAACAAAAGCAATCCTTCATCCCACCAGTGAGCTTATTTTCACTTTTTTGTTTTCAATTCTTTTTTTTTTCCCTAAAAAATGCAAAACAAGGGCAATTGAAGAGGGAAAGAGAGAGAGTAGAGCTGTCAGGTATCTGCTTACATGATGTGAGTTAAGGGGAGCTCTAAATATTCCCAAACCAGAAATATCTTTTGAACTGGAGGAGCTTCCTACAGGTTGGATGCTATCGGGATCCAGGTATCCACCAGCCTTTTGTTTGGGAAGGTGGGTCCAGTGAGTGAGAAAAGATATTTCACTCCAGGAGAACAATGGGTTTTTTTTTTCCCTTCCTTTTTTCATATTTTTCTGATTATAAAAAATAATAAATGCTAATTTCATGTTTAAACAAAAAGAATTATTGAAAAGAAATAAAAATTATGTGAAATCTCACCACCCAGAGAACAGTAAAATGCCCATCTATGCATCTATGTGTTTGGTTTGACTTGCTTCACCAACTTTAGCTGTGACCACAATTGCATCTTTTTAACTTTTGAAATTATTCAAAGACAGGAAAAAATGCTCAGTATTTCCCTCTTGGATTACCCAAGAACCCTGGCATTCCCTCAGTCCAAGGAGCTTAGACTGGAGTCTTTGAGCTTAGCAAGGAGTGCTTGCCTGAGTCTGATGGCTTCATGACTACTGTTGACTCAGGCACTGGCACACAGGATCACAGGTGAACACTGTTCCCTCTTCTCCTGGGTCAATGGACCATGACAAGTCACTGCTACTGTCATGCCCCTATAGCTTAGACTCCCACACAGACACCAGTGGTGCCCCCAAGTCGGGCTCCAAGGTTTCAGTTCTTTTAGGTCTTACGGTCTCAGCCTTTGTTCCCTGCTCCAGGATGATGAGATCTGGCACATTCTGGGCTAAATTCAGCTTTCGTTCATGAACCTTAGGGCTCTGAGATGAGCCTTGTTTGTTTAGCGATTAATAAATAATCTATTATACAGACATATGATAATTTATTTAGACTTTCTCCTCTTATTGGACATTTAGGGGTTTTCTGTTTTTCCCTAATATTATAAATAACCATAATGAATATTTTGTTCATATGTCTTTGACCACATCTCTGATGACTTTCTAAAAGTAGAATTACTGGGCCACAGTGTATGAACATTTTAAAGCTCTTTTACACATATTATCAAATTGCCTAGTAGAATCATTCAGACAACCATGTGTGAGTGTCCACCTCACCAACCTCTTATCTGTGTTCAGTTTCAGCATAAAAAACAAATCTTGCTAATTGGATTTTTGGAAATAGTATATTATTATCTTGATTTGCATTATTTAATTTTGGACTTAAGAAATACACTTTTCAGTTCTATGTATGTCCTTTTTCTGTGACTTATGTATTACTGAACAAAGTTTTTTTGTGCCCTGTATAAATGGGGACAGTTTATCTAAGCACGCCAATCAGCACTCCAAAAAAGATGCAAACACTAACTGCCTTGGAAGGGCAATGGCTTTTATTTTACATTGTCCTCTGAACTATTTGAATTCCAAGGAGCTATTTTTTAAATTCTTAGCTAGGGAGTCTGATTTTTTCTGTCTTCCTTTCTTTCTTTTTGTCTTTTTTTGTTAACCCCATTATTGTAGTTCCTTCCTAGTTTTGCTTCCTGACAGAAATGAATGGTGAGAATTACTACCAGCACAAGGTGACAACGCTGTTAATGTATCAACTCATGAAGGGAATCTGCAATTTAGCCTTTTAAATTAGCTGCAACTTAGCTACCTCACCAAGTGCTGTGACCTGAAAAACTGATGCTTTGCTTGGCACTATTAAGATAGGCACAGTCATCCTGTGAATATTTTGATCCTGACCTTTCTGTCAATGGTCCATGGTCATGTCAAACTGTTCTGAAATGTAAACTCTTCTGGGGTCTTACTCTGGTGTAATTCACTTAGGCTATAACCATTTTTGTGGGTTTTTTTTTTTTTAAATTAGCAAAATGACAGAGGCCAGTTAAAAGGATTTTAGAAACAGTTAAGATCTTGATTTGTAATAAAAGAAAATTCCCAAACTCTGGGACATTTTCCTACATATTTCTAGGTCCACGTGGAAAGTCAACATTCCAGAAGAAAATCTGTCCCACATTTAAAGAAGAATAAAATAAAATGTAGGTTCAGTGTTTTAAATTCTCAACCTACATTTTATTTTATTGTTTTGCTCTTTTAAGGGTTAAACTTTTCAGGCAAGTAAAATGAAGAAAGTCATCAGAACCTTGAGAAACTCACACACTCCGAGATGGTCACTCTTTTACTAAGATTCATTACTTGGATTGTCCATTTTTGTTCAGCTAGGTTTTTCATTTATAAACTTCAAACTCCATTAGTTTGTTGTGTTGTTTATTGGCAATGTCTCTTCTTTTGCCACAAGCTTTAGATATGACTCAATTCCAAGCACCCCCTTGTGAGAGGTACTCACTTAAACCAACAAACACACCAGCAGGATAAAGAGTTATAGGGAACCTCTCTGAGAAGCAAGGGGTCCCTGTGCTATAAACAACCTGGAAATACATCATAGAATACTTTCAAGTATCCCAAATCAAGTTTATGTGGTCAATAATATAATTCTTTCCATCTCTGTGAGAAATTTATCCACCACACTCATATTGACTATATAGTTTGAGAACAATTTCTCCTCTAACCACATCCCCATTAAAATGTAACACGTCTAGAGCAAGCATTAAATCAAAAGACAAAGTACAGGAAATTGTTTTCATATGTTGCCTGTGCTTTAAAAGAATGGATAAAAGGAATCTTTGCAATTACAGCTTTCTTAATACCTTATGGTTCGATATGAAGGATCTTGCCTATTCTTCACCCAATCTTCTCTCAGGTAAACCATGAGATTTGCATTTGGTGAATGGTATCTGAAAAGACTTTCTTACCTGTTCGTGAAATTGAAGAACATGTATGTGTGTGTTCTTCCATGAATGTAATTATAACCAGATACAAAAATCTGAAGTGCTATTTTAAGTTTGAGCTCCCTGTACCAATTTCTCAATAAAAGTAGGAAGCTCCTAGAATAATAACTGTACTCTGGAAGTGCTAAATGGGTTCTAAGAAGAAGGAGGAAAAGGCACAATGGCTTATAAAACCATCATGAATACCTACCTCCTACTCTCAAGCATGGCGTGTCTGATCCACTGCAGTGGACAGGGCTGGGTGATTGGAGAGTGAGGGCAACTCCTCAATGTGGCCCAGCTCTGAGACACAGCCCCGTCACTGGGGACATCGGGCTCACATTCATTGGTCTCATGGACTTGGGACAGCCTGAAACACTTAGCAACACCTCTGTTTGGCAAGTCAACATCCGTTTTACCTAAACTGAAGCTCAGACTCATTGAGTCTGGACTAGCTTGTCGGAAAGAGGTCTACTGGTACTGCTAGTTTGAGAGCTTCAAATGTTCATTTGTAAGAAAAGTGAAACTTCCACTTAATGAGATATTCCATGAATTAAAAAAATGGATTGAACTTCTGTATGGTTTCCAGTTCCTTCCTTGCATGTAATGAAATTAGATGCATCGTCTCTCATGAGATAAATATACATGAATAATTTGAACGACCCAGAAGCTCCTTTCCTTGCACACTGGTTGGCTAGGTTGTGGAAAGTATTGTCAAAATCAATTGTTTATAAGACTAAGCTGATTTTATAAAAGCAATTGTTATTCTCGTTTTTTGGCAGTGGGCAGAGTCACAGTGCTTATGGTGTTCATATCTTTCTTCATGTGCATGAAAATGCGTAAGTTGAACATTTATAAGAGGAAAACATCCATACCATAACTAAATATATACATAACCTATGAAACAGTTTCCTAGTGCTGCCATAACAGATCTCCAGAAATTGCTTAAAAGAGCAATTTATTATTTATTATCTCACAGTCTTGGAGGCCAGAAGGCTGAAATTCAGGTATTGGCAGCATTGGTCCCTTTTGGAGGTTCTGCGGGAGAGTGAGTTCATGCCTCTGTTCTAGCTTCTGGTGGTTGCTGGCAACCCTTGGTGTTCTTTGGCTTATAGACACATCACTCCAATCTCCGCTTCTGGTGTCCTCCCCCGTGTGTGTTTGTTTTTCTCTGAGTGCAAACATCCTCTGCTTACAAGGACATTAGTCATTGAATTAGGGCCCATCCTAATCCAGTATGACCTCCACCCAGTTACATCTACAAAGGCCCTATTTCCAAATAAGGTCACATTCATAGGTACAAGGGATTAATATTTTTATATATCATTTTGGGGGACACAATTCAACCCCCAATACCCAACATCTCCCAAACAGGGTGTTTCCATTCAGCTAAAATGCTAAAATTACCTTGTGTAAATGAATGAACAAAATTTGAAAACATATTATTTATGTCTTATACTCTATTGGGAACTTTAAAATTTATTAATTAATTTGAGAAACATACATGTTCTACTGTTAACATCAATACCAAGGAGTAGTATATATGGCTATTGTTTATGGAGATACACATGCACCCATGCACCCAACTCTCTCTCTCTCTCTCTCTCACACACACACACACACACACACACAAACACACAATCTTTTTATATCACACAGGCTCCTGCATGAGAACCTGATGAAGCTTTACTGTGGCGTTTCTCTAGGTCTACAGCTATGCACATGTACACGTAAAAAACACAGGCTGAGCATATCTATAACATGTTCAGCCATCTTTGAACATGTTCCACAGACCAGTGTCTGGCACTGGGGAAGGCCATTAATAAAATTAATAAGACTCAGAGTGTAGGTTTATTAAATGGTGGAGGGATACCTCATCAACAAACACATTTCAAATAGTACTCTGCTCCCTCCTCTTTCTGTTTCTTGAATTGGATGTTATGGCTAACTGTTCACCTAACCTGTTTCTTCTTCATCCCGTACCCACACCTAGATGACATTTCTTAGCCAGTTAGACTATGTGGCCGTGGGCAGAAGGGATGGGTGTCACTTCCAGGCTTGGCTCATAAAAACCTGGCACAGATGCTCCTCCATGCTGTTCCCCCTCTTTCTGGCTTAGCTGAGACAACATAGCATCCTTGGAAGCCCTGTTTTGAAGATGGAAGAACCACAAGACAGAAGAAGACTGGGTTTCTGAATTACTACATGGTGAGCACAACATCCATACTGAGCTTTATCATGTTGAAGCCGTTATATAACTTGGGGTTTGTTTGTCACAGCCCCTAGCACTACCTTCATTTAAGTACGTCTGCTACAAATAGAGACTTAAGAGCGCATAAGTCAGGACGGAGGAATGTGAGAATGACTGAGAAGTAATGTCATTACTACCTGATTGCAAGGTTCTCCCCACCCCTGTAGCTCCATGAAGCCTGTGCAACTGATCACACCCCTGACTGACTTCCATCCGATCACCGGATCACGTACACACAATACCATGCTGCGCGTATTCCTCTCTTATTTCAAGTCTTAGACTTGTCTCCTTAACTAGATGGTAAACTTGTTGAAGCCCTTTTTCTTTGCTTACTACAGTTCCTAGTTCAAAGTCCAGGACTATTGAAATGCTCAACATATATTTATCTGTCTGTAGGTGAACTGATTCTTTAAATAAAACCAAGGGCAAATTTTACCAGCCAAATAATTTTTGGTGTACTAAATGATTTTTAAAACTAGTTTCAAGGCCATAAAGAAATCTAAGGCATATGTATATTAATAAATATAGTATAAACATTATGAACCATAAATACTATTGAAATAAATTTAAATTAGTGTCAGTCTCTTCACTTAATGAGATGAAAGAAGTTTTATTGAATTCTTCTCATAGCATTTTGAGAGACAGCAGTACATTTTAAGAAACAAATTTATTTTGAACTGAGACTTTCAATGTGTTTGCTGACACACCTAATCTATCAAATCACAGTTAAAATTAAATTAAAGAGGGGAAAACCCCACACTACTTCTCAGGTTTAGTCACAGTAAATAGGCTCATCAAACCAAAATCAGGCCATCTGTAAATGACTTCCCATTGCTATATAAACTCTGTTTCACAATCTGGTACTACACTAATGAAAATGTAACTCAAGTCCAGGTCAGATTAGCCTCAGATTAACTGGCCTATATGAGAACCCATTTGCAACATGTAAAACCAAGAGCAGAATGAAAAGACACAAAGCAATAGAAGGTGATGATTTTGTCCTTGTGGTGTCTGTTGTCTTTTTCTGCCCAGCTTCTCTCCATTTTTCTGGTAACATAATGTACCCCTTTGGCCTGATGAGGAATTAGAAGACCTGGACTAGACAGGTGTTCTCCTGTCCTCAGACATTGTGAAAGCCAGATGGCAAGTGATAGTCAGGTGACCCAAACAAGGATCTCTCCTGAAATTTTTCCACCTGAGCATGACGGGACAGAACTTCTCTACTTTTCTGGCGGCAGAGTTGTTGGGTTGACTTGAGGATGTCTGTTGCCCGACACATGAAGGAATTCGATGCATATGCAAGAGAGGATGAGGTCAGCACAGAGAGAAAGCAGACGCCAAACAGAACTGGAGAGCCGGAGCCTTGACAGCATTCAGGAGCCAGCTGGGGTTAGATTTTTGTCACTTGAAATTGAAAGAGTGTTCCCAAATCAGCAGTCCCTAAAGCCAATGTTTTCTTCTCACTCTGGCATGGATCGTACTTGGTTTCTGTTAGTTTGATTTTCTTCTGCCCTCAGTAATCTCACTTTTGCTGTTGGTTAGGCTCTATTTTCTTGAACTATTTTCCCACAAGACTTTAAAGGGTATATCTAGTACTACACATGCATGATAAATGTTCTGGAAGATTAAGGATAGTGTATCTTTGTATAGTAGAAATCTCATAAATGTCTGTGCATAACCTACCTAAAATTTTGAATTTTCAACCTCATGGCACTCCATTTTACAAGCTACGCTGTTTAACAAGCTACTCCATTTAACAAGCTAGCAAATGGTTTGCAAAGTAGGTTCAATGGAATGTTACCACTCTAGAAGACATCTTTATTGTTTTATTTAAAGAATGTTTAGTTGGCACATCTAAAAAAATCAACTTCTAGCCTTCTTTCTAGCATCCTGGATTAAGAGTGAGGTTTGGGGAAAGTAATATAACAGTAATAATAAAAGTAGTGTCTTCCCTGGGTAGTCAGGAGCCAGAGTCAATCACATGCTAAAAGAGTACTCACTGAATTTAGAATTAAAAAATTTCAGGGACATATTTGTATGTAAGTGAAAGAAACAACTCCTGTGATCTCAAACAAGTTTAATAACCACTCATTTAGTCACAACTAATATTGATCATCTTAATGGATAAGTCATACTTATAAAGGAATTTACCATAGGAATCAGTCATGAGAATACAATTGTCAGGTTTCAGTCTGAAATGTCAGTTCTTGGCATGCTCATGGTCAAAGAATGACCAGACATGCCCAAGTAAGACAAGCATGAAAATGAGGTTTACTGAGAAGAGAAAGATGGGATTATAGAGCAAGAGCAAGATATAGGATTACAGAGTGTGATACATACACTACAGATGATGATCAGACCCATTGTTGCAACAATGGGAGAGGCAAAGGAAGGGGCCAGAAAAAGGGATTGGTTACGGTCTGAGTCTTGTTTTACAGTGCTCAGATTGGGACCTCCCTACTGGCTCAGACGTCACCATGGAACCACTTTGATCGGACAGTTGGGAGTTGCATGACCTGAGTTTTACTGCACATGCAGATCTCCCATGAGCCTCTCTGAGAGCTCATTGTGGGGGATGAATCACAGCAGCACCCACTTTCATCCCTAGGAGACCTGGAATCCCTCGCTGTCTACCTAACACAACCACTTCTTATCTGTCAATAAACATTTTTTTATTCCAGCATCTTCCAAGTCTTTGTGCCACCTGAACTCTTAGTATATTGTGGGGGAGGAGTTGATGATCATTATCTAAATATTCATTTTCCAAATTTCTATAGCTAAGAGTTTAAGAAGAATCAGCAGTTATTATAATATAAAAATATTTACTAATCAACTTTCCATTAATAATATTAGTCCACACCAAAACGTATCACCCAGCTTCACACTGGAGTCTATATTCATTCCTCTAGTCCCAATGTCTTTTTCCATTGCAACATGAAATTGCAACTCTTGCAAACGATGTAGGGTTTTATAAAAGTGAAGAAAGCTTTTTTTAGAGAACTGCTAAAATTGCGTGGAAATTGACTAATGAAAATCTAGCAGGTTTAAATGCATTAACAATTGAAGACAACAAAAATCAATAAAGACAATGACATAAAGGAATGCAAAATGAAATGATTTGGATAGCAAAAGCTGACATTGGTCTTTGGAAAAAGTGATGAAACTCGAAACTCATGAATATTTTTGTAAAATAATCATCTGTATCATGTTACTCTCCTACTATAATGCTACTGGTCACCAAAAATGTTACTTTGATCTATTCTTTGTATGTTCTAGGAACTACAATATAGATGAAATTAAATAATAATCTAAATTTTGTTTAATAAATAAAAATTATTTTTAGTTTTATTTTTCTAGACAAATTCTCAAACAAACCTTACTTTTCCAAGGAAAAAAGTCAGGTGGCACAAAGACTGGGAAGTCTCCACTTTAAATGAATTCATCTTAAGTGGCCTTTTCTTGGTTCCCGTTTTCCTTTGATAATAATGACTCTTCCCTTATACCTTTAAGATAGCTCTTATCACATTGTTTTTGTTTGTTTCCTGTACCAAACTGTGAGCTTCTTAAACATAGGTACCTTCTTTAATTCATCTTTGATTCCTCTAATGCCTAGCTGAGTACCTGCTCATAAGATGGGCAAAACAGGCCTGGCACAATGGCTCACACCTGTAATCCCAGCACTCTGGGAGGCTGAGGCGAGAGGATCATTTGAGGCTAAGAGTTTGAGACCAGCCTAAGCAACATAGTGAGACCCTGTCTCTAAAAAATAAATAAATAAATAATGATTGGCAAAATAAATGAACAGATGATTGGATGAATTTAATGGGTATTCAGCACCTACCTCATCAAATCCCCTGGAATTTGCATTTAAGATTAATGTCCTGAACCCTGGAGATCTACGTAGTCTATTTCTAGAGTTGTAGACCTAGACCAGATAGTCTCTTAAAATCCTTAAAGTTTAGCAATCTCTAACCCTTTTTTGCATTTGCCTTTCTTTGAAAATATGAATTTCAGGTATATTTTAAATACAGGTAACAATTATATCACACACACCAAAAAACAGGTTTCCAAAATATTCAAAGGAATTAATCACTTGTAAAACCATCTCTTGTCACTAACAAGAGCCAACTCTTAGATGAGAAATCAACAAGCTCATCTTCCAAGAGTTACAATACATGCTTGGGAGTGGTCTAGTATAGTTTCTAGGAGCCAGAGTCATGATAAACTGCTGCCAAAAAGGTCTTGAGACAGTCCATAAAATGACTGAAAACTGGCTGGACTTAAAATGAAGTTGGCACCAGGAGAGTTTGAACGCTCAGCACACAGTTGCTGACATGCCTCTTTGATTCATTTAATGGAAAGTAACCCTAAAAGGGGCCCTCTTTGCTTGGCCTGGAGCTAGATGGCTCAGACTAAACATATTAAATTCATTACAACAAATTGGTCTTTGGCCCCTAGTGGCTGCAGGAATACAGGGAGGACAAAAGCCCTGCTGCTGTCAGGATGTTGGAAATCTGCCTCTGGAGATACACATGGAGGTGAAGATGGATTTTATGCAGATTCAAAATAGGAGCAATTATCTAATTACAATAGATTGATTTAATGGTTTTGAGGATGATATAATGTGCCTGAGGAGGAACCCAGAAAAGGCATTTGTGAGTTTGAACAAGCATTCTGAAAAAGCATCCTTGGAGTTCCATGCAGGGCTCTATGAGCACCACATTTGGAGGCCTTTGAGTACCACACGCAGACTGAAATTAACAAGAATACTTTATATCACCTCTCTGCTTTAAAGAGAGAATAATGAGAGGCAACATAAGGTAATTCAATTTATTGATCACCTACTATGTGCCAGGTGCCCTGTGAGGCACAGGACTATTAACATGTCTTAAAAAATGCTCCAAGAGTTATCAAACACAGTATATGGGCCAGAATGCCATCTAAGTGTGGCCTGAACATAAATAAATTCTACTGAAATGGAGTATAAGAATTTAAAATTTGTATGGAACCACAAAAGATCTCAAATAGCCAAAGCAATCCTGAGCAAAAAGAACAAAGCTGGAGGCACGTACTACAAAGCTGTAGTAACCAAAACAGCATGGTACCAACATAAAAACAGACACATAGACCAATGGAACAGAATAGAGAGTACAGAAATTAATGTATGTATCTATAGCCAACTGATTTTTGACAAAAGTGCCAAGAACACTCACTGGGGAAAGGACAGTCTCTTAATTAGATGGTGCTGGGAAAACTAGATGTTCATATGCAGAAGAATAAAGCTAGACCCCCACCTCTCACACTATGCAAAAATCAACCCAAAATGGATTAAAGACCTAAATGTAAGTCTTACAACAATAAAACTACTAGAAGAAAACACAGGGGAAACACTTCAGGACACTAGTCTGGGAAAAGATTGTATGAATAAGAACTTAAAAGCACAGACAACAAAAGCGAAAATTAACCAACGGGATTATAGCAAACTAAAAAGCTTCTGCACAGCAAAGGAAACAATAAACAGAGTGAAAAGACAAACTACAGAATGGGAGAAAATATTTGCAAACTATTCATCCAACAGGGGATTAATATCTAGAATATACAAGAAATTCAAACATCTCAACAGCAAAAAAATAAACAAACTGATTAAAAAATGGGAAAATGATTTGAACAGACATTTCCCAAAAGAAGACAGACAAATGGCCAACAAATATATGAAAAAATGCTCAACATCACCAATCATCAGGGAAGTACAAATCAAAACCACAATGAGGTATCATCTCACCCCAGTTAGGATGGCCATTATCAAAAAGACAAAAAAAAAAAAAACAACAATGCTGGCAAGGATGCAGAGAAAAGGGAACTCTGATATACTCTTGGTGGGAATGTAAACTAGTACAGCCACTATGGAGAACCACATGGAAGTTCCTCAAAAAACTACAAATGGAACTACCATATGATCCAGCAATCTCACTACTGGGCATTTATCCAAAGGAAAGGAAATTCGTATATTGAAGGGACATCTGCAATTCCGTGTTTATGGCAGCACTATTCACAATAGCCAAGATATTGAATCAACCTAGGTGTTCAACAACAATGAATGCATAAGGAAAATGTGATATTTATACACAATAAAATATTCAACCATAAAAAGAATGACATCTGTCATTTGTGGCAACATGAATGGAACTGGAAGACATTATGTTAAGTGAAATAACTCAGGAACATAAAGTTAAACATCACATGTTCTCACTCATATGAGGAAGCTAAAAAACATTGATCTCATTGAAGTAAAAAGTAGAACAGAGGATACTAGAGGCTGGGAAGGGGAGAGGGAGGAGAGAGAAAGAAATGCGTTAAAGGATACAAATTACAGCGAGATAGGAGGAATAAGTGCTAGGAATAAGAATGACTATGGTTAACAATAATATATTCTTTAGTTTCAAATAGTTAAAAGGAGGATATTGACTGTTCCCAACACAATAAAATGATAGATGTTCAAGATGGTGGATGTGCTAACTATCCTGATATGATCACTGTATATTATATGTATCCAAACATCACTATGTACTTATAAATATGTACAATTATTATATGTACATTAATAAATAAAATAAAGAAAAAAAGAATTTAGGCAAAATAAAGTCCTTGACATTCAAGGTGACTGAGCAATGGGACAAGGTTTTTAAAAGTCACATGTGCAAGTTTTGGGGCAAGTCCATATTGAATAATTTACATCTAGAGTTGGAGGCTGCCCATCAAGTTTTCTGGAGTACTTTTAAGCCTCTTGAAGCTAGATCTGTTCAAGGAATAAAATTCAACAGATTTCAGTGCTTTAATTGTAGCTCTCACGGGGTTATGAATAAGGTGTAATTTCAGGTCAAGAATTTCACCTAGAATGGGAGATGAGGTGAGTAAGTTCCAAACTGCTTCCTTTCTAAGAGGCTGCTACAAACCTTGGACTTGGAAGCTATGTAACATCTATTAGCATATTAAACTTATCATTAATTTTCTCCTTAAAAAGAAATTTTGAATTGGTTCACAGAAAAGCCAATTAACAAAAAGATTAGTAAAATAGAAACATCAATTCAGAAACCAGTAAAAAGGGAGAGTGTAAGTACACTATTTCAAAAGCTTAAGCTAAAAATTTGCCTGTCAGTTTCCTAGCAGCCAAAGCAAAAAGGGAAACGTAACTGGTTACATTATTGTCATTATTGGAAAGAGGAGTCAAATCTGCTTTTTAAGGAAGGAAAAAAACTTAGATTCTAGAAGAATACAAATAGAGCTGCAAAAATATTAGTCAGCTGAATTTAGCCATTTTCATCATGACCAAGTAAGGTTTAGTCCAAGGATGCAAGAATGGTTGAAAATCAGAAAACCTACCACTTTGTACTTGACATTAACAGATTAAAAGAAAAATGTTTGTCTAACTGATTGATGCAAAACAATTTGATAAATTTCAACATTTACTCATTTATAATTAAAATTCTTGGTAAGCTAGGCATAAAAGGAAACTTTTTTTAACCTGGAAACAATTTTCTATTGAAAAAAAAAAAACTTGCATCAAACAGCATATTCAATTGTAAAACTGCTAAACCAGTCCCATTAAATCAGGAACCAGATGCCCTTTAATCTCCATTGCTATTCAGTTTCAAACTTCGGAGTGTTATGAAATACAACTAGCCAAGAAGCAGAAATAAAACCTACAGGAATTGGAAAAAAAAGAACCAAAACCTTGCTCTCCTATACAAAGTTTCCCTCTCTTTATCCAACGTCATCTAACCTGTACCCTTACTTCTTCTGAGGAATTGAGTCCCCAGTCCCCTCTGCTTCAAATCAAAGACGCTCTCTCTTCTAATTGTCAAACAGAGAGAAAAGTGGTTAACTTGACATTCCCTGAGTAGGGAAAGGAAAGATATCAAAAGGTTTTCCATTCTGATTTATAGTTTGATTTTTCCATAAGAGGCCAAAAATTTTGGATATGCCCCACCTGGTGAAAATAAGATTTCTCCTGAAATCCTTCAAGTCTACAAATAACATTTACTCCAATTATATAAGTTTATCCCTGTTGTTATTTGTTCTTTTCTGGGCTCAAGATTATAAGACAAGCATTGGTGAAGAAGATCGCCATGATAATCACTTTAACCCAATTTCTTATGATTTTCTCCTGACCAGCAGAAAGAGGTTATCGCCCTAAAACATGATTGTCTCGACATATCAGTCCTTGAAAAATGAGGCTATTCTTTGACCCAGCAGTTATACTTTTAGAACGTTATTCCAAGAAAATGATCAGATGTTGGACGAGGATATCTATTCCAGTATTATTTATAATAGCAAAAATTCAAATAATATAAATGTTTAACAATATGGAATTGATTTAGTAAATTGTAGGCCATTAATCTCATGGAATGTTTTGCAGCCAATAAAAAATTGTTTTGTAGGAAAATATTTGTTGACATGAGAAAAATGTTTTTTTTTTATATCTTGCTAAGTGAAAAGGCAGGCTACAAAACCTTGTTTGATAAATATTACTATTATTTTGATGATAGATACATGCCTGGGAAAAATACTGAAAGGACCCGCAACAAAAATCTGAATTTGCTAATCTCAGAATTGTACAATTACAGGGTATTTCTGGATAAATAGACTGTTGTTTTTCTTTGTGTTTTTTCATGTGTTCCAAGTGAGAAAGGAAAACGTAGTCCCCAACCGCTATCCACTAGAAGCTGGATTGGCTCTAACGGCTGGACCTTAGTGTTCTCCTGAACGTAAACAATTTCACACTGCACCAACAGTGTGTGACCTTCATCTGTGACCATGATGCAGCAAGACAAACACACGCCCGCTCTGTAAACATGTCTGAGCACAGACAAAAACAAAAACACTGTGCAAACCACAAGCATGAGTGACTTCAGCTGCTTTGCCAATTATAGCATTAGCCCACTTTTTTTCTACCTTCTAAGATAAAAACTATTAAGATACTCAAAGAACCTCCTTTCTCCCACTTCCTGAAAGCATCCAGTCCACACATCCTTGAATCTTACCCAAAATAACCTAACACAAGCTAATCCTATACCGAGCCCTCACAACACCCTCTCACTGCTATGGTTCCCAGAAGCCTCCTCTGCTACGGCAAGATCAATAAATTGATTATAGATGTATTTCTGGTGGTCTTTGGCCAAAGATGGTCATTGACATAAGTTGCATGCATGGAGCATGTATTCGTTTTGTGATTAAAGAGAAAAATATTATTTGAAATTAAATAATCTCCACCCATTAATATGTCAAATGACTTTCAACCTCCAGAAAAGAGATGGACCTTTGGCTCCCACTGGGATCTTGCATTTCCAACCAGCCTGTCCTCCAACCTGCCACAGGAGCTTAGGTCCTCAGGCGTCATTAGTGTTGGGAACCATCACAAGTATCTCAGGCATATGTAGAACAGGGTTTCTCAGCAGCAACACTATTGATATTTGGGCCAGATAATTCTTTGCTGGGAGCCTGGCCTGCACATGGTAGGATGCTTGGCAGCATCCCTGGTACCACTTGATGCAAGTGGTACCCCTCTGTTATGACAACCAAAAGTGTATCCAGACAATTTCCCATGGGAGAGAGGAAGGGGTAAATTGCTCCTAGTTAAGAACCACGGATGTAGAGAGAGGACACCAGAAAGATACTGGGTGGGTTATCAGGAAGCCTGGGGTTGGTTTTCTACCTCCCTGGGCCACAGAGTCTTCATTCTTGAGAACCTACCTCATGGAAACAGTATGAAGAAATGACAGAAAAAAGATAAACAGACTCAAAAGCAGCTAAAGAGATAACTATTTAGTCAATAAAGATTTATCCAATGCCTGCTGGGTGCTAGATATATATAGAGTGTTCTAACACAATCAAAGAGTTCCAACTGAAAAGACCTGAGTCTGATTGTACATACGCAGGGAAATGACAAAATGGAGTCATTACGGATCATTTAAAATAGTAAAACATAGTAACAATAATGTTAGCCTCAGAAATAATATAACTAAGGTAAATTCATTTAATTTGGATTTGTCCAATGTAGCTTCGTAGAGAGAATCCGTTTTCATCTAAGAAATAAGAAAAATTAAATTATTTGCTCTAAAAGCAATCCTTCATAGTTTTCTAAATATTGGCTTTAGTTTTAATGAAGAATTACAAAAGGCATTCAAGTAGCTCTGACTCACTGGTAACTGATTTTTGAATCAGAAGAAGGGAAGAAAATAAGCAAAGAGAAATTGAACACAGTTATGTTAATGTGTACTTACATGTTGGGAACAATCTTTTCTGAAGCTTTTAAATGAGTAAGAATAATAGTACAATGGTCAAAAATGAAGAAATGTAGCGTTGCAAAATAATAATTTGAGTAGCTTTTACGTAAGAGTAGCATAAGGCCAAAATGAATAGATGTAAAGATGACTCCTAATGCAAGTGGCATAGTTTACCATGTGAGTTCCTTATATATTTTTAAAAGATATTCTAAATAATGAAATTAGCCTTGGAGTCTGAACGAAATTGGGATCTCTCATAATGTTTTCTTTCTAAACACGATGATTTTTTCCCATTTTCTGAAAAATAGAAATCAGCTGTTTCCATTTTACAAATACTTTATGGAAATGTGTTATGAGGGAACTTTGCAGCCAGCTCTCAAACAACCAAATGGAATACTTGCCTTTCTCTGCAAAGGGTCAGATGTTTCGTATCTCACTTTTTAAAATGTAAAAGCGGAACTGGTCTGGGGTTATAAAATAAGATTTCACAGAACAGAGATGCCCAGATTAAAATCTTTCTCCTGCATGGTTAGTTCATGGAGTAATTACTATGGGAAAACAAGACAGTTTAAAAATGGATTCAAAGAGTTGAAAAATGTCACATTGAGATGTGTAAGGGACGCCAGGGATCTCCTGGTCTCAGTAGACAATTGTTTAAGCTTCAGGGGTTCTATTTACATTGGTAGTGAATCAGGAAAACAAACTTTGGAAAGCAGACAGACAGCAGGCTTCGTAACGACTCCTGTGGCTTCTGACAGAGCTTAGGGCAACAGAGTCTTCCAGGGAGTCCTCCCAGCCCTTGTCACCCGCCTTAGTCACACACCACCCGCTGTCACCCCCCCACCCTGTCACCCACTGCCCCCACCAACATCTCACCGAAACTGCTCCCACCACATGAACCTGGTGTGGCTATTCCTTCTTTTATGTCCCCTTTGAAGTTTCACATTTTCTCACACAGCATTATCTGGCAAAAATTATAAACTAAACAAAATAAAGAGAAAAAGATCTGTGATAATTTCAAGATGATGGTTTATAGGGGAAAGCATGGGAAATTTCATCATTCAATATTTATATCTAAATAGAAAACTTCACACAATAATCTGACCTAATTTTACCATTTTTCTTTTGCCACTCCCCCCCCCTTTTTTTTTTTTCAAGAAAACACTCCCCTGTTTGCAAACAAGCGTTTTGGTCAGTATTGCAGACAGGTGGTGCCTATCTTCCTTCAGCAAGTTGCACTGACACTTCATGATGCTTTAGCTTGGGATTGTTTTCAGAGTTGATGCACTGCACTTTGTTTAGTGCTAGTCCAGATCAACGATGATGACGAGGACGCAAATGTGCTTTTAGAGTTGCCTCCTCCTGCTACTCCTTGACTTGAGTCGATCTTTACACTTAGATACTGGCAGCATCACTGTTGTGCTGTGTCATTACACTGAGGCATCAAAGACTCAGGATAAGTCTTTGATAACTCTAAAGGATGGATTCCTCATGTGGGGATGATAAAATAATAGAGAGAGGAAGAGAGGGAGACAATAAATTCTCCTCCTCTGGAAGTAGGCAAAAATAGGGGAGATTCTTGCGTATTTGGAAATATTTAAGTGCGTCTATCTGCTACTTGGGGACCCACTTCCCACCCTGGAACTACCTTAGCACACTCCTCTAATGTTTAAGAGGAAGATGGTTGAGACCCCTTAGCAGCTTGTAATTTTAATTACTTACAGTAACGTGGACTTCACTAGACTGTTGATTATCAACCTATCTTTATATTAGACTATCCTGGAGAGCTTTGAAAAAAATACCTATTCCTGTGCCCCAGAAATTCTGATTTAATTAGTCTGGGGTGGGTCTGTAGCATCTGTATTTTTTAGGAGGTTCTCAGACGATTCTCATATTCTTCCAGGATTGAGAACCACTGGGTTAGACCCTGTCTCCATCTCTGATCGACTGAATTAAAAGTTCTTGGAGGAAGTCCCTGGAAATCAGTATTTGCAAGTGCTCCCAGAGCTCTGATGTCAGAGAAAAATTTCCAGATTCAATATTTATAGGTTCTCTCTATAACCTTGTGCAGTGAGCCGTGAAGATGCTTTCTCCTGTGTGCAGATGATGAGTCTGTACCTCAGAGAGGTTAAATGATTTACCCAAGTCCATCTGGCCAGAAGTGGCAGCCAAGGCCAGGACTTCTGTCTCAGCACCCTGTACCCTGCTGCTGCTTACGACACAGAATCTTACTACACAGAATGTCGGCTATGCAGGGGAAGCTCAGGTCTTGCTCTTGGCTAGGTTCTTAATAAGTCTTCACTCTCCCATGATATTTCCCGATCTTCTTTGTTGATGGATGGCAGAGATTTCCTTTGGTCCAATTAATAGAATTTCTGTAATAAAATTGTGCTCCCCCTTAATATTTCCTAGTCCCCTTCCAAGCTTTATTTTTCTCCTTTGCACTGTCCAGCACCCTCTGTATTTTACCACAGTTCATTTGGCTTCTGACTCTGCAAATGGCTTTACTGCCCCCAATGGCTGCCATATGATGCTAAGTTATAGACTCCAGGAAACCCACTGGGCAGAGCCCACTTAGTGCTGCACAATCTCCAATCTCAGCAACCTGGGCTGCCCTGGGACAGCAACCAAAAGCCCTCTACCAGAAGTCATTACACTTTTATTATCTTCAGAATATTGTGAGACTTAGAGGTAGAAAGACATAGAGGAGAGTCCCTACTTTATTTGCCTTATTTATTGTGTCTCCAGGACAAGAGATTTTTAAGTGTCATCCCCTGTTTGAGAGTTCCTTAGGAAATAGCTTTTGAAGGAATAAATGATTCACTTCTAGGTTGCAGGCTGGATCTAGGCCTCTTGGTTCTTCAAAGTGCCAACCCTGTGATATTTCCTAAACTACCCAATGGCAAAACTGGCCCAGTTTCTAGCCCTGTTTTTTGTCTTTATTATGATTTTCTAAATATATTTTTCTGCTGTTGAGCTAGATTTTGAGTTGTACAATTAATACAGAAACAACATAGAACAGTCTTTTGTTGTTTACCTCAATAAAAGAGCACCCATGAGACGATATCAAAAAAAGAAAAAGAAAATGCAAAAGTATAAGACCTTTCTCAACACACATAAATGCCACGCTTTCTCTTTCCCATTATTTATTGGGTTCTGGAGACCAACTTCTTCCCAAAGGAGACCCAGGACAGGAACTCCATTCAGCACAGCTCGGAAGGAGCACGAGGAAAATAGAATTGTCTTTGTCCTGGTGGAGATGAAGCATTCCCAACATTTGGTTCCATTCCATGAAGAGACAAAGCTAATGTCAGTTAGGAAAGGGGTTTAATTTCTCTAGAGGTTATACTGAAATGTTTTCTGGCATTTAATTTAATGATAATGAATATGGCAAAATAAATGTGCATTAGTCTATTTTATTTGAGACAGGATCAAAGACATCTCTGACATGCTGGATACACCATGGGCTTCCAGGCAGAAATGACTACACAGGAATATGATGCAAATGAGCATGCCCAATCAGTGTGTGTGGCCTGGGTTCCAGGAAGTCAATTTCCAATCTCTTCAATTCTACTGTGTACCATTACTTGTGGAGGTTTCCAAACTAAGAAAAAATAAAATGCAAAGCAGCCACACTGAACTTTGAACACATGCTTACATAAGTGCTTTTATTCCACCAGCAGTAGAGCATCCTCAGAGGACCCAGAGACCCACATTCCTGAGGACAGCGCTTGACATTGATTGATTGCTTTGTAATATATTTTTCCAAGCTACCTGGTTCAATGTTCTCACCACAAACATAGCTCAAAAATCTAGCCAGTCCTGCTGAGTCATCTTGCATGACTATTTCCATCTGCACTCTGTACTTCACTTGCCTGATATTATTTCACTTGGATTTTCTAACTCACCCATTTAGGTTGATGTGATGCTCTGTAAATGTTCCCTCTACCTTTTCCATGGACTCTGGATGGGACCAGCACACCTTTTGAGGGCAGGGACTCTCCTCTATGTCTTTCTACCCTTAAATCTCACGATAGTCTGCATATAGTAGGAGCACAATGACTGCAGTTATAAGGCCTGTGGCTGCTGTGCCAGCACAGCCCAGCTTGCTGGGATTGGCAACCTGCAGCACTGACTGGGCTTCCAGTGGAGGTTCCTGGGCCTCTACTTAGGGGAGAAGCCCAGGCTGCTCTCCCAGAGCTGCATGGCAGCCGTCAGGGCAGTAAAGGCATTTTGCAGAATGAGGAGCCAGGTGGGGCAGTCAGTAAGAAAGGTCTGTCCGTGCAGGGCCTCACAAGAGGGCAGCTTGGGCCTCTGTGCTTCCTGGCTGTTTTGCAGAGAGCACCATCTGGAGAAATGAGTTGGGTCCCCATTCCTGTGTTATATCACCTTTCTGACATGCTTCTACCTTTCCGTATTTTTCCTTTCCTTCCTTTCTCCTTTCCTCACTCTTCTTTCTTTACCCACTCCTACCCTTTTTTCCTTTCCTGCCTTCACCATTCATGGAGAGTTTTTCACAAGGCTTTGCATTCAATGCTCTGTAGATTCAAAGGTGAGCAAAACTTAATCTATCTCTACCTTCCAGAAATGTAAAACCTCCTGGAAGAGGTGTGGCCTGAACACAGGAACCAGTAGGTACAACAGACGGATGGCAGTCAATGTGTTAATCAAAGGACACTTTGCAAAGATGTGAACAATGTTAGGGGAACTATGGGGGATGGTGAAGCACCCAGGAATTGGCAATAGAGGGAAGCCGTTACTACCTGTAAGCCCAAGGGGACAAAAGATGGGACTGGAGCCCAGAGAAAGTGATGGCTGTGGAAGAGGGGCTGCCCAGAAGGAGCGCTGGCCTCAGGTACTCTGCACAGTGCCACCTTGCTCCTTGCCTCACGCTGACCCATCAATCACCCCCCTCCGCCTTCTTCCCATAGCCCTAATTCAAGCTTTATTCTCTAGTGTCTCTATTTCTCTCCACCAGAAAACTCTACCCCTGACAACCTGATAGCATGGATGTAAGACCTTGCCCTTGGCCCTTTCTTGTGTCTTACAAGCCAGCATCGCAGGCTCTGGTCAAGTGATGACGCAGGACCTTTTCCAGCTGTGAAGGTGCTAGGGTGGGCCCTGATATCACAAAAGAGGTGGCGGGCTGCAGGGAGATGAGGCTGTCAGTTCCAGCTCTGTCTTACCGCTAGTAAGGGCTGGGTCCATTTTCTCACACTCCACTATAGTGTGTGTTAACTTTCTTCCCAAGAAAAACTCTTCTCTACAGAATAGCCTCATGTAGAGAAGGAGTATACCTCCTATTCAATAACTTAAGAAATAATAATCCCAGAATCTTTGTTCTTTCTGATCATACTTATACTTAAAACCACCATATTAACTGAATATGGGTTTGTCTGAACTATCTGGGCTATAGCACCAGCCCTAGACTGTTAACTTCTGATCCTGAGACCTCTCACCTGATGGCTGGAGGTAAGGGAGAGACTCCAGTAGTCTGCCACAAACAGACAACGAAGGAGGATAGAATCAGGAGAGGAAAAAAGTGCTTTTTTCCCTCCTATCTAACTGAAATTTTGTGTTCTGGAGTCCGATTGCACAGAATGGTGACTACAGTTAATGAAACCATGGGACCAGACCAAACTGGGCCTACTGTTTTGATAACAGAATGTCAAGTTACCTGGTAGGTATAACAGAGCCCAAACTACAAGTTACGTAGCCTGGGCATGTACAATAGAAAAAGCTTTGACCTCTCACAACACCTGGAACCAGCAATTCCTCCCTGCAGACCCAGAACACCGGGATATGACTGGAACCTAAATGCTGGAAACCTCTCAAAAGTGAGGGGTCTGCTGGCCCAGAATATCGGGGCTAAAATCTGCCTCAATACATCTCACTGCAAATGGTCAAATTTGAAACCCTCCAATCAGACTCTGACAAGCCAACATGCCCAACCCTTTCCTTTGCCCTCTGACTCCTTGAAGCTTGCCCCGATCCCAAATCGGGGAAGCAGATTGGAGCTGCGTCTCCTGTGTCCTTGCTAGATGGCCTTACAATAAAGACTTTCTTTTCTCAGAAGTCAGTGCCATAGTATTCTATGCACACTGGCCAGTGAGCCCATTTGCTTGATAACATTAATAATAAGTGTATTCTGTATTTCAAAATAGCTAACACAGAGGATTTTAAATGTTCTCATCATAAAAAGGTAAATATTTGAGGTGATAGATATGCTAATTAACCTCATTTGTGCACTCCACAATGTATACATGTGTTGAAACATCATACTGTACCCCATAAACATATACAATTATTATTTGTCCATTAAAAATAAAATAAAACTTAAACAAATTCTTTAATTAAAAAACACTATTTTTAATTTTTAAGTGTTTTTTGAAGAGAATTTATAACATATTAGAGTCCCTTCCCTAATTACTTTGCACCTCTGATCTTTAAAGGAATATTTGTGTTAGGGTTGAATTATGTATCACACATCCCCCTCAAAATTCATGTATTGAAGTCTTAACCCTAAGAAGGTGACCCTATTTGGAAATAGGGTTGCTACAGAGGTAATTAGTTAAGATGAGATCATCCTGGAACTGGGTGACCCCTAATCCAATATGACTGGTGTCCTTATACAAAATGGAAGTTTAGACATAGACACCCATAAGGACAACACAACATGAGAGAGAAGGCAGAGATCAGTGTGATGTGTCGACAAGCTAAAGAACATCAAAGTTTGCTGGCAAACGTGCAGAAGCTAGGAGACAGGCATGGGACAGGTTCTTCCCTCACCGGCCTCACAAGGAACCAACCTTGCCCACATCTTGGTCTTGACTTAGAAGCCTGCAGAACTAGGGGACAATAAGTTCAGTTGTTTAAGTCACCAGGTGGGTGGTACTTTCTAATGGTGGCTGTAACAAACTAATACGATTTAAACCCTGGTGATTTACATGTAACTGTAAGAGGGCATCTGGGATGTAGAAACATGGCTAACACAGGAGGCCCCTCCTTCTCACTAGGAAAGTGAGCACCCTCGAGATTCACCGACACTTATTTTATGCATGACCAATTTTCCAGAAAGCTGCATAGGGAGGAAAGTTTCAGACTTGAGCCCCTCTTCTGTGAAAATGCCGGAGGTGGCAGAATCCTGCCTCAGTTCTCCTTAGTGGGGATCACCACCAGGATTCAGGATTTATGAGCTCCAATTACCACCCATGGGGTTCCCAGAAATATTTAGGATGGAGACTCTATAATATATCACTTCCCACAGTCAGGCAAGTAGGATAGTTGTTATTAATATTGATGAGACTATGCCTATACTTACCAGAGATAAAACCTGAAAAACTCAAGTAATTTAAAATTTGTAGTATTTAAAATCTCAGCTACTGGTGCTCTTTTATAAAAATTTAAAATGCAAATCACATCTATAAATCAGGCTATAATGTAATTCTTGGCAACATAAATGATTGATGTTTTCTGGTGCTTTAAATAACAAAAGGAAGTGATTAAGTTCCCTAATCCTAACACTTTTCCCTGTTTTCTCCTTGCCTGGCATCTTTATTTCAAATTGATTGTCCTGGACTTGCAGGGTCATAGGTCCTCACTTTAATGACCATCATCAAATAATGTATACAAAGCTGACTGCATTTCTAAATGCCTACACAGATTTAAAACTATACTCCCACTCAAAAGAGTAAAACAAAACTATACACCCACATTTACCTATGCCGAGTTAAAAGAGAGGAGTAGGCGTATATCACAGCAAGAAAGAAGAGTATAGTCAGAAACCAGAGAGTGTAGGAAATCTAAACAACAAAGGGCAGAGAAAGCCCAGAGCAAAAGCACACAGTAGCTTAAAAGTAGAAGACAAATTAACAGCAAGAAACCAAGAGATGAGATAAGACAGGTTGTAAGGGACCCTAGAGGCTTTTTGAATTTACGTTGAACATTACTTCTGCCTTCCAAGAAACTCATCTGTGAAACAGTCATGTCAACCACATTTGGGTGTGATTGGCCTGGGGATGGGGACATTAAGGCACACACATCAAAACTGCCCCGTTTCCCAAACATGTTATATTGTGCCTTTGACATTTAGTTACGTTGAATTTTGACCCATGCAGAATCCCATCAAAATGTCTTTGTGTAATTTCATGGGAAGTACATTTAACATAAACTCTATCTATTTGGCTGATTTTGAAGGGACCCTTCGCCAAGGCTGTTTGCTGAACTCCTCAGGACGGAGCTGCTGCCGGGGGCCCAGTGTGGGCTGGATGAAATCAGAGATGGCATTGGCAGGTGATCAGTCAGACTTGTACAGAATATTTCAAATAACTGCCTGTATATTACTTTATAAGCTTCTGCAGTTTGGGCTTTAATAGACTTTTAATATTTTAAACACGTTTAAAGTCCACATGCTTTTAGTTTTTACATGGAGGCTCAAAATGGATCCAAGATTTTTTGTCGTGCTATTGCAGTGAGAAGCTACAAGACTTGTTTTCAGTTCACCACTGAACAACAGCGCCTGGGACCCATCTCCCTGGGCGCTCTCCGGATGGGCACTGCATATGACCCAGAGTGTTGTCATATCTGGTCATTTCACTCTGGAATGCTCTAAGCACTCCACTGACATTACTAACCTCTGACCCATCCCCTAGAGACTCAAGTTCCTGCTTCTCCTTTGCAGACACAAAAACTGGGCACAATAAAGGAGCTGGCTAGGGCCATGGTGTCCCTGTAGAATTCACATTCTGAGCTCGTCTCTATTTATTAACAGACAACACTGACACTTTAAACATATCACTAATTAGCACAGTGACTGCCACACTAGGAAAAAAGATTTTTCCCTGGGATCATGATGTTTTGGTACAAAAATAGAATAAAAACTTCAAAAACAAAACGATCCTTTTTAATTTAATGAAAAGTTTGTTATTTTTTATTGTTTTCTGTGCATGAGTTATATGCAACTCACATGGCACTAGAATCAATTTTTATACTGCACACCACTTGAGTTGTATGTGACTCACGCCTTACTTACTGAACTTGATTTGGAGAATTTAGTCTTCACATGCTTCACAAGGCCTGGGCTCAAAACTAGTGTGAGTTACATACAACTCAAGTGGCAGTTAATGTTTTAAATGCCCAAATTGTAGTAGTGTAGACTGTCACCTGGAGCACCTAAGCAGTATGCAAACCCACGGGACAGAGGTTCAAAAGCCCAATGGCCCACACCCAGTTGTCCACGCACCGTGGCTGACTACTGTACCCAGGAGGCCACACACAGTGGTCATCGTCACCTCAGGAATCCAACAGCTTTCATTCGAGCGGCAGTTTCATGAAGTGGCTGTTTCTGGGGAGAAATTTTCTGCCATAAATTTACTGCGGTTTTGCTTAAGGCCTTGACTTTCAAAGGAATACTGAGAGGCAGTTAAAGGGCTGTCCTCTTTGTGAAGACTTCCGGCAGGAGAAAAGGGAGTGGGACCCTGACTCCACTTCAGTCAGTGTCTCTTCTCTGCCAGCTGGATGCTCCACTACTGTGTATACAGTCACCACTAGCTCTGAATTACTCACCCCGTGACTGACGTGTGGCCAATCTGGGTGCTCAGGCGTTTCCCGGCCACGCGGCCACCCACCCTACCTTCCCCAGTCACAATGGCCACTTCCCTTTCCCCATGAGCCATGTACTCTTCTTCCTCCTGCCCAAGCCTGCAACTCCCAATTGGCATCTCCATCCTAGGCCTCTGTCCCAGCTGCACGCTTACTTCCAGGGATCAGGTGGGTCTCTTGCGAGGCTCTCTCACAAGTACCTTAAACCCAGCGTATCAAAGCAGTGCTGTTGTCACAAGCTTCCTCTTCCTCCTCGTCCCTTTCTCAGTTCACAGTAATATCACCTTCTTTCCAATTACGCCAGCGGGGATCCTCAGAGCCACTCAAGGATCCCCTTTCTCTCTCTGTCCCAGATCCAATTTTTTACCTAATCTAACAAGAGTCTACTTTCTAAACATCTTTTCACTCCTTTCCCTCTTCTCCGTTTTCTTTGTAACCTCCTGGTCAGATTTTTACTATCTCTTTTCGTCCACAAGTGCAATGACCTTATAACTAGCAATATCTAGTATTGTTCCTCCATAGTTACCCTAAAATTATTTTGTTTAAAACGAATTCTCCTAATATTATCAACTCATCAGCTGAAATTTTATCTAAAATTTCAACCTTCTTCAGGGTTTTTGCATCCATACAAGCATCTGTTTTGGGGGTTTTGTTTTGTGTTTGTTTTTGTTTTTAACCTCTTTGGAGAATCGTAGAGATTTTCTTACCATCTCTTCTCATTCAACACTTTCTTCCAAAGTGATGTCATCACACTCATAGTTAAAACTTATATGCCAATGACCCACAAATCTATGACTACATCCCAAACCTCTTCTCTATGTTCTGGATTTTTAAATCCACTGCCTTCGTGATGTCACCTCTGAATGTCTTAAAGGCATCTCAAACTCAACATGTATTAATACAAAGCCAGACTAAGATTCCCCTGTCTACCACCTCGCAAAAGCCCTGTTCATCTTCCAGTGTTTCTTATTTCCATGATTGCACAACAAAAATCTAGTGGCACACACCAGAAATCTATTAGAGTCAATTATCCTTGACACCTTTCTCTTCCACCCACCCTGCCACATCCAGTACATCATTGGGCACTATCCATTTGCCTCCTAATATCTCTCATATCTATCTACTTCTCTCCAATCACAGCTACCACAGTCAATTGCCATATTTCACCTTGACTGTGGTACATGTCCAATTTATTACCTTTCTTATCTGTTCTGGAGGTTAGAAGTCTAAAATAGGTCAGCAGGGCTGCATTTCTTCTGGCGGCTAAAGAGAAGATCTATTTTCTTGTGTCTTCTAGCTTCTAGGGGCTCTCTCTCTCTCTCTCTCTCTTTACTTTGGTCATTACATTGCCTTATACTCTGCCTCTGACACTCCTATCTCACCTCCCTCTTATAAGTTGCCCTGTGATTACACTGGAGCCACTCGGAGAATCCAGGGTACTCTCCCCAATTCAAAGCCTGTAACTTAATCACATCTTAAAGGTCCCCTTTACCATTTAAGGTAACATATTTCCAGGTTCCAGAAATTAGGCCATGGACATCTGCGTGGATAGAGAATGGGGCATTATTCAGCCCACCACAGCACGAGTAGGCGCACACCACGCAAAGTCCAGAATTACAGCGGCTCTCACTGCAGCACCGTCAACCTCACCTTCTCTCCCTGCCCCAAAAGCCCACCCAGATATTTCCTGGAATCTCCAGGGATATATTTCCTATTCTTGCCTCCAGTTCCCCCTCGTGGGTTGGGGAACAAAGGGAGAGTGTGGAGGGGACGTTTCTAAGAACAACGCAGCTGGTGTCTTCTAGAACACTGACTTCCTGTTACTCTCACTGGGAATTGGTTTAGAAGAGATGACATGTAAAGCAGTTGTTCTCAAATTGTAATTACAGGGACCACGGCCAACAGAATCACCTAGCAAATTTGTTAAGTTAGACATTCCTGGCTGTACCCTGAATCCACAGAATGAGATAATGAGGCAGTGTTTTCATGAGGTTTGACATTCTTTGGCTTAAAAAACAGCATTAGCTTTATGGAGAAAAGCAAAACCTCTCTTTCCTTTTGTCTCCTGATCAGAATGTTTCACCTTCACCTTCCCAAGCATGTTTTTTTCTGGGTGACTATTTCCCAGGCCACTCTCTGAAGCCTCAATTATGGCAAAAGCTCTCAATCTGGTCATCACTACCATCGTGACATTATGCCAGATAATCCCAAACTATTACATTTGGCTTGAAAATGCTTCTCCCACAAAGTATTTTGGGACATATTTGTGTTCTTCTAATAAATTGAATAAGAATAGTCTTAAAATTTGCAATCCTGAAGCAATTGGAGATAGTGCAGAATATTATAAAACCAAGACAAGCAATCAGCAGCGTATGCAAAATACTAGAGAGTGAGAACGATTTTGTGTAAAGATAAGTAAGGAGTCAGTGGTAGGGTTGTGAACCTAATTAATCACTGCCTTGACACTGAGTTTGTTCAATTATGGGCACACTGGAGAAGCCTAAAAATATGCAGTCTTCTGATGGGCCCTGATTTATCTGGTTACTTATCTGCATGGCAGTGAAAGAAACTTGAGAGTTGTGGTCCTGTCACTCAGAGCCCTTGAAGACCATCAGTCTTTGGAGAGAGGGCCAAAGAACGTTTGAGCCCTTTTTTGCTGGCATAACTCTGCCTAAGGCTGGTTCCGTGTAACTCACCCAGGGCACAACTGATTCGATGTTTGGGATCATTTAAATTGTGCAGCTAGGTCACCACACACTTAATCCTGGAGAAAGCTGAAGAAAACAGTTACTGATATGGCCCCAAATACAAGTGGCCCATGGCCAATATTTTGAACTGCTAAAGACATGGCCACGGTTAGATCTCCAAGCTACAACACATAGACAAACAAACAAACAGAAAACTACTTAAGCTTCTTCAATTTGTTCTGCTTTTCCAGGAATCCAGCTTTTGTGTAGGAGGCAGGCACTTTTGTAAGTGATCCTCTCCTCACACAGTTCCTAGGAGGGAGCCCGCCTCCAAATTACCAGGCCATCATTTAGACAATTTTGCTGTGTTTAAAGAATTTATAAAAGAAAATTGTGCTTGTCAGTGGATAAACCCTGGCCATGGGGGAAGGTTTTGTGAATTGAAAGGCTTCACTTCAGAATTTTCAAAATGATGGCAAATTTAGCCAAATTAGGCAAAAGTGAATCAGGTTTCACAAATTTAGGAATGTTTATTTAAATCTTTAAAGCATATGTTGCCACAGCTGTGCTTAGCATAAAATTATGATGAAAATAATCCTAATGAAAATGATGGCGTATTTATATAATGTCTTCCACCCAACAAGAGCCAAAGCTGCTACGCCACTGATCTCATTAGGCCTGACAAAATCCCTTTGAGCTACAACATAAATATTAGTTTCAATTTGCAGATGAGGAAAGTGGGACGGTGGGCAAGGTTATTTGCAGCCAAGTAGATGAAGTGATAACCAGCCTGACTCTCCCACCTGTAGAGTGAGCTGCCACTTGAGCAAACTCTGGAAGATGGATCCCTTCCTGAACACTCCCTGACATGGGTTGCCCTGTCCTAGCCATGGGACAAGGAAGGTGTAAAGAGCATACGACCATTGATTTTTATGCAATATTCTCTCTAGGAATTCACTGGGTAGAGGAACAGGCAGATACCATCTTCTCAAAACACACCAGTGAGAGTTGAGAAGGTAGCAGAAAATGTTGTATCTTGGGTTTCATTGATGGGAAACCCTAGACCCAGAAAGGAAGGGGCTAATTCAGAGCCCTGCACAGGAAGGGCCCGGAGTCAGCCCAGCATCCCACCCTGCTCTCCTCACCATCACCAATTCACTTTCTTTTTGGAATGCTGGGGAATGGTAAGAGCTTTTTTACAAAATGCCCATTGTTGGCTCAAATACTTCACTTTGGCCTACATAGTGTTGTCTTTTCCTAAATCTATATTCTCTTTAAGTGATAGATTCAAGCCTAGCATTTAAACATAAGGTTCAGCTCAGTTCCTAAAAGAGTCCCCATGAGTCGCCATGGGGTTTCCACCAGCTAATGGCTAGTTTGTGCATGTCTTCTCTCCTTTCTATAGTTAATACATTTTTAGGGCAGCTGTCAGATCGTTACCTTAGAATATGTGGTCCAAATACCTAAGAACCTGCATAGCACCTGAACACGAGAGACTTTACCAAAAGTACTGATTCTGACTCCACTTTTAGCAACACATTTTGAATTATAGTTTTAAAGTAGAAAAGAAAGTTTTGCTAATCTCTGCCAATCAGTATTGATGTTAGGTATGTGCTTTCCAAATTCAATAAAAAAATTGCCTTTCTTCCATTCATGAAAAAGTTCCATGTCGGCATTTTTGCCAAAATCTGAATTTAAGTTTACTCAAGAAAAGACATTCTCTAGAAATAGAGGAGAAAAACAAACCCTTTTGAATGTCTTATAGACTTTATCTGAATTTGAATTCTCAGAGACCCACAATATATTTAATTTTAGGAAAAATGTATTTACTTATGCATGGAGTACAGCTTTTAATGCCAGACTCCTTTTCCCGACAAGAGTGATGGAAACAGCGTGGTGGGCTGGAGATAATCTGGGTGTTTCCTGTAGATGGAGCTCGGCTCTTACCCTGCCTTAGTTATTTATTCACTAGGGACCTAGGGAAAGCCACTCAATCTTCCTGAATCTCAGTTTTCTCATATACAAAATGGAGACAAAAATGTATACCTCACTAGTTGTGAAAATTAAACTTTAACACAGAGCTTTTCCAAAGAAGGCTCTGAATGAATGAAGATTTCCTTCACTACCACCCCCAAATCTGTAAAGGCTACCAAAATCAATGCATATTTTTTATATATTGTATGTGTTTGTGTCTGGACTAGATACACCAAAATATCAAGCACAGTTAGCTCTGAGAAATAGAAAAATGAACAATTTTTATTTTCTTTGTCTTTATCTGATTTTCCAAATTTGCCATGATTTATAATGATGATAGTATACATTTTTAAAAAGCTAATTTTTAGAAAATCACTGTGTAGACCTATCTTCTTTGGGAGAAACAAAATCAAGTTGAAAAACAAAAAAAACTGGAAATGACTAACCAAAACTCTTCTAATTTTATATAAAAGAAAATCAAGACCTAGGGAGGATTTCATCCAAAGCCTCCTAGCTGAACTGAGGCCAGGCCCACTTCCTGGTGTACCTGGATGCCCCAGAGCTCTCCAGCCCGTGAGTATAAAGGTAGCAGTTGACCCTAAGTGTGCTGCTCCATACTCTTCCCCATCTGCCACTTGGAAAGTCTCAGCCCTCTCCCTTTCTTCTCATGGACCCAACAGTTATATGTCTGCCCTGTTCATGGATCCCAATCTGTACTCTACCTGTACAGATTTGTACAGGTAGAGTTAACCGATCTGTATATAATAGTGGCCACTAGCATGTATACAGCCTATATTAAGGGCTTTGCCATCACCACTTTTGTCTGGCATTTAAAGGTCCCAAAGATGGGGGGTGCTGAGAAGTAGGGCCACCCTAGGATGAGGTCAATGGTGCACTAGACTCAGGTGCCTAATTTAAGGGGGTGCCAACAAGCTCAGTAATCAAGATAAATAACATTTTAATACAATAATTTAAAATATCAAAATTAGTGGGGGAAAAATCCATGATGAAAATAATATCAAAATTTTAAATAAAGACAGTGTGGTGTAGTGAGTAATATATATTTGGGTTTTATCCCTGATTCTGGTCATAGAACTCCTAAAATCCTTGGAATTTCCAACTGATAGGAGCATCTTTCATTATTCATAATGAGCCCCTTTCAATTATACTTGAGTTTATCCTAATGAAGTGACTTCTGGTGGGCCCCTAAATAGTTTCAGCATAGGAGCTGGTTGCCAGAGGAAACAACTATGTGATTAAAGGGCTGGAACTTTGATCCCTGTACCTCCATACCTCCAGGGAGGAGAGAGGGCTTGGAGATTGAATTCAATCAGCAATGGCCAATGATTTAATCAACCTGCCTACATAACTAAACTTCCATAAAACCCTCTAAATGATGGGGTCAGGGAGCTTCCAGCATCCATGTGCTGACATGCCCTGAGAACACTTAGAAGCCTTGCACCCCCCCCTTCAAACCTTGTTCTAAACATCTCTTCCATTTGGTTATTCCTGAATTGTACCCTTTATTATAAACCAGTAATAGTACGTAAAGAGCTCTTCTGAGTTCTGTGAGTCATTCTGCTGAATTAAAGAACCTGAGGAGGAGGTTATGGGAACTCCTGAATTGGTAGTTGGCAGACAGAAGTGTAGGTAGCCTAGGCACCCCATTTGTGGCTGGCATCTCAAGTGGGGGCAGTCTTGTGCGACTGAGCCCTTCACCTATGGGGTCTGCACTAACTCCAGGAGTTAGTGTCAGAATTGAATTAAATTGTTGGACACTCAATAGGCATCAGAGAATTGGTGTGGAAAAACTTCAAGTATTTGCTGTTGGAGAAAAAAAAACACACATTTGGTGTCAGAAATGGTGTAAGAAAACACCACCCCAATAGGATCAGCAACACGTCTGTGCCAAGCCATGGGGAGCTAGAGGCAAGAGGAAAAACACTAATGCCCATTCTACCTTTATTTAAAATTTTGATATCTTATTTATCATGGATTTGGGGCATTCATTTGTATTTTTTAAAAAATATTGTCTTAAAATCTTTACTGTGATTACTGAGTGTCTTGGCTAATTTAATGAATAAATAAAGTGAATAAATGAATACATAAAATACAGTTAATCAAGAAGTCTATAATGGAAGCAAAGGTTTGGCTCTGGGTTTCTTAGCTAAGGGAGTAGCTGTGGAGAATGAGCGTCTCTGTCATTAAGCAAACACCCTCTTCCAAGTTCCCATGATCATGAGGCTTTTCTCATTTGTAGATAATACCAGCTACTCAAAATCCTGAACCAGGAAGGTAGCACTCTAACCAATAGTGCCACTGAAATGAGAAGATTTGAGTCTTGGCACAGCCTGGGAGACAGAACTGAACAGGGCGTGGGGCCCCTAGCCCACAGGGGAGTGACCAGGAAAACAACTGCCTGGGGGACAGCAAGGCTAGAAAGGGAGGCCAGAGTTGGATCCAGAGACCATGGACCAGCTACTCCCAGGTCCCTGCTACCCCTAGACACCAATGCTTGGTGGCTCAGTGATGGTAGTTCCGGTTAATTCCTTGTTAGAGCCTTAAAGAAATCCACTTAGAAAAGAATAATTCAGATTCCATCATATGCATGGTTTTAGCATCAACCTTTGGAAAAAAGAAAAATTTAAAGGCATATTTCTTCACATAATACCGATACAGCTCTAAGAACTCTTAATGTAACCTTGAAATCTCTTGGCAGCAACATTTGAACACCGTAGCTTTTGCTAACACCCAGAGCACCACGCTTCAATATGCTAGTTCAAGTTTGCTGTGTGAAACCACTGTCTCCAGGCAGTTTGCAGCAGTGACTGGCAGCGATGTAATCCTAGAAGCCAAAAGCTGAGGCTCGACACAGAGATCACATTTTTCTACCCAAGGCCAGTTATTTTCCCAAGCTAGGAAATTTGGATTTTGCCACTGGAAAGATTTCTTTTTCCTATTCCATGCCAGAGAGGGTCCTCTGAAACAGTACACCGGGCCTTTGCAGCCATTTGGGATACATATGGAGCATCAAAAGTGTTACAATTCACTGGGTTTCATGAGACTTGGTGACAACTTTATTTTATAGAATCTCATTTTTTCTAAATTGTCCCTATATGATTTTTTTTTCCTCCTATATTTTGTGGAACCTCTAGGATAACACTGCAGTTGTGAAAGATGCTCTATCTTACCTCTTTTTATAGTAGCTTGTGTTAGTGCCGCCGTTTGTTGGCCTGACTCACTTTGCCTTAGGTTGGGGTTGGTTGAGACAGAAAGGGTACAGCAGCTGTCTTCCACTCGGCTCCAAATTCTGCAGGTAGGAAAGCTTGTGCCTCAGTCTCTTCACTGATAGACGGGAAATGACCCTTCCCCATATAGGTTAAGGGTCTAACCCAGCGGTCCTCAACTTTTTGACACCAGGGACCGGTTTCGTGGAAGACAATTTTTCTACCAACAGCGGGAGGTGGAGGTAGGGGGCTGGGGGTCGCCCCTTTGGCTCCATCTCAGATCATCAGGCGTTGGATTCCCATGGGGAGCGCGCAACCTGGATCCCTCGCGTGTGCAGTTTGCAGTGGGATTCGTGCTCCTATGAGGGTCTGATGCCGCCACCTGACCAGGGACGGGGCTCGGTGGTGATGCCAGCAATGGGGAACGGCTGTGGGTGCAGGTGGGGCTTCGCCTGCCGTGCTGCCTGGTTCTTGGAGGGCCGCGGACCGGGGTTGGGGACCCCAGGTCTAACCAATGTCACCCAGACGGTTCGTGGCTGAGCCGGGGATGAGACTCAGCTTCCCAGCCACTGCTTTCATCATGAAGCCACACAACGTCACAACAGTCGAAGCAAGGTCTGGTCTGTGTGTCCTCTACTGAATGAGACAGAGCTGTGGCAGATGATAAAAGCGCCCCTCCATAGAATAGCATATGATTCCTAGCAGCTTATATGGGTCCTGGAATACAGGCAAGAGGCCTGGACTTTCACCCATGGCTAGACCTACGGGAGACAGCCGGTGAGGACTAGTCCTCCCGGGTCTGACAATCACTGCTGCTCTGGGTGACTGCTGAGACGTTGCTCCCCGCGTCTGTTCCACGGACCAAGAAGGGTCCCCCAGAGAGCCTCTGCACCCTCTAAAGGCATTTAGTGTCCATCTTCCGCCTGGATCCTTGGGTTGCAAAGCATCATCCACATGCACCGCGCCTCACGCCCAGCCCCTCCCCGTCTCTAGGAAGATGCTCCTCTCCCCGCCCCGCGGAGCAAAGCCCTGGCCTCGGTTCCTACCAGGTCAGAGACCACCTCTCAATCCCCATCAAGGGGCGCAAAATGCAAAAGCTGTTTCTTTCTTTCCTGGAGGTTGATGGGTGCAAAATAAATAAATAAGTAAACAAAATAAAATAGGACACCCTAGTCTTTTATTTCTTATATCAATAAGTGGTTGTACTCAAGAAGTCCTGCTTTCTCCTGGAGTATTTTCAGGGAGCAGACTGCACTCCATGAGACCCACGGATCACTCTCTTCAGTCTGCAGAAATGTCCCCAGAAGCTTCCACAGCCTCTCCCCCCCCCACCCATCCTTTCCCCCAAACCTGGGTGTCACCTCTCAGTGGACTTCTACAGCCCGGGGCTTTAGCGACCTCTGCTCACACTCTGAAAAACCTTCAAAGCAAAGCACATACTGTCCTGACCAGCTCCGAGAAATAGGGGGAAACACTGGAAGGATAAACATGGATTAATATTTATGTAAATTATCCAGTCATATCTGAATAATATGTTTATGGAGAAAACAGATTCTTATGTATTAAAGTGGAAATGTTTAAGAGCTTTACTTAAGAGATTTAAATGGCTCCATGTTAAATAATATTTTAAAGTTATATATTCAAAACAATAACACTTCAGAAGACTCTGATGATAAGAATTTTTATACTTGCATTAAAGATAAAGCCAAATTTTTTTTTAAGCTCTCTCTTTGTCAAATAAAAGGCTATCTGGACCTGCTCCCTTCTCTCATATATTAGTTTGCTGTGGCTTTTATAACAAATTACCACACGTTTACCAGCTTAAAATGACACATATTTATTATTTTACCATTCTGGAGGTCAGAGCTCATAAAATCAAGTGTTGGAAGAGCTGCATTCCTTCTAGGGGTGCTAAGAGAGAATCTCTTTCCTTACCTTTCCAGTTCCTAGAAGCCACCTGCTTTCCTTGGCTCTTGGCCCCTTCCTAACTTCACTGCTCTTGCCATCTCTGCTTCCATCGTCACATCTTCTCTCCCTGACTCTCTTGCCTCCCATTTCATTTAGATGGCCCCTTGTGATTACACTAGCCCACTCTGAAAGTCCAGGGTCACCTCCCCTTCTCAAGATCCGTAACCACATCTGCAAAGTCCCTTTTGCCATGTAAAGTAACATACAAAGCACATGCCAGACACTACCGCATGGTCCTGGTCCTTCCCTCTGCCAGGCAGCCCTTCCCCTAGTCAGCTTCCAGCCCACTCCTTCACCTCCTGCAGGCCTTTGCTCAAACATCACCTTCTCAACGAGCACTTTTCTGAGCACCTTATTTAAATGTTCAATTCCTTCCTCTGCTGTTCCTTCTCTAATTTATTCTTCCCCATGTAATTATCACCATTGCACATACCATATATTTTATGCATTCACTTTTTTTAATTGTCTATTTCACTTGTCTTGAATGTAGGCTCCATGAGGGCAAAAATTTTTTTCTTTCTTTCTCTTTCCTTCTTTCTTTCTTCCCTCTCTCTTTCTTTCTTTCTTTTTCTTCTTTCTTTTTTTTTTCCCTGAATCTCTTGGACTTAGAAAAGTACCTGGTACATCATAGGCCTTCAATAAATATTGATTAAAAGAATATAGCTGGATCATTTATTAGAGAACCTCTAATATCAATACCTGTAAGTTTTACATCCTGGGATGGCTAGACTCCTGATAAAACACTTTCCCGAACTCCTGCAGAGTGGTGAAGGCCTGGCTGTTCATTAAGTTCTGGGAGCCATTAGAAGAAGACGGTCGGGTCTTCGCTATCTGGCATGCATACATTCACTTAATCCTCAATTGTGCCAAACACCCTCTGTTTTCCCCTTCCCAGAGACTGCCAGTCATTTGGGAGGTAGGGGAAGAACAGTCCTCCCAGACTGAGTGTTGTGGGAGAAGGGACCCAGAAGTCAACAGGTTTTTAAACAGATTTTCAACCAATCCTCCATATAGTAGATGCGTCTCACTCTAGTTTCCAGGGGTACATGTGTTGTCAGTTGCTAAGGCTTTGGAGGGCTCTGCAGTATAGAGTTTGTTGATTCCCAGATTTCCCTGTTATCTGTTATCATCCATTTTTCTTTAAATCCTTTACTGTTCATTAAACTGCTTCCCAGCCTCCTATGTATTATTGCTGTTGTCTCCTCACTGTTCTTCCCTTCTCTGTGGACTTACACCTTTAATAAATTGTTTCACTGTTCTTGAGATTTCAGAAAGGGGTAAAATTAGACATACGATCATCCCATCATCTTTACTAGAAATGCCCCAGCTCTCCTGCCTTTTGGGGCTTTACAGATCACTACATTGATCCATTGTGTGTTCTGTGTGTGTTCATTTAATTCTTAACTTGAATTTTCCAAGTGTTCCAAATTATACTAAAATTATGACTGGTCACATTTCTGTTTATGAATAACACTCACAACTAAGTATTGCTTTAAGTTGCATGGAGCATTTGAATTTATCTAACTTAATCCTGTCAGGTAGGCAAAGACCTAAGACTCAGAAGAATTAAGAAGTATTAAAATTACAATATGCCCAGGATCAACATAGCTAGTCAGTGGTGGGCCCAGTTCTCAAACACGTCTTCTGGCGTCCAACGATACCATGTGGTCTCTCTCTATTTGTCATTTTGCCTTTTGTTTTACAAAGAAAACAAATTAGGAAAATGTGTTTCTTTTCATAGACGTGACACAGTACAGAAAGCTTGCTGAAAAAATAGGCACATTCCTGAAACATGAATCTTGGATGCCTCCCCACTCTGGTCCTATGTAAGGAAGATTTTTTTGCTAAGCCCATAGAGCTAGCCACAACTATTGGGGTTTGACAGTCTGGAACTCTTGGTACTGCCTACCTCAAATTGGGACCTATTGAAGATTTACCTTAAGCTGGAAGTCTTTCCCCTTGGTCTCTGTGGTCCGTCCTTGGTCTCAGAGGCTTCCGAAGTCTCATAGAAAGCATCTCCCTCCAGTCCCCACAACGTTCTCACATCTTTGCTCCCTTAAGGAGAGCTGCACATCTGTTTCCCATGACTGTGAACTATGAGAAGCTGTCAGGGCCTTTCAATCAGTATAACAGCCTATAAAAGCTTGCTGTATTTTCAGTTTTACTAAATATTTCTATAATTCAAAAATTATGGAAATGGATAATGTTTCTGTTCTTTGGGAATATATTTAACAGCTGTGTGTGCACCAGATGCAAATGAATATATAGAAATAAATTGTGCATTTTATAGACTACACTTCATATTAACTGCCTTCCCCTTCAGATACCTCGGGCCGTGCTCCTGCCTGAATGCTGACGATGCTGGAGCCCTTCTCAGGGACTGTTTGTTTCTTGGTTCCACCAACAGAACAGGTAAGGTTCCATCCGAGCAGTCTGTGAATAAAAGCATCACTCCTCCTGCCTAAGCCAGTGTTTCTTGAGTCGAAACGCAACTTGCTAAAGGTAACTCTGACGTTAGGAATTATGGAAAACTGGTTACTAAACCTCTTGTTTCTGCGGTAGTAAAACAGAGCTATTTATCCAACAGAATTTGCTGAGGATTAAATGTGGTAAATGAGGTTCCCGTTGGATCAGTAACTATGTGGTGGAATGGTTATACCTTTGACTGCCCAACCTCTGAATCAGAAGCTGAAAGGGCCAGTCTTGGCTCGTCCTGACACCTGGCCATGACTATGCAGACACAGGATTTGAAAATGTGCCAATCGGTTATCCAGCCCAAGACTTAAATCCGAAGCAAGTGATACAAAAAACAAGCACAGTTGCAGAACTCCCTTTGGTAGGGCAGCAGACTTCAGGGTCTAGCCCTGGCCACAGGGTGTGGTCCGGCGTTCACCGGCAGTGGCTGTGGCACCTGACCAGGCCATTTCTAGGTGCATCACTTCTTGCTTCTGTTCCATTTCTAAGTCAGTTTGCTTGGTCTTCCTGTCTTTCTGTGAACTACTCAATAGCCCTCTAATAAGTTCATTTGGGGCTTAAAAGAGACAAATTCTCATTTATGATTTAGAACACGGATTTTTTAGGAAGTACAATTTCCATTGCTTTCTAGAGTTTGAGGACTCCCACCTTGTGCTCCATAGGACATTATGGAGACCAGAGAAGAGCGTTGCCAAAAAGCTGCTTGGTGGGAAAAAAACCACAGGTTCTACAAACTGGGTATATCTCCTCGTGGTCTCCCCTCTGTTTGATTTCTCATAGTCCCCAATTACTCAGTTTATGAAGGCAAGATCCAGGCTGGGGAATGAACTCGAACAGTCAGGGGTCATTCATGACACTGGGGGCTGCCTGGGGAAAAGTGCGACTTGAGTTTTTGGTAAGGATCTTATGATTAATCAGAGTTGGAGAACACTCAGGAGAGAGGAAAAACAACAATTCCCGTGGCCAGATGTCCCAGACAAATGGGAAAATGCTGGAGAGCTGCCACCTTTCAAACCTGCATCATCCGCACTTCTCCCGTCTCCTGGAGAGATAAGCAGGAACCCACTTTGTGAATTCACCCTGGGAATTTTTAGACCCACCCTTCCCAGGAAGAGGTGCTGTATGCTTTGGTTCTAAAACAGGCCGTCTGAATTTAAATCCTAGCCCTGCTGCTTCCTAGCAGGGGGACTTGGGGCAAGTTACTTAGAGTCTCAGCATCCTAGTTTCCGCATCTGTGAAATGGGGACAATGATAGCACCTACTTAGTAAGCAATTGTGAGGATTCAGTAAGTCCCAACATCTCAAGTGCCTATTAGAACAGGGCCTGGCCCAGCATGGGCACTCAATATATAGCAGCTATTATTATTAAAAAATTTCTAGGTGCCAAATAAATGGTGCTTGTAGAGGAGAATAAGTAAATTAGCTGAAGTTACCATACAAGATTGCTTTAAAGTGATTAATTTACAAGAATCACTAACTGGTGTATGATGTCCTGCATCTTATGAAGAACTTTTTTACACTGAGCCTAGTTAAGAGCATCAGTCATGACGTCAGATGAACTTTGACTCAAAGCCTCATCTGTCACTTCACAGCCAAGTGAACTTGGGCAAGTCTCTTGAGCCTTCACTTACATATCTGTGATATAAGGTTAATAATATCCACCTCTCAGGGCTACTTGAAGATTAAAGTAGGTAAGACCACAAGCAGCTGAACTCAGTGCCTGACACAGGGAAAGCACCCACTAAATGGTCATCACTCTTTTCACGACAATTCTGTGAGGCAGTGGGTTTTTCGTTCTCCTTTTCTGATGAGGGCCCTGAGTCTCACAAGAGAATAAGTGACTCCTCCAGGATCATGTTGCTTATAAAAGGCAGAACAGGGACTTCAAATCCCTGTTCTTTTTCCACAGAAACCCACTCAGCCCTCCTAAAGAGCCCCCTGATCAGCATGGTGCTGTCATTGTCATTTTTGTTGGGTGGACTCTCAGGCTCTTTCTGATTTTCTCAACTAGGGAGAGGAGTGTGAGTGATCCTCAAGATTATTCCAGCTTTATTTCTATGTCCCTCTGTGCCCTTTGCATACTTAAAGTCAGATGAGCCCAACTCATGGGAAGGTTATTTGGAGTACGGAGAACAGAAGCTAATCCCATGTCCATATCAGACGAAGAGACAGTCTTCATCCAAAATTGCATTTTGTCAAATTTGGGTGATTTTTCTCTCTTGCCTGTGAGCCTATGAGCCGTTTGGGTTTTGAAACCTCTACTGAGTACACCCTTGTCACCTTCTCACCCTTCTTTATGTTAAACAGCATCACTGCAGGCCTGGGAACTTGTCAGTTTCCAGAGTGAAGAGCCATCATTTCAGATCCTTAAATTAAAAACAGGGCAAAAATGTTCTCTTCCATCCATCAGGAAGAACTCCGTCCCTCTCACACTCGCTTTCTCATACTTCATCTCTGCTCTTTGTCTGAATAGACTTGACAGAAAAATTATCAGGATGTGTCATGTGCTTGTCATCTCAGGCCAACAAATTGCTGGTTTGATGCAAAATGACATGGCAGCCCAGGAATTTCGTACGGAAACCTGCCTCACACTGAAGTTTCGGAAACAAGTCATTCCACCTGGGAATTCTAAGTAACGGTTTGACCCTGCCCTAAACTCCCAGCCACTGATTTTTTAGTGAAGGCACTAGCTCCGGAAGGGAAGGGGAAGCAAGAAATACAGTCTCTTGTCTCCAAAGACAAGGTTCTTTCCACCAAGGGAGGGGGAAGCTTCTCCATCTTCTCCAATGGAAACAAAAATCTCTTTGTCTCTCTGTCTCTCTCTCTCTATTTCCCTCCCTCCTTGCTCCCTCCCTGTCCCCACAAAAAAACGCTCAAAAGAACTCGAAACATCCAACAACTCAAAAACAATGCCAGGAGTCAACTTACCCCGCTTTTAGGATTACTGGTTTGACAAATGAAATGGTCCAATAATGAATACTTACAGCACAGCTGTTTGGCAGAAAGCCTCTCACCTGGGGCAGTGGGACTGGTTCCTGACACTGTGTGACTTTGGGCCTTCAGTTTCTCCATCTGTGAAAATGGGTGGTGGGTGGTGGGGAAGGGCTGGGTGATTTAACATTTAGCAACATGCATGCTTCATGACCTCAGCTTGGGAAACTCTGGCTGCCCCCTGAGAACAAAGAACTAATAAGGAACTACTTTAGAAATCTTTCTCAGAAAATAGGATAATTATTAGTTTATATGTAGAAACTACATTAAAACTGGAGATCTGTGTACATAACAACCAAAGAGGTGAGAAAATACATAAGGTTCCAAGTAAACGTAGAGCTGGAAGGACTTGCAGAGATCACCCGCCCATTTCCTCATTCTAGAGATGGAACCCGATCCAAAGGTGCGGAGTCAGAAACCTGCATCCTCCAGCTCACAGTCACTGGCTGTCACACACAGGGGGCCACATTCTGTCTCCCAACCACCTGGGTTAGAATTACAGCATTCAGCTTGTGAACTATTGCTCCACTAACTTGTTGGCAAATAGACTCTTAAGAACAGAATGATGAACAGGCCCCCATCATTCCCTTTCAGATGGTAGATGGAAATCTCTCATTTATGTGTTTTTGTGGGTGCACAGGGACAAACAAGAAGACAGATCAACTGGATGTTTCTATCAGGGAAATGGCCCAGATAATGAGGACAGTGCTTTTAGGAAGAACAGGCCTGCTGAAATTACTTGCTCATTTTGTGTGAAGCATTCTGCCTTTACCAAGATTCTTGTCATTTATATATTCTTTCCTTGAAATTCAGAAAAAAAAAATTTGTGTCTCATAGCCTCTAACTTCATAATGATTTCTCCCATTGCAAGTAAAATTAATATGTGTGCACATAAACTTACTAATCTTCCCAGCTGCTGCTCTAGCCTGATTCTGTCTTCAGCTCCAAGCTGTCTAGTTAAAATCTGTGACAGCTATCATATACATCAACATTAACTGGCCTCAATTACATTTTCTAATTATTAATAGATTGTTTATTTAACTTGAGGTTGCGCCGCTCGGTCACTAGGCATGCTTATCTTTTAAAAGGGATTAAAAATCAACAGATAGCTTCATAAACAAAACAGTAATACAAGCAGGAATTATTGTTTTGCCAGGTTTGACATATACAGCAGCCCTAAACACTGCCTAGAGCCATCAGTTAAATGAAACAACCGCTGCACATTGGCAGGCGACAAGGAAAGGCAATGTTCTATTGCAGTTGACACAAGAAGAAAGCCAAATTCACAGTTGGGAGTGTAAAGAAGGTAGAAAAGTCAGGGTGCTCGCTCCTCCCACAGCTAACCGTTCTTTCTCTATGTGGTTGGATGGGAGCCAGATCATCAGCTAAACCATGGGCAACATATTTTAATCATATAAACCTTTAGACAACACAATTATGCAAGAGAATATTTGGGAAGGGAAAGATTTAATTCTTCTTCCTTGTTGTAGCAGAAGGATGTTAGCTAGTTCTAAACTCTACACTTTTAGTAAACTATTTTAATAAGTGACTGAATTTATCTAAGCACCTAGCTTTAAAAAAATGTGGTTACATGTATTTGGAAAACCAAGCCAAGAAATACAAGACCCATAAAATCCTGAAGCATATTAAATGATGGTTCCTTTTTCCTTAATCCACCACCACAAATATCAATTAAATGTAATTATATTAAATAGGTTCCCCTGAGAGCAAATAAAGATTTGCCAGAACACAAATTGCTACTCAGGTGAACAATATATGATTTTCTTGAGTACACAGACAAATACAGATGGTATACCCCAGAATGTAATACAACAAATGTGTGTTTACTGTAACATATACATTTATTTTTTTTCTTAGCTACCAAAGTGGCAGAGGGCCAAAAACTACAAATGAAATATATGGGTTTTTCTTTCCCTTTTCTTGGATGAGAGAATAAATGTTGCATTTTATATTAATAACTGCTAATTAGAAGACTATTAATCTAGAAAATAATAAATAAATGGACTCTACTAGAAGCAAAAGCCAGAAATAAAATTGTAAATTTTGGCCAAAAATAAAGAAAAACTTCATTTAAGCAACTATTCTTCTTATTAAAAACAAATGTTTTACTGAGCTAAGTATGAAAGGAAGAAATGAATCCACAAATAGGAAAACAGAAACAGGTAGGATAAAATGGATTTTGTGAACTATTTTAGGAGCTAGCTATTCCAGTCCCGTGGAAGCGAAGGAGTAGAAAGAGGTGAGGCCAAGGGCAAGGGTGAAATACAACCTTCCCAATTAGGAAAATGAGCTGCCCCACAGATGTCTGAATTCAAAGATCTCAAGGAATATTTCTAAAGAAAGTTGTTTTATTTTTCCTTCTGCAGGAAAAAGAAGCAAAGACCGTGCTCGTGTTCTTTTTCATTATAGGATATGTAAGGTATGAATTTCTTCTGTCAGATGTTTTTAGGGATGGAAATTTAATTCATTCTTGGTGTCGGATGGAAAACCTTGAAAAATAATCAATTTAAGATTGAATGTGCTGATATGTCACGTATTTTTAGTCTCTGCCCTTTTTAAAGTAATAGAAATAATTATCTTAAAACAGAATCTTGGAAGCACAGGCACTTTCCTTTTCCTATTGCTCCCTCCCTTCAGATTGGAATCTCCCCTCCTGCCCCACAATGCTGACTTTCACAGTGAGAACCCCGCAGTTTCACATCTGGGAAGTGCTGTAGGATAGGGAAGCAGAAGTTAGGGCTTTTGTGTTTTTGTTTTTGGGTTATTGGTTTGTTTTGGTTTTTATTTCAGAATATTAGGGGGGTACAAACGTTTTGGTTGCATGATTTGCTTTTGTACAGTCTGAGCCAAAGCTGTAAGTGTGCCCGTCACCGAGATAGTGTGGACTGTACCCCTTAGGTGTGAATTTACCCATCCCCTTCTCCCCACTCCCACCTGCTTGATTTCCATTAAGTTTTACCTCCATATGTGCACGTAAATGTTGATCCATTAGTTCCAATTTAGTAGTGAGTACGTGTGGTGTGTACCATGGAGCACTACATGGCCATAAAAGAAATAGTGAACTGATACCTTTTGTAACAACCTGGATGGAACTGGAGACCATTCTTCTAAGTGAAGTATCGTAAGAATGGAAAAACAAGTTAGGGCTTTTGAATCTGCTTGATCCTCAGCTTTCTCAGCTAGAAAATGTCAGAAGCAGCCTCTAAGAACCCTTCTTATATTAGTGATCCTATGATTTTTCATTAAAATGCCAAATAATGTGTCCTCAAGGTAGGACTCATCCTGAGGAAATCCATGCTGCTGAGTGCGTAGCTGTCTGCTCCCTCTTTTCTTGGGGTCCGGGGAAAGTTCTGTGTGAAACTCGGCTTGAGAGAACTCCCCCCTTGCAGAGGTGCCCCTGGGGCCGCCTAGAAAGACTCCTGAGAGCGTGGGCAGCCGGGTTCTGTTGAGCTGGTACTTGGGGAGTATGAGGAGCAGAAATAGGGCGACCATTCGCCCTGACCGATGGTCACGTGCTGCCCTGCTCCCCAGGCCGGGCTGTCCTGGAACCGGGTGGGCGGCGAGGAGGGTGGGCTCCTTCCTCACACTGCTGCCCTCTCCTCTCCCCACACCCCTTTCTCGATACCCTTCACTCCTGCTCCTACTTCCCCTGCGGCCTTCTGATTTCAAGACTCCTCTTTTCTAGGCACCAAAAGAGGCAAGAAAAGCTTGATCTTTCTCTGCTGCGCCCCTTTTAATAAAAGGACTTGTTCTGCAAAACATGGATTCAGTCAAAAGGCCGCACTTAAGGACCTAGAAGGCCACAATTCGCCTTAAGGCCGCAGGTTCCCCAGCCCTGCATGGTTTCCTCTCCTAGGGGTTCTAAACCCCAAGCTTCCTGTTCTGTCTTGTAAATCTTGACAGCCTCTTCCATGTTAGTTAGTGAGTTTTAACTATTCTCTACCGCCTGCTCTGCAGCTGGGGGCGGGGGCAGCTTCCATACTAGGATGGCGAAGGGGAGGAAGGTTACGGAACTGTTCTGCACACAGGAGCGTCTGAATTTCTTTCCACCCTCCCTACCCCACCCTGCCTCCCACTCTTTCTTCCTTTCTTCCCTCCTCCCTCCTTCTTCTCCAGGACCTCAGCAAGATGAATCACCCTCCTTAGTTCATGCCATATTATCTACACTGGTCTAAGGAAGGCTTCTCTCTAGTGTGTGTTAGATAGCTAGTTAGTTATCCTCTGTCTTCCATTCCCTTTTCCTTCTCCCCCACCCACCCCAGACAAACATTCTAATGTTTACCATAAATCCTCTTGTTTGTGTATGTTCTTATCAATTTCATAAGGCACTTCTCTACACGTGTCTTTTAATTTATCTGAGTAGTACTATATTGTAGATCTCATAATGTTTCTTATCATTGTCACTCAGGCTGTTGCTTCTGCCAGCTGCATAGCACTTCATGGTGTGTATCCCCCACGCGTCACCTGACTGGTGACTGAGTGGTGACTGCCTCCACCTACCTTTGACCACAAATAGCACTGCAATGAACATCCTTGCATGTGTCTCTTTATGGACATTTGTAAGAATTTATTTGGGATACATCCATGCTTCAATATGACTGAGTACTGCCAGGTTGCTGTCCAGAGGGCTGTGTTAAGTGACACTCCCACCTGTGGTGCATAAGTGTTCTTCTGTCTTCACCTCCCCAACAGCATTTGGTACTTAGATGCAACTTAATTAAGAATAAATATCAGCTGGGCACAGAGGTTCACACCTGTGATCCTAGCACTCTGGGAGGCCGAGGCAGGAGGATCCCTTGAGCTCAGGAGTTTGAGACCAGCCTGAGCAAGAGTGAGATCTCATCTCTACTAAAAATAGAAAAATTAGCCAAGCATGATGGCACATGTGTAGTCCCAGCTACTTGGGAGACTGAGGCAGGAGAATCACTTGAGCTCAGGAGTTTGAGGTTGCAGTGAGCTATGATGATGCCACTCTACTCTAGCCAACAGGACAGAGTAAGACTCTATCTCAAAAATCAAATAAACAAAAAAAAAGAATAAATATCATAATTTATAAAGTAGAAGGAAACTTCCCTTCATTCTCTGGTCCATTGCTTCCAAAATTCTTCCTAAACTTCCAAATCAATAATGTTGTATATTTGAATATATATGAGATATCTTCTTTTTAGAAAGAATGTGATAATATCAAATTGCAAAGGGAATGAAAAGGAAATTGCACTATCTCAGTCTAAATAGTTCCCAAATGTTCTGTACTAGGAAAAAAAAAAGGAATGTGCATGGCCTCGGAAGAAATATGTTAGGGTCTCCTGGTCAATTTTGAAGATCTAGCTGGAAGATGGTCTCACCTGGTTACCCTCTCACCCATTAGATCTTAATTTAGTTTCGTCCTGAAACCTTTCCCTAACCCTCACATCTGGATAGTGCACATCCTGTGCATCGGATCTGCTTGTTGACTTGTCTGTCTCTCACCCTAGACTCCGTTAGGCATGCTCTGAGAGCAATGCCTCCTGTCTTGTTTGTTGCTGAATCCCAGTGTCTAAAATAGTGTCTGATACACACTGATCATTGAACAAATACTTGTTGCGTAAATAAGTGAATTGATTGTGGATTGCCAAACCCTAATGCAGGGCCTGATGTATAGACCTCCTAGACCTTGGGTTGGGTTAAGGAATTGATGCATGAACAAACGTTCAGTTCTACCTCTTTTATTCCATCTTCCCTTTTCTCCTCTGGGCTCCCCCAAAAGCTTTTCCTCCTTGAAATTTTGCCACATTCCAGGTGGGAGGACAGGGAAGTCACCAGCATAGCTTCAACTAATTTTACTATCAGTTGTCCCTTTCTCACGCCCGGATGGGGAACTAAGAACGGCCCCTACTCACTGAAAATGTGTGCACCCCAGGGAAGGAGTGAAAAGGCATAGCCAAGGGGCAGTGTTCCATCTCAGTGAGCATGAGGGGGTTCCTGCAGGGCAGGCAGCCTGGGCACACACACCTTCCTTCCATCCCCTCCACCCTCCTCTCCTTCCCCTCCACCCTCCTCTCCTCCCCCTCCACCCCTCTCTCCTCCCCCCCCAGGCTTTATCCTTCGTGACAGCCTAATGAAGGGCTGGTTTGAGGGTGGAGGTCCCCTGATTACACACAGATCTATACATGCACATACCAAAGAGAAAACACATATAATCATATTAAGACAATTTGTTTTCATATCTATACAGTTTATACTGATAGAAAGTTGACAGTTTCTAGGCATAGTTTTCCCTAAATAAGACCTCCTTATTTTTCCTGGATGTGAAAGACTGTTTTCACAGCCAGAAAAGAGCACTTGAGAAATTCTTGGGGACTGAGTGGTGCTTGAGGCCTTCTTCTTCGGGTAATAATCAGTGAACAACTCATCTTAAATTGTGTTTCTACCTAATTAAAATCAGCAAGTGAGCCATTCGAATCAAAGCCATCCCACTTGAACTATTTGGACTACAGAACTCAGACATTTGATAGCTCAAGCCTAAGTCATTTGCATTCCAAATATGATAACACATTTGCTTGAGCCATAGATAGGGTCTGCGCCGTGTTTTCTCTGGCAATCTCTCACCTCTCTGCGCCAACCTCGGCATTCACACAGAGACTTCCGACGCGACAGTGACAGCACAGATTTCAGAGCAGCGACTCACTATTCACTTAGAGAATTTTTTAGAAGAGAGCATTCATGCTAAATTTATGCTCCTTGATGACATGATCTATCACCCATAGCTATTAGCACAGGGTCTTACTCATATAGTAAGATATGAAGATTGACTTTCTTATTGATATAAATTTTAAAAATTGAATTAGTCCTAATGTCAATGCTGGTTCTACCTTATTGGGTTGAGGACAGTTGTCCAGAACTGTACAGAACCCTCTTTGGACCAATCTCTGACACTGTTCAAGAAAGAGCCCCACCACCCCTGGCACGAGCTCATCTTCCCAAACCCTTTGGGATCCTTAGAAGAAAGGAACCATTTAGGGGGGAAGTAATTAGCCTCCATTTTCAATAAACCAAGTTACCCAGATCAGCCTAGAATATTTTATTTAAAAAGAAAAAGATATATTAGGCAAGCAGATTTTTGAAAAATACCTCCATCCTTGGAAAATAAATAAGGTTTTGTATTTCTATGCTGTGGAATTTTCTCCAAGTGACCTAAACCAGAGAGTAACTCTGTCTATAATCGCGTTATATGAAAACACTCAGCAACTCCTCTGCTTAAGAGCGCCGGGCTTCCCAGGCACTGCCTTCTAGACACCGTATTTCTTAGAGAACAAAAAGGTGGACTGGTTTGGGCCCAGTGACTTGGGTACATTGGGATGAGTCATCAGATCTGTCCTCTAACTCTTGATTATAGATGCCTTATGTGTCCTTTAAGCCAGGACATAAATGCCATCTTAAATTACTTCTGGAACAAAGCAGGGAACACGTACATACTACATGCTACATGTCCATATATTAGACATAGAGGGAAGACCTGAATTCCCCAGAACATCAGTCTGACTAAAAATAATAGCTAACATTTATTCAGCAGGTGTCACTGTTCCATAAACCCTTTACATACGAGGTCTGTCCCGAAAGTATCCAGCCGTTGTGAATATAGTGATAATGGTTTGAGTGACATTGATGTAACCTGGCAGCCAAGGAACGTGGACTAGAACGCGCATGCGTGAACAATGACGCCTTCTCTATACCAGTCAGAGGGGTGCTAGACGCCCTTGAGTGAGCATGTGTACTGTGTGGCCATCGCATTCAAAATGACTGAGCGAGTAGAGCAACGAATCTACATCAAATTTTGCTTTAAGCTTGAACATTCCTCCACGGAAACTGTTTGGACGATTCAGAAGGCTTTCAGGGACATTTCGGTGAGTGCAGCACAAATTAAAGTGTAGCACCAATGCTTCAAACATGGTCGAGAGTCTGCTGAAGGTGATCCCTGTTCCACAAGGCCTGCAACAAGCAGAACACCTGAGAGTGTTGAACATGTACAGGTAAGGTTGAGAGACTGAGCTGTGTGAGGTCCCAAGGTGCCTACTTTGAAGGGGACTGAGGCATCATTGTCCTATGTACAATGTTTCTTGTACCTTCTTCAATAAATGTCTCTATTTTTCATATTACATGTGTGGATACTTTCCAGACAGACCTCATATGTTAACCCCATTTAATACTATCACTATCCCCATTTTACTGATGAGGAAACTGAGGTCCAGAGTGATTAAGCAACTTCAAGTTACACAGTTTGACCAAGGCAATTAGGTTCCAGGGCCTTTTGGCTAAACAGGATCCTGACTTGCTTCCCTAATACTGCCTTCTTGAACTGCTGCCCGGTGTAGAAAGCAGCTTCGTGGTGCATGCACCCTGTGCATGACTCAGCTCCTACAAATGAACTTGTCCTGAGACTTCCCCATGAATCCAGCACCGTGCTGAGCTCCAAGGGGGCCTACAGTAGAAGCACAAAGCACAGCCCCTGCCTACCAGGACCTTATAGTCTAGGGAAGAAAAAGTCATGGAGAAGCTTCCAGCCAATAAGAGTGGGGGGCACGCACCCAGCTGGCTCGACCCCCTGGAAGAAGGCAGTAGAGATTTTGGAGGGACCGCTACTCTGTCCCCCAATCCCAACCTAGTGCAAGCTGACCTCCTGCTCTTCTCTCCACCCAGGCCTGTGACCCCGGAGGCTGGGGAGGGGGAGGCTGGCTGAGGTTCCCACACAACCAAGCAAGACTGGTCCAGGGTGGCTGGTGCTTATTATTTTGGCATTTCCCCACCATTCTAATGAGTAATTGCACCCACCCAAATGCCTCTCTTCACGAGAGCCATGCCATCTGCTTTCTCAGGGCTTCCCCAGAGGGGCGGCACGACTCGACTGAGAGCCACACCTGCGTCCCACTACCTGCCTTCTTGTCCCTCTGAGCGCTCCTCTTAAAAGCTACTCCGGAGTCTGAGGCAAGAGGATCACTTGAGTTCAGGAGACCAGCCTGGGCAACATAGTGAGACCCTGTCTCTAAAAAAAAAAAAAAAAAACTATCTGAGTCTGTTTCAAGGATTTCAAAGTAAATGTTTTTAATCACAGCTCATTTACAAATGTGAGCTATCATTTAACGTGTGATAAGCATGACTTACACAAAGTATATATCAAAATGTTTGTACTCCCCTAATTTCCTGAAATAAAAAAAAAATCAAAAGATGAATATTGACGTATTCACCCTACAAAGCAAGCTTCCTTAGTGGGTTTCAAAATACGATTCAACCCCCAACCTCATCCTTCCCTCAACCACACACACTCCACCTTGTTTCACTTTAACTCAAGACTTTTTTTTTCCCCCAAGGAAAACATGTATTGTGTGTTTACTGCATATGCTTATCTAGAAGCTTATCGGTAGAATGCTCTCCAACAACTAAATATATGCAGGATGAATCTGATGTGGAACAAAAATGTTTCTATAAACGTTTTGGGATCCCCATCTCCCTTGTTCTTGGCACTCTTGTGAATAACTGAGTGCACATCTCCCCCGGGCTCGTGATGAACACGAGCTCACTGCTGACAAGAAGAAACTGCTGCTTAAATTACACATGGGGCTGGAAGGAGCATCCTGAGTCATAGCTCCGGTCCGCAGAGGAACGGCGGCTCCAAGGAGGCGCAGCAGGACGGACAGTTACCTTAAGGTAAACAGTTTGACTATAAAGTGCAGTTTTATGGCCCCGTAAGTGATTTCCACTCTGCCTCACAGGTGTATGTGCATATTTTTTCTTTGTCGAGGAAACTGTCATATCCTACTCTGAGAACCACAGACCCTCTTCTCCCTGAGAGCATATTAAATGCCCCTCCAGTTTCCAAGGCTTAGTTAAGGGCTCTGTAAAAACAACTGCATATTTTACACAGGCCGTTGCTAAGCATGTTGACTGATTCTCTCCCTAGAGACATTTCCAGTCAGGAACCCATTCAATTTTGTATAAAAGGAGTTTAAAAAGGACTTTTCTTTTTTTCTTTTCTTTCTTTTTTTTTTTTTTTTTTTTTTTTGCCACATCTTATCTAAGGCAGTGGAACCACAGATCGTCATTAGCCAGCATGCTGGGAGCACAGAGACATCTGAAATAACTTACACGTCATCCCCTCCAAATGTCCAGGTCGGTGGCCCAGGATCTGGTGCATCCATACGTTCTAGGACCCTGTGAGAAGTCACGCCTCTGCCTCCAACCATCACCTTCAAGTTTACTCTCTGCAGCTTGGCCAGATGAATCTCAGGAAAGGAGAGAAGTTTCTCTGCTCGTTAGCAGAGAGAGGCAAACACGAGTATCACAATTGCCCACCATTCAGTACTTTGTGTATGACCTTCCACTTGCTATCACAGGTGAACTGGGTTAATTTTCAGTAAATGTTCCCATTGCCTATAACAGGGCATGACGCAGGTTAAGTCTCTTTGTTGGTCTTCCTTATATTTTCAGCCTGGCATAGTTCTCGTTCAACAGATATTCAATAAGTATCATTTGAATGAATGAATGAACAAATGTATGTTTAACAACTCAAGATTTTCTCAATTGATGTTTTAAAAGGAAGTCAGCCCGTGGACATCCCCATCATAACCAAGGCAGATTTTTGGCCACCTTCCTTCTCCCTTCCTAGACTCTCTGCTTGGAAGGTCGGATTCCTGCATGAAGCTGCCCTCACTCTTGGGAGGGGGCAAAGCAAAATGAGAAGGACCAGATTCAAGAGGCACCTCTTCTCCAAACATTCACAACAAATTTTCTTAATGATGACTTTAAATATGTTGATGCCATAATTGCTTTCTTAAAAGTCTGGTGGACAGATTGTTCTGAAGCCTTTGCTTATTAGGGAGAATTTATTGAAAGAAAACAGAACTTAAACTCAGTCTAAACTTTTCTGGATGAATGTTAGGTAGATATGAGCCTTAAAAGTTAACCCAGATTCCCCCTGAAGACTAAGAAAACAAACACATTTTTAATCAATTAATGCTTCTTGCTGCTAGCATATTCCTCTTAAATAGCTCAACATCTCTAATCATCAGGGAAATGCAAATCAAAACCACAATGAGATATCACTTGTCTGCAGTGAGAATGGCCTTTATCAAAAAGTCCCAAAACAATAAATGTTGGCGTGGATACGGAGAGATAGGAACACTCATACACTGCTGGTGGGACTGCAAACTAATGCAACCTCTGTGGAAAGCAATATGGAGAT
>CM052440.1:116361506-116407496 GCA_028533085.1 Varecia variegata
AAACAACCCCCAGGAGCCTCCGACCCATCGTTCCTAGAGCGCAGTTTGAGTCACGGCACTCTCCCGCTCACAAACCTTCAATGTCTCCCACCGCCCGCCGGGTAAGACACCACACTCCTTGGCCTGGCATGGAAGGTCTTCTAAAAATAGGCCTCAAAATGCCTTTTTGCCTCTGTCTCCTGTTACCCACCCTCCACACACCCTGCACTTAAGTTAACCCAAACCATTTGAATTCCCCAATCAAACGTGGCAGTTTCCCACCCCCATGCCTTTGTCCTGGCCGAGCTTCCCAGCGACACCTTCCTGTCCCTTCTCTCCATGGGTACCCTCTCTAGCACCATGCGTTCTGGCTGAAATCATGACCTTTCTTCACAAAGCCCCTCCCCACATGTTGCCTCCCCCAGCGATGCCCCCGATCTCCTCAGTTCTTGCTCCCAATGGATTTTTTTCCATTCGCGCTATTCTTATGTCACTTATGTCACGTACAACATGCTACCTTATAGGGGCTCAGGTTCCCTTTAAACTGTAAGCTCATTGAGGGCAGAGTGAGGGTCTCATTCCTCTTTGAACTTACACAGTATGTTGTCTTTAGACGTTCATTAAATGCATGTTGATTGAGAGAATAAATGCATGAAGGAAAGAAAATCAGCCCTCAGCTGTGACATTGAACAAGACTTGATAAATTAATTCACTCTTGGATGTAAATGACTGCTTGAAGGATTATATGCACAAAGACATTTTCATTGTAACTAGGGACGATCCACTAACCAAAGAATGACTCTAAATGATGGAACCTCACCTGTGTAGTGTGGGAGCTTCCTGGTGCCTCCTCAAATCAGATTGCCAGCTATTCTGCTTTGGGTAAAAACTGCCTTCAGGACTGGCAAGGCCCGGACGTTTCAGGTTTCCAGAATGTGCTTGTGTCCCACGTGGCCAGGTGCAACCTTACAACACCACTCAGCTCACAGTCAAGCGAGGCCAACCGTACACTGCTCTGGTGTCACTTTGGGAATGTGACCGACTTGGACCTGAGGCCTGGTGTCTCTATCTGTCAGGCAGGAATGAGAGTCCTACTTTCCCGAATTCCCATGAGGAACAGTGTTGCAGGCAGGCAAGTGGGAGGTGCCAAAGTCGTCCTTGACATTATGTTTTCTATCTGGGCCTCTGAGCACCGCAGGTATGCTTGTGGCTCCGTCTGGCTCCAGATGGCTTTGGCAGGACGAAGGGAGTCTGCCTCTCTCCTCTCCCTCGCTGGACGCTGCAGGGAGCTGTCCTAACCCTCCCTCTCGTCCTCGTGGGAACCCACAACAGGAGGCGATGTGGGACAGGCTCCCTGATTCTTATGAATTCCCCTACCTCTGAGTTCACCAAGCCCAAAGAAGCTTTTGCCAGGGAGGAGAGCAACATTCCAGTCTGTTGACATAAAAACGCCCGCGGGACTGTCCGGGGGAAATCATCGTGCAGGAAGGAGACCGAAGAGATTGCGTGGCGGAGGCTTTGGGAGAACACAAGGTCTTGGGGTCAAGCCGTGGAAGTGAGAAGAGGAGCGAGCGCATCTGCCAGCAACTCTGGACGCACACACGCCCTCGGCACCAACAGCAGACACGCACACACGCACTTGAAAAACACCAAAAACAAATGCGAACTTTTCCCTTGGAAAAAATTATAGCCGCTGGCAGAAAACCACGAAGCGAATCGTGAGGGACTGGGCCCATCCTGGCCCGTCCGCGCTCAGACGCTGCCTCTCCATACATGAAAGCCAGAAGCCAGGCCGGGCCTTCCGCTCTCGTTGGCTGTCCTCGGGGAGGATTCGATCTCACTGCCAGCTGGCAGGGAATCCGAACAAATTGGCAGGGTCCCACCTTGCTTTAAGTGAATGCATGTGCACCTCTTGAGCTCACAGAGGATCCTCGTTAGCCTGGTCCACCGCCCCTTTGACGAAGGTGAAGGTGGCCTGTCCACCAACCCTGGCAGAGCCCAACTCTCCAAACCAGTCGCCCCTGAGGAGCAGGAAAGAGCCCTTTATTCCAAGCGCCCTGTACGTAGGAAGACTTTCTCCTCACGGAGCCAAACTCTGGCTCCTCGTCAGGCGCTGGATTCTCCCTACACATTTCTGTGGCTAATGTGCTATGTCCAAGCGGAGAGAAGTTGGTAGAGCTGAAAACTCCCTAAAAAGTTAAGCACTGAGCATGACTCTAAATGCGCCCCAGGGAAAGCAGCCCAGAAAAATTGTTAATTAAATCTCGGTGGAAAACTAAGTCTGACCACAGTCATCTTGAGTCTAAAATGGACCTGCTAGAGAATAACGGGGATTCATCCCGTGGTCACGCTAGCTGGAACCTCGTGCCTCCCAGGAGGTGTCTGCTGAGCAGTCCTTGAGCTGTAACCGACACGCAAGGCCCTGAAGGAAGGACAGACAAAAGGAAGCCTGCAGAGTTGGAGAATCTCCATCCTTCCCCCTCCCCAGCCCCTTCCCCTCTGAGAGGCCTCTTTTTCTCCTTTGGCACCTTCGCCCCTTTGTCACATGCTCTCCCCAACCCCATTTTAGGTAGACTCTTCAAAATAACGGACTTTCTGTTTGATGATTCCATTTATCTCTTTGAAAAACGTTGGAGAGGGCATCGATTGCCACCTGCTGCACGAGCGTGTGTGGGTTGGGCTGGTAGGGGTGGTGCCGTGATTAGCAAATGTTTAAGGACAGAGGAACAGGCTGCAAATCCTCCTGTAGAGAATGAAAATAATAACGAATGGAAGGCCTCTGGGCAGTGCTGAGTGCCCCACTGTGGTTTGAGGCCACACGTCTGCAGGGCTGTGTGGCTTCTCCCACTGCTCTCGGCCGTCTGGGGAGAAGCATGGAAAACACAGGTGTAGGTGAGGCCAGGCAGAGCTTCTGGGGTGGGACCAAGGAGAGAGGGTCATGGCAGGAGAGTGGTTGACTTCATGGGTGACCATCAAGTCTGCATAAGAGGGAAGTAAAGGCAGGAGGTGGCTGAAGGAGAGAAAGAAAATCCAGGGCTCTGGAGACCATCCTGTAAGTCTCACCTCAGAGCCATCTTCTTTATGAGGCCTCCCCTGAGCAGAGCCACCTAGAAAGATCTGCTGGGCTCATGGGGTCCTGGGGAGCCTGTGTCTGCTCCCATTGGGTCTTTAACACACCCAGGAGACCTTCCCCACTTACACATTTGATTCAGCTCCTTCTCCACGGCCTGCGATTCTTGCTTCATTCACTTGATCCTCAAGCAGGGCTGTGGGAGAGGCAGAGAGGAAACTGTAAGAGACAGGAAGGGCGCAGCCAGGGAAGCCAGAGGTGGGAACAATGATGCAAGTCTGCTTTTGCAAAATCCCTCCATGGACAACTATTTAGGAGGGAAAGGCAGGGACACAGGAGTCCTATCCTCGTCACCTTGCTGCCCATCCACTACAGCTCCAGCTACCAGGTAGGGGCAACAGGAGGTGGGCATCCTCTGCTGTGCACCCATTACAGCTCCGGCTACCAGGTAGGGGCAACAGGAGGTGGGCATCCTCTGCACCCACATTTCTCAGCCCCATCCCACCCTCTGGGAAGAAGCTAAGAGGAGGAGGAGGGGGAGGAAGGCAGCTTCAGCTCTCTTTCCTTCACCCCTGCACCTGCTGCAGGGGGTGGTGACTGCTGCGCCTCATACTGACGACCCTAAGACTTGCAATGTCAGTAAGCCCTTCCTGGTGACACAGGGACAACTTAGGTCAGAGCCTGTCCATGCCTCACCTTACATCCTTTCAAAGACAATCAAAGGAAACAAGTCCTCTTTGTTTTAATATCTTTCTCCCTGCATTCATTTTTGAAAACTGAAACACATCTGTAGAAATTCTCAGTAAAACTGAAACAGCCATTTGAATACAACATCCCACCCACTGGACATGCCAGACTCTGCCTAGTCCTGCCGATGTCTCTGCGTGGCCAGCCTAGTGTCCGTGGCACTACGTTTCTAAGCTAACTTGGCCAGTCGATGAAGGTGCAGGGAATCAGGCACCTTTATAGCTGCTTTAGAACAAAATTGGTAAAAGCAATTTGGTGGTGGTGTTAAGTGTTCACCTTGCATATCCAGCAATTCCACCTCTAGGGATTCATCCTGGAGAAATATGGGAAGATTTATGACTAAAAATAGTAACAGAAGTGTTCTTTATGAAAGCAGAAAAAACAAATGTTAAAAGGTAGAGATGTAGTTGAATGACTCACAGAACAAAAGAATACTTCTCAACCCTCAGCAATTATATATTATTATGTATTTAGCACAAAAAGATATTCACAATATATGAAGTAAATAAAAGGGGATCATATACAGTAAGATCTCATTTTCGTGAAATGCAAAAGAGAGAAAAAGGAAGAGAGGAAATAGAGAGGGGAGGAAGGAAGAAAGAAAGAGAGAATGTAAGGATATACGCTTTAAAATACTTCCCTGTGTAGTGACTTTTCTTTTTTTAAGCTTACTGTATTGTGCACACACACGTCTGTCGGCTTGGCTACGACTGTCTCCGAGATGCCATTCCTGTTTGCCAGCCTCCTGCTAAGGGGCCCGGGTGGGCAGCCTCCACCACCCCATGGCACCGAGCCCATTCCGGTGGCACTTGGCCACCATCCCACGAGGCCAGGCAGCACCGGGCGGAGGCAGAAAGAAAGGCTGTGAGGGGAGGACAGGAGGCCACCTGGCTATCCAAGTTCTATTACTAGCACAGGCATGTGAACCAAACCAGATCTCCCGTTTCAGAATAATTTTGTTTTCCAAGCCCTAAATCCTGAATCTACAGGAAAAGAAGAAAGCCCCGAAGGGCTCTGCTAGCTCTAAGGAGGTTATTTCAATCTGTGACTTTACATTCGTGGTCGAAATAGTTTAAATGTTTGCTTCCTGTTGAGGAGCGGCGCTCATGTGCGGTCCAAATGGTGGCTGCCTTGCTAAGTGTCACAGAGCACGGAGCTGGCAGGGCCAGCAGGCTGCAGGTCCCGGCAGCAGCTCCACCTCCTGGTGTCTCGCTTGATTCTTCAGGCCTCTGTTTCCTCCTCTGTAGTAATGGGTACTATGTGTTCAGTAATAATCAGTATAACAGTACTTTGCACACTCTGCTGTAGAAGCTGCATGGTTCACTGTGGGGAGGGTGGGGAGTAGCTCAAGTGGGAGCCAAGAGAGAAGCTAAACGTGCGATGCCCTCGCCCCCCACCCCAAATATAACCAGAGCAGCTCCACACCTTTCTCTTCTACACACTGTGATCCAAGGGAAGGTTTTCTCTGGAAAATAGATTTCTACAAGTTAGAAAACCACCAGACTAAAAATGTAGCTCTGATAGTCTTTGTAATAAAGTATCACCTCTAAGCACAGTGGACTTATAATTATTTTTCAGTTCAGGCAGGCATACCTTGCCTGGACCTCTTTTCCTATTTTTAGAGCAATTTATTTATTCACACAGAGGAAGGCTGCCATCTTTGGGTACAGCCTCAGAAATAAGACGCAAATATTCACCAGACAAAGATGTGTTATTAAGTCATCCTCCCACACAGAGAGTGAGAAATCCATGAAGCTGGCATTTCTACAAGGCACCTGGCACCAATTAGTCCTGGCCCTGGCTAAGTGGCTCTACACAAGAGGGCTTGAAAGTGAAGTGGAGCTATTTTGGGCTCTTTGCTTGGGTTTTATTGGCTATTTTCTTGCCATATGAGGAAATGGGTTCATTGCTCTGTTCTCCATGGTACCTGCTATTTAGCAATGGTGATGTCTGTGTTTGTGCAGATGTCCCTTTGATAGTGGGCATCTGCATTTGAGAACCACGTTGAATGAGGGGGAATATATGCTAGCATTATTCCTTTAAAATAACAGCTGTCTGAGTCAAATTTCTGTTGCTATAGCAGAATACCAGAGACTGGGCAATTTATTAAGAGAAAAAGAAAATAAACTTATTTCTTACCGTTTTGGAGTCCAAGATTGAGGGACCAGCATATGTGGAGGGCTGTCTCATCACACAGGAGAAGGTGTCACATGCCAAGAGAGCAAGAGCACGCATGTCAGCTTCAGTCTCTCTCCCTCTTCTCATAAAGCCATCAGACCCGTCATGGGGGCCCCACCCTGATGGTCTAATCTAATCCTAATTACCTCCCAAAGGCCCCATTTCCAATCAACATATGAATTTGGGGATTAAGTTTCCAACACATGAAATTTGGGGGACACATTCAAACCACAGCAACAGTTCCAAATCAGACCTTTCAAAGCTATCTAATTAAGCAAGACAAAAAAGCTCTCCTTTCCTAAAGATAAGAAAGAAAAAGAGGAGAGGGAAATAGAAAGAGGAGGGGAAAGGAGGGGAAGATAGGAGGGATAAAAATGAAGAGTAGAAGATAAAGAAATTAAAATTCATTTTAGAGCAAGCTTTTAACCTCGAGTATGCTGCAGTTTGGTTCTAGCTGGGCTAGAGAATTCTTAGCCTGCTAAGTTTCCAAGTACTTGAAAAGCAAAATCATCTACAGGAAGGGCTGCCATGGGGACCTGGATTTGACTGCATTTTGCTCTCATCTCTTTTGCAGTGTTGGTGGGACCAGGAGGAGCAATGATGATGGGTCTGGACAACCTCTCTGAGAGTTATTCATAAGGTAGTCTGGTCTCCCCCAAACATGGCTCACAGAAATATGACCCCCTGCGCTAGAATGTAATGAAACTGAGGACTTTTCTTTAGCTTACAGAGGACATGCATTGGATTTAAATTGACTGTTGACCACATTTTGTCATTCATAAAAAGTTGAAGTTTTCTTATTGTGAAATATCTCTATATGTATATGAAAAAGCTTTCAAGGTTGATAAATTTTTCCAGCTATAGCCGGTTTTTATAACACAGTGATAAGAAAAAAGAAGGTTTCAATAGATGCACTGGGAAGAGAATGTCTCTGGACTCCGCCAGGCACCTGCCTCCTGGTGTGTGCTTGCAGTGATCGTGGTGCTAACAGGTACTGGGTGAAACCATATTCGGAACATCTCTGAGTTCCTCACTTGAACCAGCCCATTTAGTCCTCATAACTCCCCTGTGTGGTAGGTCCTGTTATTACTCTCATTTTACATGGGAGGTTGGGTAGCTGGGCCAGTCACCAGCTAGGAAGTGGTAAGCAAGATTGGAACGGAGCTCTCTGGCACCAGGGATTGGCTCCCATTTGAAGGAATGCCCAATCAGGTGGAGGATGGCAGAGTCATGTCTAGTATGGGGCGGGGGACAATGCTGTATGGCCCCCTGGAGAGGTACACAGTGTCACAGTTCTAAATGGAAACATTTACACTCTAGGGAGGCATGAAAACATGGCAAATAACAGAGCGTCTATTTCATTCTGGGAACTGAACAGAACCTCAAATATTCTACATAATTGCCTTATTTAATGCCTATATTCCTTCGTTACAGTATTCACATATCCAGTTAGAACTGCATCAAAACCTGGCAAAATTTGGCTTATCTCTCTAGTAAGTAAGCTTTTCAGAATGGGAGCTGCCCATCAAAGGACAGCTATAAAATGGGAGACCCTCCCAAGGTCTGCCCTTTCCTTAGCCAGACTGTTCCTATTTATTTGTCAGGTTTTTGACCCATCTGTGTGACCCTGTTGACATTACTCTGTCATTCTAGAAAGAAGCCTATATTGTGGTGGGGTACATTCTGTTGAAGACATGTGCAAACACTGAAAGTGATCGTTGGCCAAATGCACCATTGCAGGGATGCTTTCACTGTTTTATCACCATGCTGTCTGTCGTCACTTTGCCAGAATGGAGCACTGAAGGAAGTGGGGGGAGGTGAAGCAGGACTGATTTGGACTGGAGAGCTGCTCGCTAGCAGGCAGCACTAGTCTGGGAAGTCCAAGGAGGGCAGGACAGAGGGGTCCTAAGAAGCAGGGGCAGCTTGTGGCAGCCACATACCCGGGAGCCATGGGATTGGGTACCTCACTTCATGGAGGCAGCCAGGTCAAAGCAGGAGTGGGCATGAGTGCCCTAGAAACACTTTGCTCTTTTCTATTGGGTATCCTTCTTGGAACAGTCAGCTGGGGTGAAAGAAAGAATGGGTTAGTTGCCCATATGAGCCCTTCTTCATATGAGGAGGAAAAGGAAAAAATATCATAAGAGTTGCAAAATGGCACTATGGCTCACTCCCAAGAAAGAGAAAAGGTAAAAAGTGACCATGATAATTAAGGTGGCATCTCTAAGCTCTCCTTAGCTAGCAGGGTCCATCTGAACCTGAATTACATAGCAGGGTAAATTTGGGCCTCCAAGAATCACAACAGGCTGCAACAAAATACACAACCATGACCTTGGCCCCAAGACCTAGAGACAAAGGAAATCAGACACCTATCAGTGGTCAGAGCTGTTCAATGTCAGGGTAATGAGATTTCAGTGAAAGTCATATGAGGAGGCTCCCAGAGTTACTTATTGGAAGATGGAAGTCTAGGTCTAGACTCACTTCTGGATTTTATGGGACCTGGACTATTCTTAGAGTGGAGGTGAGGGTAAAGGTCAGGGAAAGTCACACACTCACCCACTTTCTCACAGATAACTGGCAAACCTGGACCTGTGCCCAAGCCCCAGTCCCATCCTAGAGAAAAATATGACAATGATAGCTGAACTTCCAACACTTCTTACTTCCAACAACTTTATTCAAGTGAAATCAAGTTAAAAGGACTATCAAGGGCATCTCAAAGGAAAAATAAGTGGAAGGTTTAGAACATGGTGAAAGTACTACTTCAATATAAAATACAGAAGAGTACCAACACCTCTGTTGCCTAGTAACAAAAGCCGGACAGAGATGTATTTAATCCTGGCTCCACCACTTACTAACTGTGTGATCTTGGGCAAGTTATTCAACCTTTCTGAGTTTCAGTTTCTTCATCTGTAAAATGGAAACAGATCTTAGAACCTATCTCAGTGGGTAGTTGAGAGGGTTAAATAAGAAAAGTTGCAGGGTCTGGCACTTATTAAGCATTTCCATAAATAGTGGTTCTTATAGCATGTAAGAGGCTGGGGATCTGGGTATCAGCTAATTCCTTCTCAACAGCACGTCTGCTGGGTAACCATCCACACACAATTGTGTGAGTTTCTCACCAGTTGTGGGTCCTGGGGCACCACTCCTATTTGTCTTATCCTAAGGATGACTCCACATGGCTGAAGGCACTTCTGAAAGTTACCTCCACCGTGAAGATTATGCCCCTCCTAGGCCTGGGCACAGCACCAAAAAGGCAGGAGAAATTTGAGTCCTAGTAGCTACTAAAAGGTCCTAGTAAATTACTAAATACTGAAACGGGTCCTGGTGACTACTAAAGGTGCTTGGCTGACCCGATTCTAAGGCAAAGGCAAAGCCATGCTGTTTGGGCTAGCAAATCCACACCATGTATTAGCCACCACAGATCTCTTTGGCCAGCCAACTTCTCCTTGGTAACAAAGCAAGATCCAATCCTCAGAGACTGAGGAAGAGAATTGAGAATAACTTCAAAGTTTTCTTTCTCTCTTTCTTTTTTGTTTGTGTATTTACAGACAGTAAAATCCCTCCTTTTTAGGCATACAGCTCTATGAATTTTGACAAATTTATACAGTTATATAACCAATACCACAATCAAAATATAGAATATTTCCCATTATCCTTGCACCATATTGTAGTTAATCCCCTCCCGCCACTTTCAACCCCTAAGAACCACTGATCTGATTTCTATCCCAATAGTTTTGCCTTTTCTCAGAACATCATATAAATGAAATCATATACTATGTAGCCTTTTGTGTCCTGCTTCTTACACTTAATGTTTTTGATATTCATTTCTGGAGTTGTATTTATTAAAATTATTCTTTTTTAAGATTAAGTAGTATTCCATTGTATAGATGTTACTACAATTTGTATGTTAATTCACTAACTGAATAACACTTTGGGTGCTTCAATATTTGGACAACTGTGAATAAAGCTGATAAAAACACATATGGGTTTATGTGAAGATATATGTTTTTATTTTTATTGAGTAAACATCTAGGAGTGGGATTGCTGGCTCATATGATAATTATATTTAACTTTATAAGAAACTTAAGCTGTTTTCAAAGTTTTAAATTTCAATTTCTAATTATAAAAGCAGTGAGATAAAAGAAATATATCAGGCCAGGAGAGAGTAAAATGATACATACAAAGTGCTGAAGGAAAAAAACTGCCAGCCAAGAACACTGTACCCAGGAAAGCTGTCCTTCAGAAAGGAAGGAGGACTTTCCCAGACCAAAAAATAAGCTGAAGCAGTTTATCACTGCTAGACCCATATTTCCATCATTCAAGAAATGCTAAAAAGAGTTTTGAAACTGAAACAAAAGGATATTAATAGTAACACGAATGCATCTGAAATTATAAAATTTACTGGTAGAAGTAAGTAAATAGTCAAACCCAGAATATCCTAAAAATGTAATGATAGTGTGTAAATCACATTAGAGTTGACCTTTGAAGAATGCAAGGGTTTAGTGCCAACCCCCACACAGTCAAAAAATCTGTACATAATTTTTTCTTCCCCAAAACTTAACTACTAATAGCCTAGTGTTGCTCTGAAACCTTACTGATAACATAAACAGTTGATTAACATATATTTTGTATGTTATATATATTAAATACTGTTGTATTCTTATACAAAAGTAAGCTAGAGAAAAGAAAATGTTATTAAGAAAATCATAAGGAGCAGAAAATATATTTACTATTTATTAAGTGCAAGAGGATCATCACAGGAGTCTTCATCCCATCATCTTCACACTAAGTAGAGTGAGGAGGAGGAAAAAGAAGAATTGGTTTTGCTGTCTCAGGGGTGGCAGAGGTGGGAGAAAATTCATGTATAAGTGGACCCACATAGTGCAAATTTGTGTTGCTCAAGGATCAACTGTATATTCTTAGTATGATGGTTAAATGACTTAAACACGTAAAAAATAATACTAACCACAATAATTTGATAATAAATATGCATTATAAAAAAACTGTAAATTATGACATAAAAAATTCCAAGTGTGGGGGAGAATAGAGTTAAAAATATAGAAATTTTTGTTTTAGCAATCCAAGTTAAGTCTATATAAGCCTAAAATAACTTGTTCTAATTATTAGATGTTTCTGATAAGTCTCATGGTAACCACAAAGCAAAAACCTATAATAGAAACACTAAAAATAAAAAGCAATCCATCAAAACATACTACCAGAGGAAATCACTTAACCACAAAGAAAGACAGTAAGCAAGAAAGAAGAGAAGAAAGGATCTAAAAAATAATTAGAAAACAATTAACAAAATGGCAATAGAAAGTCCTTACCAGTCAATAATCACACTGAATGTAAATGGATCAAATTAACAAATTAAAATACATAGAATGGCTGAATTTATATAACAACAAAAAAAAACAATGATATGCTGCCTACCAGAGACTCACTTCACCTGTAAGGATACTCACAGACTGAAGTGAAGGAATGGAATAGATATTCCACAGAATCCAAAAATGAACTGGAGTAGCTATACTTAAATAAAATAGACTTTAATTCTAAAATTATAATTAGAGACAAAGAAGGTCATTGTATAATAATAAAGGAGTCAATTCAGCAAGAGGACATAACAATTATAAATATATATGCACACAACATTGGAGCACCTAAATATATAAATAAAACATTAATAGATCTAAAAGGAGAGATAGATTGCAGTACAATAATAATATGGGACTTCAATACCCTACTCTTAGCATTAGACATATCAGTCAAACAGAGATCAACAAAGAAACTTCAGACTTCAACTGCACTCTAGACCAATGAACCTAAAAGACATTTATAGAACATTCCATCTAACAGCTGCTGAATATACATTCTTCTCAACTGCCCATGGAACATTATCCAGGATAGATCATATATTAGGCCACAAAACAAATCTTAACAAATTCAGGTAGGTCGGCATCATACCAAGTATCTTTTTGAACTACAATGGTATAAAACTAGAAATCAATAATAGAAGGAAATTTTGAAATTTTATAGATACATGGAAATTAAACAACATGCTACTGAATAACCAATAGGGCAATGAAGACATTAAAAGAGAAATTTAAAAATTCCTTGAGACAAAGGAAAATAGAAGTACACCATACCAAAACCTATGGGGTACAGCGAAAGCAGTCCTCAGAGGGAAGTTTATGGCAACAAATATATCAAAAGAGAAGAAAGATTGCAAATAAAAAAATCTAACACTGTACCTCAAGGAACCAGAAAAACAAGAACAAACTCAAACCAAGGTTAGTAGAAAGAAAGAAAGAATAAAAATCAGAGCATAAATGAATGAAATAGAGATTAGAAAAACAATAAAAAAGATCAATGAAACAAAGACTTGGGTTTTTGAATAGATAAACAAAATCAACAAACCTTTAGCTAAACTAAGAAAAAAGAGACAAGATTCAAATAAGTCAGAGATGAAAAAGGAGACATTACAACTGTTACCACAGAAATATAAAAGGTCATAGAGACTATTATAACATAATATCAAAAGCAAACTTGATAACCTGGAAGAAATAGATATATTTCTGGATACATATGACATACCCAGATTGAATCATGAAGAAATATTATAGAAAATCTGAACATACCAGTAACAAGTGAGGAGACTTATTCAATAATAAAAGGCCTTCCCTCAAAAAAGTTCAAAACCTGATAGCTTCACTGCTGAATTCTACAACACATTTAAAGAACTAACACCAATTCTTCTCAAACTCTTCCAAAAATTGATGAGGAGTGAATACTTTCAAACCCATTCTACAAAGCTACATTACTCTGATATCAAAACCAGACAAAAACAGCAAAAGAAAACTACAGACCAATACTTCTGATGAACATAGATGCAAAATTCCTCAACAAAATACTAATAAGCCAAATTCAACCGCACATCAAAATGATCATTCACCATGATCAAATAGGATTCATCCTAGAGGTACACAGATGATTCAATATGTGCAAATCAATAAACATGGCATATCACATTAACATAATGAAGGACAAAAACTACATAATCATTTATATACATACAGAAAAAGCATTTGACAAAATTCAACATCCTTTCATGATAAAAACTCTCAACAAAGAGAGTGTACTTCAACAGAATCAAGGCCATATATGACAAACCCACCACTAACATTATAATGAATGGGAATGAGTCGAAAGCTTTTCCTCTAAGAACTAGAATAAGATAAGGATACCCACTCTCACCACTTCTACTCAACATGGTACTTGAAGACCTAACCAGAGCAATCAGGCAAGAAAAAGAAATAAAAGTCATTCAAATTGGAAAGGAAGAAGTTAAACTGACCCTGTTTGCAGATAACATGATGTTACATGTAGAAGACTCCACCAAAAAACTGATAGATATAATATGTGAATTCAGCAAAGTGGCAGTATACAAAATCAACACACAAAAATCAATAGCATTTCTATACACTAACAGGAAGCTTTCTGAAAAAGAAGTCAAGAAAAGAATTCCATTTACAATAGCAATAAAAATAAAATAAACTACCTAGTAAGAAATTTAACTAAGGAGATGAAAGATCTCTACACCGAAAACTATAAAACACTGATGAAAGAAATTGAAAAAGACACAAATAAATGAAAAGATAACCCACGTTCATGGATGTTAGAATAAATATTGTTAAAATGTCCATACTATCCAAAGAAATCTAAAGATTTAATGCAATCCCTATGAAAATACCAATAACACTTTTCACAGAAATGGAAGAAACAATCCTAAAGTTTGTATGGAACCAAAAAAGACACCAAATAGACATAGTAATCTTGAATTTAAAAAAAAAAAAACAATGCTGGAGGCATCACTCCACCTGACTTCAAAATATACTATCAAAGATATAATAACCAAAAACACCATGGTACTGGCATAAAAACAGACACCTAGACCAAGGGAACAGAACAGAGACCCCAGAAATAAATATATACATTTACAGCTAATTGATTTTCACAAAGGTGCCAAAAACACACAATGGGTAAAAGACAGTCTCTTCAATAAATGGTGTTGGGAAAATTGGATATCCACATATGGAAAAATGAAATTAGACCCTTATCTCTCACCATATAAAAAAATCAGCTCAAAATAGATTAAAGACTTACAAACTACAAAACTAATAGAAGATAACATAGAAGAACATCTCTATGACATTGGTCTAGGAAACCATTTTTTTGATAAGGCCTCAAAACCGTGGGCAATGAAAGCAAGAATAGACAAATGGGATTACATCAAACTAAAAAGCTTCTGCACAGCAAAAGAAACAATCCAGAGTGAAGAGACACCCTACAGAATGGGAGAATATATTTGCAAACTACACATCTGATAAGGGGCTAATATCCAAAATATATGAGGAACTCAAACAACTCAATAACAGAATAACAAATAACCCAATTTAAAAATGGGAAAAAGACCTGAATAGACATTTCTCAAAATAAGACATACAAATAGCCAATAGGTATATGAAAAAAATGCTCAACACCACTAATCATCAGGGAAATGCAGATCAAAATCACAATGAGATATCACCTCACTCCAGTTAGAATAACTATTATCAAAAAAATAAAAATAAAAAGATAACAAGTGCTGGCAAAGATATGGAGAAAAGGGAACACTTACACACTGTTGGTGGGAATGTAAATTAGTATAGCCATTATGGAAAACACTATGAAGTTTCCTCAAAAAATTAAAAATAGAACTACCATATGATCCAGCAATCTCACTGCTGGTTATATATCCAAAGGAAATAAAATCAGTATGTCAAAGAGATATCTGCACTCCCATGATTATTGCAGTAGCCAAGATACAGAATCTTGGCTATTTCAAAGATCTACATTTCTATAGACAAGACTATAGATCAGTGCTGTCCGATAACACTTTCTATGATAATGGAAATGTTCTGTATTTGTGACTTTCTGTAAAGTAGCCACTAGCCACATGTGGCAACTGAGCACTTGAAAAGTGAGTAGTATGACTAAGGAACTATTAAAATTTTAATTTTAATTTTTTTAAGTTTAAGTTTAAATAACCACATGTGGCTAGTGACTACCTAAATAGGCAGTGCAGCCACAGCGTGCCAATTTTACCTCTTGAAAATTCTTGGGAACAAAAGTCCACACTAAGGAAAAGGAGAGAAAGATTTGGTAACAAGTCATAAGGCTAAAAGTGTAAAGTTTGCTGGACAGCCTGTGGGTGGAATTTCTATCTGATTGCAGACTAGTTGGAATCTCAATGCTTCTTCCATCATTCCTGCTCTGACTCACTTTGGTATTATTACCATGGTGGGACAAAAGAACAAAGTTGTCAATAGATGGCAACGTTATAGTTTTTATTTAGAATTGATGTTCATACAGTGCTTAATATTCTTAAATATATACTCTCATGGGAGGCATCCAACTGAATATTCAACATGACTTCTCTGAGATTTGATTCTCACACATTAAATAAATGTTTTGGCTCTTGAGGGGTGGTAGCATGAATATCTGAGCTCCACATCACCCATAGAGGATTCAAAAAGGAATTAAACTTCATTTTTGTGTCTTGTTTCTTGCAATTTCATTTTATTTCCTAACTTTACTTCTTTCTTTCTTAATAGCTGAAATGGATAAGGAGAACAATTAAAAATAAATGGTATGCTTTGGAGCAGCATTGAGCTTGACTCCATTTTTATGCATTCCTTTCAAAGGACCTTTTATGTTAAATTGCTTACTTGCTATCAGAGATACTCACAGTGAACACAACTTAGAGATTCATCAAAATGACAAAACTGAGAGTCTCCAGGGCAGGAAAAGGTCACCAGACTCTGTGCAGCGCTGAGTCTGTATGAGTCCTTCACAAATGTTCTCAGGATGGTGATGCCTTTGTTCTCCTCTATTCTGGTGGAAATGATTTAGTGAATGCTCTGCACCTTTCTCTCCCTTCAATGCCACCCTTGACCCCTCGCCCCCACCCTTTCACATTAGATCTTTTTGCTTCACTGGCCTTTCCGGATGAGGAAGAGTCTCACCAAATCAGGAATGTACCTTTTCAGAAGAGGTCAATTAGTCCTGGGGAGTAATGAGGACTAAGCTGCCCTCTTCACTTTGACCATTGATTTAAACACTATTCACAGGCTCCAGGGTGCTAGTGAGGCAACTCTCTGGGAACCGATGAGGGACATCATCCTCCATTCCCATAACCCATGCCCAGTCACCCCAGAGAATCAGCCACCAGTCACGGCTCCCTCCCACCCTGCTACATGGTAACCAAAACAAGCCCCTTCTGTGTACATTTTCTGTAGCGTGTAATTGCCAACTGGTGACAGAGAAGAATGGAAAGGAAATGCATTGAGAGAGCTTCGACAGAATTACGGTAACATGAGTTCTGAGGGAGGCCCCAAACCTGCATGTCAATAGCAAACTTCATGGCGCGGCTCAGGCGTGGAGGCTGGACTGTGCCCAGAGCCACTCCGTAAGAACTCGGCACCCTCGCCAATGCCACACACACTGCATGGGCTAGCTGTGCTTCCTAAAACCATTGACTCCCAGAGTCAGGAGACCTTTGAGACTCTTGGAGTCTTATTCTTTCTCACAAGAGAATGTCCTCTTTAAATCCCCCTCAGGTGGCCACCCAGGGATAGAGACACACTATTTCCCCAGAATGGATCCAAATCAAACCAAGTGTCTTATGACAGCTATCACACTTTCCCAGACTTTGTCGTCTCTGTTCCAACCTAAATTTCCCTGGTTCTTTCAATTGTTCCTCATATAACGTGACTTTGAAGTCCTTTTCTGTCCTGGTCATTCTTATAGTGAAGGTAAGAAATTTCAAGCTCAGCCGCATCTATACAGATCCCGTCATCAGCTTCTCAATGTTCTGAGTTTAGCAGAGGAGGGTGAGAGGCAGGGGAGGGTGTGGAGCTAGGAGGTCAGGAGAAGGGGAAGCGGCAGCAGCTTTATCCTCTCTTTGAAGCAGTGCTGAGAGCTTATGGGTTAGTGTGGGAGCACATGGAGCCAGGAGCAAGGTTTCTCACTGTGAAAGAGCTTCAGGCTTAGAAATAATTATATAATTTTTGAGCACCAATCAGGAACTATACCAAGCATTTTGCATACATTTATCTTTACAGGAAGATAAGTCTTACTATTCCCACTTTACAATGAAAGGAAGGGGTTCATAGCGATTAAATGATCTGCCCAAGGTCATATAGATAATAAACAGCAAATATTGTATTTCTCCAAACATCCTACTTAGAATCATTTCTCCTGGCCAATGCCACATCCTAGAATTATATAACCTCTTGAAGCCCAGATGTGTTCTGTTTCAATTTTTCAGATCCTTTCAATCACTCCAGTTTGGTCTGATTTTTTCTGGGCTCAGATTATTACCTGCTGTGACCTTGAATTCCTTCCTGATTTTTCCAGACTTGTCTACTCTGAATTTGGATACCTTCCTGATCCCACAAGCCTGCCTGAGTCCCCAGTTCTCCCTCATTGTTATGTGTGGGCATACCCATCAGCTCCCTCAAGAGAACGTGAGATTCCAGTCCCCTGAATCACTGAGTCTGTGCACTCTCTTCCCTGCAAGTTCTGTGAAATGATACTCTGGGTGATCAAAGAGGAAAGCCAGCTCTTACAGACCTAGGCTTCCAGACACCATTAGATGAATTTTAAATTCTCCAGATTTTTCTGCTAAATGTCATGTCTTCCTTCTTTTTTGGTGATCTTTCCCAAAGAATCCAGTATCCTGTGGATGTTTCTTGAATTGTCAGGAAGAGAGAGAAAATGGAATAAGTATGCAATTGTTTAAAGTCTCATTAAGTTGGCTTTCAGCAAAACTCATACTCAAATGATACAGTTTGAGTCAAATCTCCAGAGAGCTTTTTTAAGCTATCCTGTTTGTAATACAATTCAATTGTTGAGAACCGTTAGAAAGTTCACATCAGAAATCCATTGAGGCTGACAATAGACATGTTCTTACTGAAGAACCTGGATCTCGAGAACTGAAGGGTACTTTGTACTCTTAACAACTGTTTATAAGCCAGGGCCCCACGTGGTCCAGTCTCTGTAAGTTATAGTATTCAAGTAAATACAGTCCTGAAACTATAAGCAATTGAAAGTGATGCCAATCTTCTCTTGAATTTCTTAAAAGATGTCAAAGGAGAACCAATTTATAACTCACAGTAATGTTTTTTAAAACTTTTTCCATTATTTCCCTCTCAATATTTCATATTTCCAACTTCCTCAAAACTTCTGTTTCTGTATTTCATTCTCAATCTTCAATCCCAAACTCTTTCTTTAAAAACAAGTTGGCACAGACCTTCTCTTTCCTCTAGGTATCCCCTGCACAAAGCTTTTCTGGGAACCACAGGAACACACTCCGCGCTCAGGCACATGCAATCCTGTAGTACAAGGCACTTACCACCCTGTGGCCGAACTTGGACTACAGATAGTAGGGACCGACAGTTAAATATTTTCTCATTTCTTCCTCCTGGGCATTTCATAAGTATTTTACATTGTCACAGAAGATAATTTTCAAGATACTTAATATCCTTTAATAAATTTCCTTTTGTTTTTGTTTTTGTTTTGCTTGAAGTAGTCACAGTGAATTATGTTGTTTGCAACCAAGAACTGTTTCCAATAAAGCTTCCAATAGCAGCTATTTGAGTTCCAGTTTCCGAGGTCCTTCCCAACATTGCTTATTATCAATAAAAATAAGGAAACAAAATGAAACAAAAACACTTCTACAACCTTATAGGATAAGAAAAGCAAACATGTTTCTGCAGAGTGCCCACAGTTGAGCTAGCTCTTAATTCTGTGAGCTACAAACTGGTTTGGTTCTCATATGAACCAGGGATCATAGGAATTTAGCTGAATGGGTATTTCCATCCTTTCATTAATCTGATCATTTTGTATTATGACCCTCAAGTCTTACGTGATGCTTGGTGGAAAACATGACTTTGCAAAGCACGACTGTTTTTGGTTGGTTAACTAGAGGAGGGATTTCTCTGACCTGCTAAAGATACCATGGATTCTTTCTCAGATGAGGACCTGTCTCCCAAAGCATTTATCTAAACTGCTTTGCCTCATAATAGTTTCTCAAGCATGGCTACCAAAGTACCCATAAGAGCAGAGTGAATACATTTCCTTGGGGGTCTGGTGGCAGAAGAAGAAGCAGCACAACTCAAGTTTAAAATGTCTTTGAAATTTTATTTTTATCAAAAATTTAGTTTAAATTTTACATTTGGTTCCCTAAAATGTCAATGTCTACTTTTACATAAAATAATAAATAGAGTTACTAAGAGACTTCTAATTAAATAAAATAGATGGAATAATGCATTTATCTCTGCTCTGTCCCAAAATGTGATGAAAAATTTTAAGTGATAGAAACCTACAAAGATGAAGAGCTCATGACAGAGAATCTGAAGATATCATCTCCAGAGAATAATGGTGAAAAAGAGATGCCAACCAAACTACAGAGGAGGGAAAGTGATTGATTAATACTAACCTAGCAGAGTAGAAAAAGTTAAGACCTAAAATGACTACAGAGGGAAACACCAAGCAAACAAAAATCCAGATTTGGAAAACAAAATTCCAGGGATGGCCAGGAACCGATGCTCCAGTATCTCTAAAAGCAGAGGCAAGGATTGGGATGGAAAACAGAAGAAAGTGGTTAAAAGTTTACTTAAGGAGCATTTAGATCCTCCTCTACCTGTGATTCCAGGTGACTGCAGCCCCCAAGCACCAATCCTAGAAGCAGATGGAAGGTTTGCTTTCTGAACAAAGGCTGAGCAGCTGCTGACTGGGCAGGGTATGGGAGGGAAGCCCCTTACCAAAAGCAGGAGGATTAAGTAAGACTCTACATGTTAGATACGACTATCTAGCCCTCATCCTTCATGCAGCTCCCAAAATGCTGGCAGCCATTTAATCTCCATAAAAAGTCACAGACCCTAAAGAAAAGGCCTAAAGAAATTGACTTCTGTGGAACATCAAGTAAAAAATCCAGGCCCCTGTACCAGTTGCAAGGGCAGGACAGGGAGCAGAGCACCCAGGGTATGAGCAATAAGGGATTACCTATAGAAAATTTAAAACCCATAATTAAATCGACTAAAAGTTGATTTGCTTTTTATTATCACCACATGCAAAAGTTCTGAACAACTTCAGTGATAAAGTACCCCTTCTCCAAAAAAAAATCTTTTTTGGGTCTAGGTTCCAAGCATGTGCTGTGACTACAGTTGAGTATTAATAATATGAATGTAAACTTCAGATTAGCACATTTTTATTTTCTACCTGAAAGTTAATTCAGAAAACTCCCCGTTATTGAGTCGATTTTCAATTAACACAAATTCAGCTACATATGGTCCCTTCGAGACTAAGTTCAGAGGTTCAAATCATTCTAATTTGCTTCGGCTCAATTTGTATCTCCAGTCCCTATGGTACTACATATTCCTGTGTTTAAACAGTAGATTCAAAAACAATGACACCTAGTAATTGTAAAACAAACAAACAAACAAAAAAAAAACACTGAATTACTTAATTTTGTCATTCTATGTAACCGCTTGGACACTTGGAGTTTTTATTTATTCATGCTTAAAATTTAAAGCAGTGACATAGAGAACTATAAAGAATAATTTTGTTTGACAATTGCAAATTTATTTTGTACATGAAATATTTCACTTAATTTAATAATATCTTTAAAATGGAATTTTTTCCTTTTTATTAATTATTTTTCAATTAAATAACTAATAAAAAATAATGATTGTAGCTGATTTTTATCATTACTGAAAATGATTCTGATATATGTATGTATATAAATACATGTATGTATTGAAATAACTAAACATATACATATCTATGTATAAAATGATCTGATCCAGATGTCGAATATGCTAGATCCAGCCCTGATTTGAACCCTACCTCACTCCTATATCAGCACAGTCAGCCAGTGATCATCAGATACGTGAAATACAAAGACCAAAATTAACAAACCAAAAAGAAACTTGGATGAAACAGAGATCATGCAGAAATAGAAGGAAACTTAAACCTCAATCCAAAATCCTCAGAGATAAAAGAAAATATTGCCTTCTTGATTAGGAATAACAAGAATAGTTTGTTATTTTAAAATGAAAAGAAAGGAACTTATCAAGAACAAGAAAGAACTCTTGGGATTGAAAATATGAATGCAAAAATTTAAAAATAGGGAAAAAAGAAGGTAAAGTTGAGAAAATCTTAAAGGAAGTAGGACAAAAACAATAGTAACACATTGAAAAACAGGAGAGAAAAGATTTTTTTAAATAGAGGATCAATTTGGAAGGTCTGACCTCTGACTAATAGGTGTTCTAAAATGAACACCGAGTAAACAGATGGAAGCAAAACATCAGATAATATAAGAAACTTTCCCAGAAACTAAAGGCCATGAGTTTCCAACTTGAAACGGCCCACCAAGTGCTCAGGACAATTAATGAAAAACAAACCACACCACGGCAAACCACTGTAAAATTTCTAAATATTGGGAATAAGGGAAAAAAATCCCAAGAAATCCCAGACAGAAAAAAACAGGCATATACCAAGGATCAGGAGTCAACATGGCATTGAATTTTTCAAAAGCACCCTGAAATATACAAGATGCTGGAGCAATGCTAGCAATATCCTAAATTGAAAAAATATTTTCAACCTACAATTCTATCGGCAGCAAAATCAAGTGTAAGTGTACAATAAAAATATTTTCTGATGGGCGAGGTCTCAAAAATATCACTTCCCATATAAATGTAACCCCACGTCAGAAAGCTACGGGCAGATGCATCTGTTTAGGTACATCACATTAAACAGACCTTTTAAAAGTGAGAGACAATTTAAACTGCAGAGAAAACACAAAGCTTGTACAGGCAAGGAAATGGAGTCATAGTGAGCTGTGAGCAATACGTACATCAACCCAATAATATAAACATTGAGTACTAATTTAAAAAATAATTATAACCGCATGGGGGTACAGAGCTGGAGAGAAGTAGGTGTTAAGAGAGTTAAATTTATATGAGAGTTAAATTTCTATCTGTCATAAGAAACGTCAATAATTACAATGAGAAGTAGCAGTATCATTCTATTACTTAGAAATACAGAGCTACATGCTAAGGAATAAAGCTAAATTAAAAGCAGCCACCTCTGGGGAGTATGACTTGGGTTGAGAAGGCAGGGAACTGCTATTCTGTTTGAAGTTTTGTCTGCTATTTGATTTTTTTTTTCAATTTTGTACACATATTGCTTTTGGCAATGTATTTAAAAGGAAGAAACAGGAAACCAGAATTTTATTGGAAACTCCCAAGTTTCATATGTGTTGAAAATTAATATCAAATTAAAACATAGAAAGGTGGGGAGAACACCTCAGGATTCAAACAAAATCCTTCCCAGACTAGCCTGTCTCTGTCAGCTCAGGCCTCTGGGCCCCTGGAAGCTTTTGAAGGGAAGGAAATTAACACTTACTGAGCACCTCGCGCATGCCAGCACCACTGCAGGAGACTGTCAGGGATGGAGAAAGGTATTTTACAGGCGAAGGACTAAGTCTCTAAAGGCTGAATAACTTGACTGCACACATTTGTTTATACTTCTGAGCATGAGACCCAGGGAGACTGTGTGGACAGAATCTCACAACTGATTCTCATCAATACTCGGTGAGATGTGTGGAGCCATTATACAGATGAGAAAACCGAGGCTCAGCAAGGTCAAGTGACCTATGTGATACAACTAATAAGTGGCGGAGCTGCAATGTGGCCCCAGGCCTCCAAAACAACTCCCCGCTCTGAGCCTTTAGAGGACAGAAACTGTGCCCTCCTCCCGTTTGTCCCCCCGGCACCTAGCACACCACGCACGGCACTTAGGAAATGCTCCCCTGAAAACTACTGACAGGCAGGCAAGGCTCCCGGGAGCGTTTCCAGCAGAACCAAGCCTCCAAATCCTCCTTCCCTCTACCTGTCACGCACGGGACCTGCGCGAGGGCTCTCTGGATGCCACTTCTGCAGGGGGAGGATGCGTCTTCAGAACCATTCGGCTCACCTTCAAGAATCAATTTACAGCTCTCGGACCTAGTCCTTCCTTGACACTGAAATGTCACACACTTTAAATTGCAGGATAATAGCTATTTCAGGCTCAAAAAATAGCAAAATTCAACCTTTGATGCAAAAGAACATGAAATTGTGGAAACAATTTTGGAGACCACAGAACTTTTGAAAATGTCATTAACAAACTGTGAAATCAGGGAGATAAAAATCAGACACCCCGAGGAGAAACAGCAGTGCCCCAGCCCTGCTCCTCACCCTGAGTCCTGGAGAGACCAGTTTCCATTCTGCGGGTCCAGGAAGCAGGGGGCACAAAGCTAATGCATGTCTCCTGCTCCGAGCTGGCTCTGAGGGCAGCATTTGGGAAGCACGGAATGAGTGAACGCTCCAACACGTGAAGTTGGACCTACTGGAGAGACAGAGGATGATACGTGGAAATCCAGTGGTGCTCTGGGAAAAGGTTCTGGGAGGCAAGGGAGACCTCTTCAAAGACTCTTGGAAAAGCAAGTTCATTCTCGAGGTTTCCCTAGGCTGATTCCACACCTCTGGGCAGGAGTCAGAATTACAGGTCTTTTCTCTCCAATAACTACCTTATCCCCAAGACATCCACAAAAATAAATCCAAAATTATTCCCAAGGGAAAAGTGCTCATTGTAGAGATTAAGTGCTGTAAAGCATTCATAGGAAACAGGGTAGAATATGCAATATTTTCGAAAGATCCTCTTTGTTGTCTACGAACTTTACAGTCATGGTAATGCTAGCTGGATTTGTGTTCTGCTCTTGATCAGAAAAATTTGGAGTTGGTTACCTTTATTCCTCACAGAGATGCCTTTTTATAGGACTAAAGAAATGATGGAACAAAATCCACAGAAGTGTATCTGCCCACACTATGTGGCAGGCTGGTAACCTACTTAAATTCTCTGCCACACTGCCAGGTTTGACTGCCTGCACTTATCTCTGAGTACATGTGAGTTGGAGAAGGCTATGGCCCTGTGTATAGGAATCACAGATCTAATGCCCTTTTCCCTTCATTTTCAGAAAAAAAACAACACTCACATCCCCAAGCAATAGAATCTAGGGAGAAGAAAAAAGAGCACAATTCCATGAAGTTCATAGATTTCCTGTAACAGCGATTCTTGTTCTCCTGACCACTGGTTCACAGGAATTTCTGAAAGACCTACCGCAGGCTCTCTGGGATATCATATTTTCAGGCTCTGCTCGCTGAACATTAAGTTGCAGAAAACTGCAAGAGTATAGAAGTGTTTATATTTCCAACCCCAGGTATTAATTACTGTGGAGGCATCTGCCACAACACCAGGTGCCTGCTAGATCTCTCTGGGGCCAACCTCCCGGACAGGGCAACCAACTTCCATTCCTACTTCTGTTAGAAGTTCATTAAAGACCAATAGATACAGCACCACAGAAATACACATTTATTTAACTCATTTGTGCTTGGTGTGGGAATCTCTCATTTTAACCAGCATCACGACGGAAAGGGTTAGACAGTGGGGGCTGGCATATCTTGGAGAAAGGCAGGCAGGCAAGACTGGACTATACATATCTTCAGGTCTTTGCTCTCCAATAACTAGTATTTAACCACAAATTTGGTTGTTTCGTCCAGCAATTTTCATCTATGTGAATGTAGTCAATGAAGTATAGAGATCGGGGGTGATTGTGGCTCCTTACAACGATGACTAAGGGGACACTTGTGACAGGGGCCCCCACTAGCTATCATAATAATACTCTCTTGATTAGAGACTTGTGCAATTCTACCTGCCATGGGTATAAATAACTGACTGATGGAATTTTGACTGTGCTCTGTTGCTATCGGATACTGTCAGGGTACATGAGTGGAAGATGAACCAATCAAATCCAATTTAGAACAAAAACTCAGCTTGAGACCTCAGCTCATTATGCTCCTTCATTAAACCTTAGCAAGCTCCCTGGTGCTGGAATTACACCAATGGCAGTCACATTCAATTACTGCAACTCCAAAGCAAATATCACTTTTTATTTTCTTTTAAGAGTGTAGAGAGGAATCCCATCATAACATGCGTCTTATTAAATGGAATTCGATATGCCTTGGATCAAACTGGGTCTCCTGAATCATGAACACTGGAAATGGAAAGGAATTAGAGATTACATAGTCCAAGCTTGTCACTTACTAGATGAGGAAATAGATGCTCAGAGAAACTGAGTGATCTGCCCAGGACCACACAGAAATGAGGACCAGAACCCAGCAAACCTTACCCTGAGTACACAGTTGTTTCAACTCACCAGACCTGTGGTCCCCAACCCCCTACCAGGAACCAGATTGTGCCCCTACCCCATCTGCCACACCCCCTTCTGTGGAAAAACTGTCTTCCATGAAACCAGTCCCTGGTGTCAAAAAGGTTGGGGACCACTGCCCTAGACCACGTGACCTGCCAAGGCCACAGCTGATGGGCTCAGTTGGCCACCCGGTCGCCCTAGGAGAGGACTCAGGAACCACCCCCCACAACTGCGCCATGTGCCTCAAGTCCCCACACCAGCTTGGCTGGGCTGTCCAATGGGAGAAAAGCCATGCAGGCTGCAGAACCAATAATACTATAGTGTCTCATGGCTGGGAGTCATGGAGTGTCTGCCTCTACCCTAGATTCCAAACTAGAGACTGAAAGGGAATCTGGAAGCATGAAACAAAAAAGAGAGAAAGAAGAGGATAGAAAGAAAACAAATCATTACCATCACAATTAGGAAAATAAAAAATAAATTAAAAATAAAATCATGCTCATGGATGTGTAGGAAACTACAAAGACATTAAGGAAACATCACTCAGAAGTGTTTAAGAATCAAACCTTTACCTTTTAAAAGCTATTTTCAATAACAACTATTATCAGAGAACTTCTCCTCTCCTTATGAATAATTATTCAAATTCTAAACAAGGTAAAATGTAGATCACAATTATTTTCTTTTTTTTTTCTTTTGAAAAATTTCTCACAATTATTTTCTTGACTTATATCCTCTCTTGCACCTCAGCTACAATTTCTGTAACAGACCAGATAGTAAGAAAATCCCAGCTTACAATGTAGCCAAGAGTCAAAAAGCTTATGATAGGAATAGTTTTAAAAATTCAAAGTTGGCAGTCCCATCAGCCCTGCAGTAACCACCAGCAACATGTTACCTTTGAGAGTAACTGTATTTCACATTTAGATGTGAAAATACAATCTAGACCTGATGCCAACCATATAGAATAGCATTTTCCCCCCTATAACTATTTGTCACAAGCTAGTAACCAACCACTGCCTTTTATATACACTGTAGGGTACTATGAACAGGCTGGGTTTACCTAGAAAAAATGCTTTACCTTCTGTTCCAATGGCAAGCATGACAATTCCAAGTAGCCACTCTTTGGAAAGCCTTCCTTACCGCGGTGACAAGTCAGACTGCCATGTCAGTTACATTGCTGGCTTTGGAGCTTCAGCCAACAGCAGCAGGTCTGTCCTGGAGTTGCATTTTGGCTTGTCCCTGTTAGCTCAAATTTCTGGCTAGCTAATCCTTGGACTTACCCATTCAGTGGAATAAGCAAATAACACTAATATGTCACATACAAATCAGTTCGCAGAGAAAAACGGCCTCTCTGTTTTAATTAATATAATTGGCCATCTTTCAGGGGGCGGGGGTGGGGGGACGTGGATCCTCACCCTGACACTGCTGTTGGCTTGGCTGCACCACCTTGGACAGGTTCTTCCTTTCTGAGCCTCTGTTGTCTCATTTGTGAAATAATGCAGGTAGTAGAAGAGGATCACACCAGTCATTTCAGGCCCTGACATTCTGTGACTTAGCTTTAGAAGAAAGTATCTCTACATAGAGATACCTTCTTCTGTATTCTTTTATAATTGAAAACAACTAGCTGTGAAAATAGTACAGGAGACTCCTGTTGTGGGCCAGGCCAATCCTTTACTCAGGATAAGGCAGACACCAGGCCAGGGGAGAGCAAAGAGGTTGTTCGTCTGGATGCAGAAGAATTAATATCAAAGTGTGCATTTCTGTGCTATCTTTTCCTTGGCGAGTACTGAGAGCTTTACACATATTTAACCAAGAGCCGGTGTTGCTTCCCAAAATGCACCCAGATTATGTTTAATCCCAGGGTATATCACACAGTTGACATCATCCTTAATGGCATTCAGAAAGTGTCAGTTGGCCAGACGCAGATTTTATTAATGTGAGCTAATTCTTAATACTGGCTCACGAGAGTCCAGGTCTTTTGCTGATTTGGAATCCTGATACTTCATAATTTCTGAAGCTCTGCTCACTGTCTGCAGAGTCAACTGCCTTCATGATTCTCAATTTAACAGGCCTGCTAGTGTTCAGGTACCAGACATGGCACGTAACACTTCTGAGCCCCAGCTTTCCAAATAAGTCTCCAGAAAATATTGCTGATAGAAAAGGTAAAGACAAAGATAAAATAGTTTGCAAAAGCTGAATCCCATCCTTGGTACTGAATTTATGTTGGAAATTTTATAGCAAAATAAAACTACGTCACATTTTTATCAGGGAAACTGTGCCATATTTTAATTCTAAGTGCGTAGATTTTTGAAGCAACCCCAATATATAAAAATTTGGCAATATTAAGTTTGTAAATTCTAGAGTAGTCACTTTATAAAAACTATAAAATAGCTTTATGGTTAAATTAAGGATTATTTATTTTTCCATGAACAAAGGAGTAAAATTAATTTAAAACCTCTGCCTGCACCTGAGACTGCAAAGGAAAAATCTTAGTAATTTACAGAAGGAGCCCGTGAAGTACCTGATACAAACCAAGTACTATTTTAGTTTTACCAATATTAACTCATTTAATCCCCAGAACACTCCTAGGAGGGAGCTTTTATTAGTATTTCTCTGAGACACTGACAGATTGTTTTGCCAAAACCATCCTCTAGCAGTAACTAAGATCCCTGCTAACACAGAGCTCTGACTACAAGTCATCTCTGACATCCATTCACCTTTCTTCCACAGTGACAGAAACCCCAGTTGTAAGCTAGACACATACCAGCCTATCTTGCAGAGTTCTGGCTAGTGACTGGTAAGATGAAAGTGCTTTTATGTTTTGTGAAAAGACAATAGGGGATGCCCTTTGCCTATTTTTTTTTTTCCTTTATTCATCTTTCATTTCTGTTAGCCAGAATGGAGAAACGATGGCTGGAGCTAGAGCAGCCATAATGGATCATGAGATAACTTGGGATGAAAGACTTGCATGATGGAGAAACAAAACAGAGCTTTCCTAGGTCCCCCAGGATTCATGAACAGAATGACCATCTGCACTGTCTATCTCCAGACTTCCACTAGAGAGAAGTAAATTCTTATCTAATTTAAGCTGCTAATATTTGGGGCCTCTAATACAGCCAAATATTAATAAAATCTTAACATGGTCTAGAAATAAAGTAATATTCAAGCTTGCCAGAATATAAAGAACCTAGATAGACAAATGGAACTAAGTGAAGGATTGCGTGATGCTCACTTGGTTAGAGTATACAGAAACGGGACTTAGTTTTATGTTCATGGAGAGGACCTCCCTGGAGCCAGGGACCATGCTGGGCATCTGCCTCTATATTACCTCCTTTGATCCCCCACCAGCAAATCTGAATTCTCTACAGTTATGCTTAGTTTACAATTGAGAGAATAGAGAGTCAGAGAGGTTAAATCTTTTTCCTAAGGTCACACTGCTAGGAAGTGAGCGAGGTACGATTTGAGCCCACGTAGAATTATGTCCAAAGCCTCTTGTCATCTACTACACAGCCTCACCTCCCCGCCCTCCTGACCCAGGGGCCTTACTGTTTGTGAACCTAACACATGAAAACATAATATAAAAGGTACTCATTTTACCAACGGATTAAACACAGAAGTTGCCTAAATACCAAGCTTGCCAATCCATCAAAAATCTGGTTCAATTTTTAAAGTTAACTTACACCCTGCTTTAGGAACATGCATGTAGCATCTAATAAGCTTCTCCTTTACTAAGGGTGTTTTCACTGTGAGATAATCCCCATTTTTTCTGGGTTAGGAGAGGGGGCAGTTTTACTTGGAAAATATCCTAACTGGTAAATTCAGTTCAGAGATGAAACTTTCTCTCCTGACTGCAGAGCATGTTAACAACCGAGTCAGGCCCAGATCTTTGCACCCTAGGTCTGCTTCTTTATAAGACTCGCTTCCACTCCCAAAGTCCTCTGGCCCTGCAGAAATCATACAAGGGTTCAACGCCAGAGCTTGGTCAACCACTATTATGGAGCTGACAGATTCTTGGCTCTTCCAGTTTTTGCTTTTTTTCTTTTCTTTTTTCTTTCTTATTTTTTTTTTTTTTTTTTTTTTTTTTTTTTTAGTGAATAAGTAGGTGTAGTTAGGTTTATTATAGGAACAAAAGTTCTTCTGGAAAGCTAATTCTTTTAACTGGTTGAAATGAAAACTAATACCCCCTCCCCACCCTTCAGAGTCCACTCTGATTTAAGCAGATGAAAATGCTAGCATTTCTAAACTTAAGGCTTTATTTGGGATGTAGAATATAAAGTGCCTTTTCTAGCCATTGTGACAGGAAAAGAATGCACAGGTTTCTCAAGAGAAGATTGCAGGGCCCATACTGATCTCATTTATGTATCATCTTGCCAGGAAAAAAAAAAGACCTCATGGATGTGGCACTTATTCAATGATTATTTGATATTTTATGTATTCAGTGCATATTTGGAAATATTTTTAAATTGGGTTTTTTAACAATCTGTAAAGAGAAAAAGAACTCTTTCCCACTTTAACTTCTGGATAACAACATTGAAAAGTATTCCTTACATGCAGAAGGAGATTAATGATTAAGACAACACATGGAAATGTGACAATTCTTAAGCCCACGGACATATTATAATGTTCGGCAACGAGTGAGCGTCTTGTGTACTGTGTTTGGCACTGGTTTTTGGTGTTAGCGACAATCATTTGGAGTAACTTTCTTAGCAAGCTGGTCACCTTGTTTTTGCTCTTTCTTTACCATAAGTGGGAGAGAAACTATGAAAGTAGACCTCTGACTGGAGTGTGTGAGCACACGCACAAGCAAATGTGTGTTAATGTGGCAGAGATCAGGATGTGTGATGGGAACCGAGGCTCTGCCAAAGGGACAAAGTCCTCAATGCAAGAAATCTGCTCATGGTGTTAGGTGGTTTGTAAAGGTCTTTGTGCAGAGCTTCTGAGATGTGAACCCATTTAGGAGACACATTACTTTAAAAAAAAACTATAAGAAAAAAAATATTCACTAGTGAGAGAGAGTATTAGTGTTTCATCAGTTCTAACGATGTATTCTGTTTATCTCAATATCCCACTGTTGCATTAATTTCCCAGGGCTGTGACAAATTACCACAAACACGGTGGCTTAAAACAACAGAAATTTATTCTCTCACAGGTCTGGAAGCCAGAAGTCTGAAATTAAAGTGTCAGCAGGGTTGGTTCCTTCTAGAAGCTCTGAGGCAGAATCTGTTCCATGCCTCTCTCCTAGCTTCTGTGGCTGCCCACAATTTTTGCTGTTTCTTGGCTTGTAAATGCATCGCCCCAATCTCTGCCTCCCTCTCCATGTGGCCTTCCCCTCTGTGTCTGCCTTCTCCTTTCCTGTCTCTTATAAGGACACCCACCATTGAATTTAGGGCCCATTCTGATCCAGGATGATTTTGTCTTGAGATCCTTAATTACAATGGCAAAGATGCTTATTCCACATAAAGTCACATTCACAATTCCGGTTGCACATGCTTTGGGGTTGGGGGGGGATTGGCCACTATTTAACCCAGAACAGTAGTAATGGTGTCAGTCTTCTGGAAGTTCCTGAGGGTCATAATCTTCACTTTATTTCTAATCTCTCTCTTTTTCTCTTTCCTCTGTTCCACTTTCTACTTCCCTTCTCCTGTAAAACACACACATGCACAGAACACACATACAAAACACAGTTTGTAACTCGATTACTCCTACTCCATTGCAGTGTTTGACAAACCAGAGCAAGGTATGGACACCAATAAAAATAAAATTTTTTACAGACTCTGGTTGAATTTAACTATTTTTCGTTGCATTTAAATATGCACAACATAGACCTAGGTTTAAAGTTCTCAAGCATAAAGTTCTTATACAGTCATAGAACACAATCAAATCTACAAATTAAATACAACAAAAGTTTTAAACCAATAGAAGTCAAATGTATTCATTCCAAAAGGCTTTTATTGAGTATCTATTTTGTGCCAGGCACTGTCAAAGGTCCTGGCGATACAAGATAACACAGACAAAAGTAGTTGCCTTTGCAGATTACATTTATACATTTCAGTATATTAGCAATTCTAATGGGAAGAACCAGGTAGTATTATTCAGTAATATGTCCAAACCAAACGCTATGCAGTGAACTATATGGGACTAATTGCTACTGAGTCCGGCATATCTATGCCTCTATTTACTACATGATAACCTAATTCTACAACCTTTTTTCTCTATTCCAGTGACTGCAAACATTTCCTCCATCTAGTGAACCATGACATCATTTGGCACAATTGTATCATTTACATATGGAACCCACCTTTTTCTTTCCTCATTAGCCCTAAACAACTAAAAAGTACATTTCTCTACTACACCATTCCATTTTCTTGCATAACTAATCAACATGTCAATACGTCAAACAATTAAGCCAAAATCTTGCTCTATCAAAACTTCTTTCAAGTGCAAATGTCACTGCAAAGGAGAAATTTATCTTTTGAGCTGATTAAAGTAATTTGACATGCACATTTTGGGTCTTTATTTTTTATTTATTTATTTTTTTGCATGTCCTGGCACATGGCTTGATCAGTATTCCTTGCATTTCTAGAACTTTAACTCCAAAAGTATACTGGGATGGAAAAACACTTGCTCCATCCCAATATTTCATGAATGCATCCCCTTGTTTATTCTTTCCTGTACTTAGATTAAGAAATGGAATATGTAAAATATATTTGCCAAATTTCAATTTAACACTTTAATGCCTTGGTTTAGCCAAAATGATACCCCAACACCACAACTCAATATTATAGCGGGGGGGGGGGGGGAGCAGCTGTTGTGAATCTATGGTGACCATTTATGGCCATTCACACCACCTCCTTGCTACCTCATGCTGCCTGAACGTTCCTGAATGTTCACTAGAGCAAATGCTCTACAGCTAATCATTATTACATAAAGAAAGTTTTACAATTATTTTAAAATCATTTAGGACAATCTTGTTCTTTGGGCACAAGTGTTTAGACTCCTTCTACTGAACAGCAGTGGCTGAGGATTGGTTATTGTGATTTTGACATTAGGAGTGGCCAACCTAATGGCAGTCAGATGTGCTTACCAGCATATTAAAAGTTAAACGCTGTCATTTTGGCAATTACGTGGCACCAACACTCAACCACAAATACAAAGAAAACACAACACCTAAATCGCTTGGCAGAGTTCAGTTATAATGTGATTATCCAGATGATCAAAAAGAAAAGGCAGCCTTTTCAAAATCTTAGGGAGAACTTCCTAGGCCCTGAGAACATATCTATAAGCCCTGACTGGGAAACACAGATCCACGACATGTCTCAGACTTTCTTTGTCCATTCCCAGGTATCCCGGTCATGCCCTCGCTAGACCTCTTGTCCCTGGCTCATGGTCACATCTTCTCTCTTTGCCTTTGTTCCCATCCACTCCAGCCCATCCCCTATGCAGCAGCCTTAGTGATTGCCCTCAGTTCAACCTACATTTTTTGAGACCTACTGTGTGCCGGATGCTATGTAAAGTTCCAGGGATACCAAAGTAATGGATACATGATTTCTGTATACAGTTGACCCTTGAACAACGTAGGTCTTAACTGCATGGGTCCACTAATAAGCGAATTTTTTTCAATAAAAGTTCCACCGAGTATGCCTGCATCTACCATTCCTGAGAGAGCAAGACCTACCCTTCCTCTTCCTCTTCCTCCTACTCAACATGAAGATGACAAAGATGAAGACCTTTATGATGATCTACTTCCACTTAATGAATAGTAAATATAGTCCCTATTCCTTATGATTTTCTTAACATTTTCTTTTCAATAGTTTATTGTAAGACTACAGTATATGATACATATAACATACAAAATATGTGTTCATCAATTTTTTATGGTAGCAGTAAGGCTTCCAGTCAACAGCAGGCTATTAGTAGTTAAGTTTGGGGGGAGGTCAACATTTATATGTGCATTTTCGACTATGTGGGAGGGAGGTGGGAGTCAGTACCTCTAGCCCCCGAGTTGTTCAAGGGTTGACTGCACAAAGAACTCACAAACTTGTATTTTCAAGGGATCCTCTTTTTCAACAGCACATGACGTCCTCCTCTCCTTCAAAATATTCTTCAAAATGTTTACTGTCTGGCTCACGCCTGTAATCCTAGCACTTGGGAGGCCAAGGCGGGCGGATTGCTCGAGGTCAGGAGTTCGAGACCAGCCTGAGCAAGAGCGAGACCCCGTCTCTACTAAAAATAGAAAGAAATTATCTGGCCAACTAAAAATATATATAGAAAAAATTAGCCGGGCATGGTGGCACATGCCTGTAGTCCCAGCTACTCGGGAGACTGAGGCAGTAGGATCGCTTAAGCCCAGGAGTTTGAGGTTGCTGTGAGCTAGGCTGACGCCACCGCACTCACTCTAGCCCAGGGAACAGAGCGAGACTCTGTCTCAAAAAAAAAAAAAAAAAAATATTTACTGTCCTCATAGTCTTCCCAGACTCGTCTCTTCAGATCCTACTCTCAATAACACCTTCAGTAACTCACCTAGCCATGAGGTGGATCTCAAACTCTCAGAGTTCCCATGTAAGCTCATATTTTTATGTGTATATATGTATATATTTTTCTCACAGAATGTGCTGTCTCTTTTTCTCATACTGTGAGCTCCTCAAAAATCAAGAGTTTGAACTCTGGATTCATTCTTCAAACGAAAATATCCTAGTACCAGCCACTATTTCCCAGGAAGCAAATATCTCCTCTTCTGTTCTTTGTCAACAAGAGCTCTTTGCTTCCCGATTCAATCTGAAAATTAACCCAAGACAGTTTTGAAGGGCTAAGGTCTTTGCTCCTAGAGCTCACACCATTTTGTAAGTTTTTTATGACCTTAAGAGCTGAAAGCTAAATATATATTTATTTATCCCAGGTTCTCAACTTACTAGCTGTGTGATCTAGGCCAGGTTACTTAACTCAGTGATCCCCAACCTTTTAGGCACTAGGGACTGGTTTCATGGAAGACAATTTTTCCACAGATGGGGAGTTGGGAGTATGGTTTCAGGATGATGCAAGCACACTACATTTATTACATTTGCAGCTGCTCCCCAGCGCTAGCATCACTGCCTCAGCTCCACCTCAGATCATCAGACATTGGATTCTCATAAGGAGCGTGCAAGCTAGATCCCTCACATGTGCAGTTTACAGTAGGGTTCATGTGCCTATGAGAATCTAATGCCGCCGCTGATCTGACAGGAGGCGGAGCTCAGGTGATGATGCAAGTGATGGGGAGCAGCTGGAAATACAGATGAAGATTCGCTCACTTGCCCGCCGGTACTGGTCTGCGGCCCAGGGTTAGGGACTGCAGACTTCACTGATTTCTCTGTTTTCTCAACTGTAAAATGAAGGATTACACCAGGAGCTAATTCACATAGTAAGAAGTAAATTAGTTAATGCATTCCAAGTTCTTAGAACAGTGCCTGGCACATAGTAAGCACTCAAAACATTATTGTAGTTAATAGTGACCATAATTAATATTATTATCATGACATGACAAAGACATTAGCAGGAGAAATTTGAGTGATATGAATTTTGAACCTTGGGAAAATAGAGGACAGGTTCATTGGGAAATTTATCACATTATCAACATAATTAATTTTATCCTTAATATTTACCCAGAAAGCCCAACTCTTAGAGCCAAGACATTTTGCTTTTTTACCCAGTTAGCTTCAGGACTGTGGCCAATTGGTTGTCAAGCATTTTAACCTCTTAACCTGACTCTACAGAACAGAATATTCTCAGAGAAATCTGAAAAGTGAATTTGTTGGCTGCATTTTGACTGCAGTTTCTCAGCCTGCACTTTACAGAATTCTTAGTTGGTAAGTAGAAATCCCCTCTAAAACCACTGTGACAAAGTTATTTTAGAGCTTCAGTAGTTTTTTTTTCTATAAGCCAGGTTTTTAAAAAAAAAAAAAATTGTTACCCTTACACTCTCTCTATTTATTTATTTTGGCCTTGGTGGACTAGACCACAGCTAAAACTTTATGGACCTAATAAAATTCCCAACATTCTCAGACACGGGTCGTGATGTTTGTGTGCAGGGCAGAAAACAAAGGTGCTTTATGAGCAGAGCGGGCATGCTCAGAGATCAATGAACCGAGGTCAGGCACATAGGATTAGGCTGAGCTGACTGCGGCACAGGCAACGCAAGCCCTAGGCGTGTCCCCTCACTCTCCATGCTTCCTCTCCTCTCTCTTCTGTCCCCAACAAGTGACACAGTGCTCCCGTGCTGTCCCTCAATTGCCAGGACCTCCCACCACGACACTGCCCAGGGTTTGTCCTGCCCAGAATGAACTATGTCTAGAATTTTCCAACCTAACCTCACACTCAGGCCTGCAAAAACCATCGGTCCTGTGTTTCCTTCCCTCACAGCTAGGCTTTCTTTGGATAAGAGTTGGTTGGTATGATAAAGTAGTTAACTTGTTATCTCTACCTTGTAGGGAAGTCCTTCCAGCAGACACTTTCAGGAGCCAGTATCTCAGGCCAAAGCAGTGGTTCTATTACCGAGGAAGTGGGTAGAGCTTGTGGAAATCTTGAAATTATACCACATCAATGGCTGCCTAATTTACCTACCTACAGGACTAGCCTCCAAAGCCTGCAGGAGTGTACAGTACTGTATTTCACTGCAGCTGTGTGCGGGTAATCATAATTTCATATTGCATTTTATGTACTTTATAATTTTTCAAAACACTTTCTTCTCACTTGAGCCTCACGACCCCACGGCCTTGTTAGGTAAAACAAAGCTCTCTTCCAGTTGGTTTTCTAGTCTCTATACCAAACAAAAGTTCTGTTACCAAAAGGATTAGATGATATTAGTTACTTAAGGGACTACATTATAACAGCTAAAAAAACACAAACTTCCTTTAGGCGACTAATGTAGAAAAGAAATAAGAACTGGTTCTTACTCCCTTGTAAGGTATTAATGAATTTAGTAATTTAACTAAGAATTACAGTTGCTGAAAGAAAGTTTCAATTCTCAGATGGTCAGCGAATATGGCCTTTACACCTTTTAAGAGCTGAAAACTCACTGGGAATACATTGCAAGATTAATTAAGATTTATTTGCCCAGAGCAAATAAACACTGCTGTCAATCTTCAGATAAGATTATGATTGGTGTTTTTTCTCCCAAAATATTTCATCTATGTACTTCCTATCATGCATGATGTTTTTAAAAACTGCTTTTAGCATTAACATCTTGCCATATTTCCTGCCCCTATATTTTCTCCCTTGGTCCTTAATGTCTGCACAAGTTTTCAATTTAGATTATATTTCCAGCAGATGTTATATCTTTTAGTGTTTGCTTTCTCTTTCATTAAAAGGAACGTGTAATACATTTTATTGTTTTGAAAGAAAATAGCCTAAATAAAGATGTTCAGAAATCCTGAATTATTCCTTCTTAATAGCGTGTGTGTGTGTGTGTGTGTGAACATACACACAGTTTCTGGCAGTAGGAGAACTATAGAGAAGAAAGCTTGTGTTTCACAAATGCCAAAGGAGAACAAGACTGTCTTCCACTAGTTCCTAAAAAGGTAATATAGACAAGCATTTCAAATCATAATAAAAAAAACTTCTACTGCAGAGCATTTTCAATATTCAAAACCTTCCCCTCGATGCTCAGTATAAATATTAGCTCACAATTCTAAGGAGCACCTCTCCAGGGATTTTAAGTATGTAACAATCTGCTAATACAGCAAAATGCAGATAGAGTTTAACTATAGTTCTTTTTAACAGGCTGGTAGCTGTTGAACAAAACTGTGACCTCATCAAATTTTTCTTTTTCCCTGCTGAGTAGAAACCCTTCACCCAAGTTATCAGTGCCCTCCAGCCCTCTCTCTTCCCACTCTTTTCCAAAAATGGAAAGACTTCAGTTATTAACACCCTTGTTAGATTTAAGTTTTATTTAAACATCCCTAAAATATGCAATGACCTCAGTTTCTATTCAAAAATCCTAGACATCCATGAGCACGTGAGGGGTTTAGGGAAGAAGAAAAGTGCACGTCCCCTCAGCTCTTGAGGTCACCTGGTTTCTTGTTCATTCCCGGCAAGGTTGACCTTGTTAACTGTAAGGCAAACAGCGGAAAGCACTAAAAAACAACAGAATCTCCACGGCACTTTGTGGCTATAACAGTCTCTGAGTCTGTGAACTTGGCACACAGAGTTACTCTTGGCTTCTCACCTCTCTTGAGCAGAGAAGCCATTTTTTATGCATCATGGGGTATTTTATCCTGATTCTCTTGCTTTTGATTACATGATCTCTAAGGTCTCCAACAACTGTGGAATTCTGAGGTTTTACTCATCTTAGTACCCCCAGGGTTTAGTCGAGTGACAAGAGTTGACACTCAATTAATATTAAATGCTTGACTGAATGAATGAATGAGTATATGAATATCCAAATTTGAGATTCAGCTAGGATTGCAGTTCCAGGAGACAACAGAAGCAAGATTAATGGACTAGTGCAAATACCTGAAATAACATTTTCAAGACTGTTGTCATTGGACAGACCACTGATAACATCAGAACTCTTTGGGATGGTGAATCAGCTTCAATTAATAAATATTCCTTGGGATTGGTACTAAGAGATTGCATTTCCTTAACAAAGTTTTGATGCATCATGTGAGGAAGGAGTGTCTAGACTATGAGAAGACTGAGACAGAGCAACTGGTCATCAGGAAATGCTGTGTTCAGATGTTCTGCACAGGAAGGTTCCAATTAAGCACCAACTCGGCTCATCTAGCACCTCGTCTGGAATTCCATGGTACCTTGAAAGATCACATTTTAGGGATTTACAACCCATAACCAAACTTTTTAGATTATATCCTCACTCTAAGTCAACTTTTCCCCTTAATAGATTAGATGAACCTTTTCCTCTCCCAAACACCTCCTGCCTAGTTTGGATAGTAGCAAACAAAGGCTTTCATTCCACAGTTAGATCTCAGTCTTAAAATAGAAGAGCTACCCACCTCCCCACCCCCCAAAAAAGGTAAATGGTGGGTATTAGATTCTTTCCTGAGATTCCATAGATATTGACCAACAAGGAGAGGACCTAAAGCCTGAGATTTGAGAAGATATGTTAAAAGGAGGCTGGAAAAGATGAGAAAGCAAATACCTGGGCACAAAGAAGAAGGTTTTCTTACCCCTGCATAAGCCAGGGGAACTACATAGGCAGGACCCCTCAACGTCTGAGCATTCCTTCCTCCCTGAAGTTCTAGCAAATGATAGTCACAAGCCACAGCCAGGGGACTGGACAAGAACCACCTGCTGGAGACTCAGCAAGACCTTTATTCTTTATTCTGCATCAAGATGCCAGCCTAGTCCTACCCACAGCCACAGGTCTTCCCCACTCCCTACTTCAGACCTATGACTGCAGGTAGAAGAGCTCAAGTCGCAAGAGTTCCCAAGGGAACCCAAAATATTCCCCATAAGATTCCAAGAGGACCTGAATTCCTCTTGTTGTCTCCACTCCCAGCCACTTCAGAGGTCAGCACTCCTAGGAGTGGGAGACACAGGCACTTGCCGGGGCTGAGCACCACCTCCCGGGATCCATGGCCCCACTTGCAGATTCAGTGTCTGTGAGATGGCCATGCTCCATCGGCTTCCCTGCCCCTCATATGCTTTCGTTTGCCAACAAATAAAGCAACAAATGAAAGATCAATGATTATTCTCAAAGCAGAGGGCAAAATGTATTTTTCAAAAAGAGTTTGATGGTTGGCTTAATTTGAGAAAAACTGTTACTGATTAGTTTATCTTGAAATTCTTAAATTTAAATTGAGCATTAATGGTTTGTGGGTAGAGGACAGCTTTATTTACCTTTATGCTACAACCAATTTACTCTACTAAATTAAAAATTATTATGTTTTACAAAAAAAGTTTCAAAAATTTATAGCAACATTTTCCCCTTGAGATATATGCCTTCATGTACATGTGTGCATCTTGTTTGGATATGAGTATTATTTAAGGGTGATTCCAACTTCATCTTCAAATATTTTAAAGCATCAATACTCTGTCTTTAACCAAATATACACTAGCAAAGCCATGATGATGAGATAGGATTTATAGAATTTTAAAGGAGAAGAGAAAATCTATAAGGATTACTTTAAAACTGATGAAATGGGGACAATAACAATTATATAATTTCTAATTATGCACTTACATATAAATAAAATCCTGAGACAACAAAATCCTTGACTGCCACAGCAATGTTATCATTGATAAATATTGTTTTTACCTTTCTATTCTCAGGTTAACAAGACTGGAACCCCCTAGTTTACCTTCCTTTGATCTTTCTGTGAGTTCTGTGACAATGCATAATTTCCAAACTTTCTGCAACCTCTCACTCCCCACCATAGTGTCCTCCAAATAAACTGCACTGCCTAAAACTTTCCCATTGAAAAAGTATATCACAATTCAAATAGATGGGGTTGGGTGGGGGGAGAACTCACACACAGATGCTATAGATGTCTTCATGAGATGGAGATCAGATTTTTCTTCCCTCAATTTCTCTGATGATAAAAACAATTCTTCACTTACACTCTCACAGAGCATGTAGAACTATGGCTTACATATCACATTTTACAAAACTTATTTCACATGCTATCAGTTGTGTGTTCTTTCCTGTTTGGAGATTGGGACATTCAAGAGGCTCATTGGAAAGACCACTCCCTCCTCATACATCTATATATCTTTTTCCTTATTGCTACACTTACATGACTATTAATTCCTCTAACACACATTCTGTTTCCCATTTGCAATTACAAGTATATACCCAACTTCAAGCATTTCTTTGATTTGTAATCCAATCAGCACACCAAGCAGAGGGGGAAAAGATTGGAAAAAAATAAACAGTGCCACAGGGATCTGTTAGACCCAATTGCATGCATGTAATTAGTCTCAGAAAGAAGAGAAACAAAAAAAATGGGGAGAAAAATATTTGAAGAATTGTCAAATATTTTCCAAATTTTATGAAACACACAAATTTACAGATTCAGGGTGCTCTATGGATATCAAGAAGGGTAACCACACTGGGGCACATCAGAGTCAGACTCAGAAGTCAGTAGTCAGAGTCAGTGTCAGAGTTAGAAGCCACTATAAAGAGTAATGATGGAAAACAGCAAGAGAAAGATGAGACATTATATACAGGGATACAACAATTATCAGTCAACTTCTCATCAGAAACTATGAAGGCCCGGAGAGAGTGGGACAATATTTTTAAGTGACTAAAAAAAAAAAAAACCTGTCAATACAGAATTCTATACCCAGCAAAAATATCCTTCAGTAACAAAGACAAAATAGACATTTTAAGTTAAAAGAAAACCAAGAGAGTTTTTCACTAGAAAACTTATACCACAAGGAATTCTAAAGAAAGTCCTTCAGGCAGAATGGAAATGATACTAAATGGAAATTAAATGCCCAAGAAGGAATGAAGAGCAACAGAAATGATGTAGGAAAAATATTTAAATCAAAACATTATAAAAGACATTCATTTCAGGCTATAATTGACAAGTTTGTATCAAGTCGACCTTCCCATAAAACAAACAAACAAACTTAAGAAAAGACAAAGGGTAAGCCAGATGTTTGGTGAACATATGCCCTCAAGGCATTTTCTCATTCCAAAGTAATGCCTAAAAGATGATAAGGTGAACAGAGTTTTAAAAATTCTCATAACGCTGTGGTGGGTGGTGGGGAGGGGTACAAAATTGGAGTTCAAGGCTGTACTAGGCTGAATAGTGTTCCCCCTGAAATTCATGTACACCTGGAAACTCAGAATGTAAACTTATTTGGAAATAGAGTCTTCACAGATGTAATTAGTTAAGATGAGGCCATAGTGGAGTATGGTGTCCCAAATCCATTCCAATGGATATTCTTATAAGAAGAGCAGAAGATACATGAAGACATCAATACTCAGGGAAGAAGGCCATGTGACAACAGAAGCCAAAAGGAGGGCTAAGAGGTTGAGCATATTTACTGGTGGGGTGAGGATGAGGTTAGTTGAGAGGTAAGGAGGTACTGGTCATGCAGGGCCTTGTGGGACAAACTCAGGTTGATGAGAATGGTGCTCTAAGGAAGCACCTGGGCTGAACAGAATGGCAGGAGTACAAGAAGCTCATGTAAACACAGGAATGATTAGAAAACGCTGACGTTGTTTTGGGTTCTCCAGGAAGCAGCTGCCATGATGGAATCAGATGCCACAATGGAGTGAGAGGTGCAAGAGACCTGTTACAGGGGAACGCTTGAGACAAGTAGAGGGGACATGAAGCAGGAGTAGTCAGGGACGTCCTTCAGATCGTGACACTGATCTGACATATGGGAAAGGGGAAGGGGGTCAAAGAAGGATGGGGGAGGGAGAGCGTGAGATGGCAGTGCGTCTCTGAGCGCCTCAGGCCAGTGGGGAAGGACAGAGCAGACTAGCCTGGCAAAGGGGTCCCATGTCAGGCAGAAACGGCCGGCTCCAGCGCTCCTCCTGAGCTCAGCGTGGGGCAGTGCACGGAGAGCGGGGCTTCAGCAGGGACACCGCTGTGGAGCCTGAAGGCGCAGCACGTGGGGACTGCCAGCTCACTACACTCCCTGCAGCAAGCTCGCACTTGAAGGGACATCTGAACATTTTGTGACTCGACCTTCTTTCATAAGAGGATAGAGACATTGATTAATGTTAGCTGACATTGAGTATGCATATTAAACTTATAAGGGTAACCATGGAAAAGAATATAAAGTGTATGCATAACTTTTCAAATCAGTAAAGGGGCCTGAGGAATAGAGAAAGCTTGGCTACGCCAATCGAAGGCAGGAAAAGAGAGAGAATCAAAGAGAAAGCAAAGTGACTAGAAAGCAGTGCGCAGCTCAGGGAAGTGAGACGGAGGAGGTGACATGGAAAGCACAGGTGTGATTATCTCCTGGTCTTTCACAGTAAAGCAAGCAATATCATCAAAAGCTGGTGACACATCTAGAAGGGGTTTAGGCATTATATAAAGGTAAACAATAGAACAACTGTAAACCACATAACAAAAAGTTTGGAGGGTCAACGTAAGGTACTATCAGCAAGTTAATTCCTCTCTTCCATAGTGAGGAATGAACAGATGCTACCTGAAGTTAACAAATCAATTAGTGGAAGGATAAATATATTTAATATTACTCAGAGTATTGGGGTAAAGCAAAAGAACTAAAAATAAAAATGGTTAAAATTAATTGAGGCTGAGAAACTGCTGAGGATGAAGGAATGAAGGTGGATTTTTACATTTATTTTTTGTACTTCTATCTTTTGAAATTTTTCTGGCAAGTGAATGCATTACTTTAATAATAAAATAATACAGATCTCAGGATGGATGAGACCACCAAGAATATGTTGTGAACGGGGCTGAGGACTAGGCCCTGAAGAACTCCAACATCAGAGGCCAAAGCAGTGAAGACCAAGAGGTGTGGCCATGAGAGGGTGGGGCCAAGGAGGTCTCAGGAGAGAGAGTGTTAAATAATGCTCAGAGCATTATTTGAAACAGAACAGTGACTTTGAGTGTCAGCAACATGGCAGTCACCAGTCACCATGGAAAAAGCAATTTCAGTAGAGGGGAGCACGGGGAGAGAGAATGGGACATCAGAAAGTAGAAATAAAGTGAGTAAAGACAGCAAAAGAAAAGATATTTTGGCAATAAAATCAAAAAGATTTGGGAAACCAGTGGATGTCAGGAGCAAAGAAAGAGAATCCATAGATGGTTCCATGCCAAGAGACCAAAGAAGGGGTAGGTAGTACCTTTAGCAAAACCAGAAAAGCCAAGGGGAGTGGGTGGGAGAATGGAAGGAGATAAATGTCTGTCTCATTTGTTAAACCACTTTGTCCAGTTTCTGTTCATAAACCCATTTGGCAAAAGGCTCTTGCACTCATAGAATGCATAGGCACAGGTTCACAGGCAGGCTAGGGGAGATGGAAGCCACAGAAAATTGATTTGATTTTTATTGTATTTGCCTTGAGAGTGCATTTGTTAAAAAGGTACTGGCTTCCCCTCCCTGCCCCCATCCTGGCAGCATCATTCAAACTCGGGGGCTGTGGTTACCCCTGTTGCTCTGAGACTCAAAAAATTTTCAGAAGGAATATTTGGAAACCTGCTTTGAATTAAAGCACAGCTAGGCAATATTTTTCTTAGCCAGTGGGGTTTTTCTCTTTATTGTGCTTTGGAACACATTGGAAGAGGACATTGGAACATTGGAAGGGAAGGAGGTCTCTCAAGTTCCCATCTCCAAGTTTAATAACTGGAATATATTCTGGTTAAGTCATCTTCAATTCCTTGTATCCATTTTGATTGTGATTTTTATTTTCTGTAAAGCCGTTTTCCAAATTTTAAATTCCTCATAATAGCGTGGTACTCAGAACAACGAACTTGGATTTTGTTATTGTCAATAAGCCTTCACCACCTCCAGGTTCCAACATCCCTAAGTTGGAATGAGGGATAAAAGATGTGTTCCATGGAACACTGAAACCTTGGAAAGGCTACTTTGGTCTCTTTCTCCATTGATTGTAGAAAGCATTTTCTCAGAAGTCCTAGGTGAGTTCTGGGCCCTCAATAAATAAGTATATGGATGGACAGGTGAAAAAAGGAATCAACGCAGCAAGCCATCAATCATGTATTAATAGAAGTACTCAGTGACATGAATGGATAATAGATATGATGGCAGGTCCCACACTGCCTGCTTAGACTGAGTGCCCGAGTGCAAGCTCCACGAAAGCAGAGACCTCTTCTCTCTTTTCACCCCAGTGTCCCCAGAACCCAAAACATTGCCTAGAAAGAATTATGGCTCAATAAACTAAAAAGCAAAATGAAAATGTAACTGTCATTTGATATTTGAGGGGTAAATGTTAAGAAACAACCAAAAAAATCCACCCTAACTACACAGAATGCTATTTTCCCATACATCTGGAAAGCTCAACTAAGTCTCTAACAAAAATCAGAAATTTTTAAAAACCTTAAGAAGAAGAAGGTCTGTGAACAGACAGCAACAATTTATGTCTCTTTTTCCCCCAGTTTTATGAGGTATAATTACAAATAAAAATTGTACATATTTGCAGTGTACAACATGATGTCTTAATATACATACATATTGTGGCGTGATTACCACAGTCAAGCTAACTAACATATCTATTACCTCACACCGTCATCTTCCTTTTTTGTTGTGGTGAGAACATTTACCATCTACTCTCTTAGTAAATCACAAGATACAATATAGTATAATTAACTATAGTCACCATGCTGAACATGAAATTTCCAGAATTTATTCATCCTGAATAACTGACACTTTGTACTCTTTGACCGTTTCCCCGTTTCCCCCACCCCCAACCCGCCAACCACCATTCTTCTTCCTACTGCTGTGAGTTTGACTTTCTTAGATTTCACCTCTAAGTGCGATCATGTGGTATTTGTCTCTCTGTGCCTGGCTAATTTCACTTAGCACCATATCCTCCAGGTTCATCCACGTTGTTGCAAATAATAGGATTTCCTTCTTTTTTAAGGCTGACTAATATTCCATTGTGTCTATATACCACTTTTTCTTTATCCATTCACCCTTCAATGGACATTTAGGTTGATTCCATATCTCAGCTATTGTGAACAGTGCTGCAATAAACATGGGAGTGCAGATATCTCTTTGAGTTGCTGATTTCATTTCCATTAAATATATATCTGCTCTGGGATCTATAGTTACCAGTTTATATCCAGTTCACACCCCACTTCACTGAGGAAGCCCACTTGACTATTGCACTCTAGGCTCTTCCAATCACAAGGGTTATAAGACCCTGGAACAGACTACCCAGGGCATCTGAGATCTGCTCTTTGCAATTTTTATGAAAAGTCATTCTGGAAAAGGCTGAATTCCAGCCTCTGTGCAATTCTTTATAATTCTGTTTTTACTGTTTACTTTATAACAAAACAAATCAAGGTGACCACACTACTCTAAAGGAGGAAGGATAATGTTAAAACCCCTTTGCAAAAGGGATTTGCATTAAACTTAAGACTTGGGCTTCAAAATCAGGGAAATCTGAAAGTGTATATATCTCTCTACTGGATTCCACGTGTCAACATACACATTTTTCATACAGCTATGAGGATATTCTACACAATATGCTTAAAATCCAGCACTTTTTTCACTGCCCAAGAAAACCGAAGATATTTTTCCTTGAGTGATAATGACTTTGGGACATGGGGGAGTGGTTATGACCTGCAAGTGAAACACACACACAGCTCTGCTGCCACCCTTCCCCAGCTCAGCCCGGACATTTCCAGGGAGTCCTCTGGTTATGCCAATTGTCAGACTTTCATGTAGGAAGTTCATCCCTGTTGCAAGTAGAATTTACCCTTCCATTGTTTCTTCCTGTGTAACACAGATAATCATTGGCATGAATACATAGGGTTGTGCAGAGCCAAACAGTACCAGATGGTCCATCAAAACCTATACTTATCAACTCCAAGGAATACGGCTCAGCCTGTATTTCATCAGACTAATCTCTCAACCCCAGCCAGTGACTATATCTTTGCATTTCTTTGTCAGTTCACATTGCTTTTTTAATTGCTGAATCGAGAAGTTTTCCCCATTGTTTATTTATTCATATATATTTTTTAGTTTGATGAAATTTCTTTGCATTAAGGCTGAATTACATTTCATCCTCTAAATCTAA
>CM052440.1:116407996-116453478 GCA_028533085.1 Varecia variegata
TGATCTGATTGATAGAGCTAATCATTTTCACTTAATCTCTTTTTCTTCAGGCATTTTTCAGTGCTGTCCAGTGAATATTGCATTTTCCATTCAAATATGCAACTTCCATCTTTTTCTGGTGAACTACAAAAACCAAAAGTAGAATTACATTTTCTAAGTTGGGAGAGAGAAATAGGTTTCTTAAAGCATATGATTTAAGATTCATTTGAGAAGCACCCCCCCAACCCTTGCTGTCACTTCAGACAAGGCATTCTAAAGTCAGTACGGCCAACTAAGTGCAGCTAGTGTGCACCACCTCCATGCAAAGGAGCCAGAATACTAAGTAGGTGTTCACACTTCAAATAGATGAGCTAAGACAACACTGGGATTCATCAGAAGTGACGGGAAGCACTGAAAGCCAGGGTGGAGAGCAAAGCGAGGCAGCTTGCTCGGCCAGGATCAGCTAAGAGCCAGAAAAAGTTCCTGGACACAAGGAAAGAGTAAGAGAGAAACCCCCAGGACTTCACACCTCCACCCCAGGCTTCTGTGATCTGGGCTACGGGAGAACCCCTTGACCCACGTGGGCGTTAGGCCTAACACAGGGAGCTGCCTAGAGACCACACAGAGACTCCGGAAAGGAACTCACATGCAGTCCCACAGGCATCCAAGCCCAGAGCAGCTTCAGCTTGGCGCCATGCAGACAGCCTACTTGCCGGGGGTCTATATCCTGCTCTGAGGCCAGACTAATGTGACTGACCCTTGACCTTTTTTCCTTCTCCCAGACAGAGGCCATTGCTGCCACCAGGTCAAAGAAAGAGAGAGGAGACTGGGCACTTCCATGCACCCCTAAGACAAATCCCACCATGGCTGCTATGAGCTGCTGTGAGACTGAGTCATAAGCAGACTGCACTCCCCAAAGCTACTTGCCCATGCTGCTCCACCTGAGAAGGCCCTCCCAACCGTGTTGGCAGGCCCACAGCACAGCCACCACAGCTCCCCCACCCCACTCCAAGCATTCTGCCAGAGTCCTGGGGACCACGCAGCCGCTGCCTGTCATAGCCAGCACATGAACACACTACCAGCAGGCCTGAGGACAGCTGGCCTGGCCTTGGCCCCCCAGTACTCAAGTATGCCAGCCAGGGCCTTGGAAATTGCCAAACCCAGTCCACCACCATTGGCACTTGATCACTGATCACTCCTGCCTGGGTCTGAGGTCGGGCTGACCCAATCTACCAATATCACCACAACTGACTCCCATTGTCACATGCTACCTATCACAGCCACCACCAATACCAGCATGGACCACTTTGTTTCCATTGGTTTGCTCCACCACTCTTACTGCCATCACCTATACATCACACCAGCTGCCCAGGGTCCTAAGAATCTATGCACACACCAAGCACATTGCTGCCATTACCAGCATCTGAGCAAGCCACCTGGAAACCCAAGAATCAGCCCTCTGGGATCCACTATTACCAGTGCTGGCATAAACCACTTTGGGTTTCAAGAACAGGTATACTCAGCCTACTGCTGCCACCACTGGGGCCCAAAGACTGCCCCCCTGGCATCCTAGTCACCAGCAAAATGTCACCACAGCCTACACTAAAAACTGTACCCTAAGCTACAAAGGAAATCACAGATACCACTGATTAACAGTGGATTTCTCAGCAGAAACCTTACAGACCAGAATAGAATGGGATTATATATTCAAAGGAAAAAAACAAAACTGTTAGTCAAGAATACTATATCCAGCAAGATTAATAAATCTGTTACCACAGAAATATAAAAGATCATCAGAGACTATTATGAATAACTGTACATTGACAAATTGGAAACCTTAGTGAAAATGGATAAATTCCTAGAAACGTACAAGCTACCAACACTGAATCAAGAAGAAATAGAAAACCTGAACAGATCAAAAATGAATAGTAAGATTGAATCAGTAATAAAAATATTCTCCCAAGGAAAACCCAGGACCAGATGGATTTACAGCTGAATTCTACCAAACATAAAAAGAACTAATCCTCCTGAAACTATTGCAAAAAATTAAAGAGAATGGAATTCTCCCTAACTCATTGTACAAAGCCAGAGAAGGACACAACAGAAAAAGAAAACTACAGGCCAACATGCCTGATGAACACAGTTGCAAAATTCCTCAAGAAAATACTAGATAACCAAATCCAACAGCACATCAAAAAGATAATACATCACGATCAAATGATGCAAGGATAGTTCAACATAAGCAAATCAATAAACATGATACATCACATTAACAGAATGTAGGACAAAAATCCTATGATAATCTCAATAGATGCAGAAAAAGCATTTGATAAAATTCAATAAAGTTGCAGGTTACAAAATCAATATGCAAAAATCAGTTGTGTTTTATACACCAATAATGATGTAGCCAAGAAAGAAATCAAGGCAATCCCATTTACAATAGCAACAACAAAAAGATACCTAGAAATAAATTTAGCCAAGAATGTGAAAGTTCTCTACAAGGAAAACCACAAAACACTGTTGAAAGAAATTGAAGATGACACAAATGTTAAAACATTCCATGCTCATGGATTAGAATAATCAATATCATTAAAATGACCATATTGCCCAAAGCAATCTACAGATTCAATGCAATCCCTATCAAAACACAATTGTTATTGTTCATAGAATTAGAAAAAAAATCTTAAAATTTATATGGAACCCAAAAAGCCCAAATAGCCAAAGCCATCCTGAGCAGAAAGAACAAAGCTGGAGGCATCATATTACCTGACCTCAAAATACATTACAAGGCTATAATAACCAAATTATCATGGTATTGGTATAAAAAATAGACACATCGACCAATGGACCAGAATAGAGAATCCAGCAATAAAACTACATAATTACAGCCACCTAATCTTTGACAAAGCTGACAAGAATTTTATTGGGAAAAGGACACTCTATTCAATAAATGGTGCTGGGAAAATTGGATACCCACATGCAAAAGAATGAAACTAGGCCCCTCTATCTCACCATATAAAAAAATCAACTCAAAATGGATTAAAGACTTAAATGTAAGGCCCAAAGCTGTAAAAATACTACAAGAAAACCTAGGGAAAACTCCTGGACATTGGTCTAGGCAAAGAATTCATGATGAAGACATCAAAAGCATAGGAAATAAAAACAAATATAGACAAATGAGACTTAATTAAACTAAAAAGCTTCTGCACAGCAAAAGAAACAATCAGCAGAGTGAAGAGACAATCCATTGAATGGAAGAAAATATCTGCGAACTACTCATCCTACAGGGGATTAATACCCAGAATATACAAGGAACTCAAACAACTCAATAACAGAAAAAATAAATAAATAAATAACCCCATTAAGAAGTGGGCATAGGACATGAATAGACATTTCCCAAAAGAAGACATACAAAAGGCCAGCAGGTATATGAACAAATGCTCAACATCACTAATTCTCAGGGAAATGTAAATCAAATCCACAATGAAATAATCGTGTGTTTCCACAGTCAGAATGGCTATTATTAAAAAGACAAAAAATAACAGATGTTGGTGAGGACGTGGAGAAAAGGGAACTCTTAGACACTGTTGCTGGGAATGTAAATTAGGACAGCAACTATGGAAAACAGTATGGAGATTTCTCAAAAAAAACTAAAAATAGAACTACCACTTGATCCAGCAATCTCACTACTAGATATCGACCCAAAGAAAAAGAAATCAATATATCAAAGAAATACCTGCACTTGCATGTTTACTGCATGAGAATGTATTATAAATAATAAAACCTGCACTTGCATTTTTAGTGCATAAGAATGCAAAAAGAATGAAATCATGTCATTTGAAGCAACATGGATGGAACTGGAGTTCATTATCTTAAGTGAAATAAGCAAGCAACAAAAAGACAAATATCACATGTTCTCACTTATATGTGGGAGCTAAAAAATCTGATCGCATGGAGGTAGAGAGTGGAAAGACAGAGAACAAGAGAGTGGGAAGGGTGAATGGGGCAAACGGGAAAGACAAAGAGAAGTGGGATAAAGGGTACAAACATACAGTTAAATAGAAGAAACAAATTCAATGTTTGATAGCATAGTAGAGTGACCCCAGTTAAAAAAAAAAAAGGTATTGTCCTTGGAAGATGGACACTCTAAATACCCTGATTTGATCACTACACATCGTATACATGTAACAAAATTTCAAATACATCCCATAAATTTGTACAAATAAATGTAGCAAGGCATCAGTTTTGGAGTTGCCATCTTTCCCATTGTTCTTTCTCTTAGCAGAAGTCCCTGGGCTCCCAAGAAACCCAGAGACGCCCTCAGTGGGCACTGCTCTGACCATAGTCTCATCCTCAGAGAGCCTCTCCACTGTTTCAAGGCTGAAGGGCACAAAGGTCACCCTTGCCAGTCCTCGAGGAGCAGCTGCACAAACACGGACACCCTCCAGCCCAACCTGATCCTCGCTCTCATCTCAGGAAGTTTACCCTCTGTCCAGTTTGTCTGCTCTGGCCTCCACTTCTGCAAATATTTTCCTCCATCCCCTCTCCCTTACAGAAGAATCCGAGAATTCATCTCGATGAGTCCAGACTTTCAAAAACCAATGATGAGATGGGCGGTGGCCTCTTGGATGCCTGGCAATTTCTTCTCCTCACCTGTAACCCCAAGGCCCCTGAGCTAAGAGAACATAAATGCCTGGCTACATGATGGGAATAAAAGTAAAACCCTACAGCAACGGAAATTAAAAAAACAAATTAATATTCAAATCAAACATCCTGCATATGAAAATAAGCACATGGGCTAGAGATACCTTTCTAGTTAAAATAAATTAGTGGAGGTATTAATGTAAAGTTATAGAAATAGAGCTATTTTACGTGGGAACTACGATCTACGTTTTAGGTTTGAGTTGATTTATTATCCAGTACATACACACACACACACACACACACACACACGCACACACACAATACACTTGAGCTTTTACCTACCTCAGAGTAGAGACCAGTTAGCGGGCAAAGGTTACCATTATTTTCAATGAAGCATCTTGGAGATTCTATACAACTAGTGACACATCAGGGTATCACATTAGGTAACACAACAATTGCTTTAAAGATAACAACGTTGTTGCTTTAAAGCAGCAACAACGACCACCCTCATCATGCCGTTCCACAGATCTTTCCTATTCTAACCAGGCCATGTTGAATTTCTAAACTGCATCTCCACTCACAGGGGAAAAATATTCCAACTCTTATGGTCATTACTCACTCTTGAAAGATTAACTTAACAAAAATGAATACCCACCACAGTAATGAATGTAATTCACTGGAAGAGTGGTTTGAGAAAGCTAGCCACACTGGAAAACATTACTTTTTAAATTAATGACAGAACTGAAGATTATTTTCAGATTTGGTCAGCATTTTTGAGGAGTAATGATTAGCCAGGGTGGGAAAAATCCAGATTAGTATTAAGCGTTTGCATGTTATGAGGCAGAATAAGCTAAACCCAAGGCTGGGACTTATTATTCAACCTCTCACCAACTGCTTTACTAGCCAAAAGGGACACACAAGGTCAGACTGTGCTGTAAAACATGGGGGATTAATAGCACCGGTGCATTAAGGTCCCAGTTACATGGATCCATCACAAATAAGAACTAATAATAACAGCTAGGATTTGTTGAGTGCTCACTGCACCAAGCCACTTGGAAAAGCACTTTATGTGTATTATTGCATTTATGCCACAAAACTATACAATGAGGGAGGTATTACTATTAGTTTTGTTATTATTAGTAATCTCTCTTTACAACTGAGGTTATTCAGCAACAGAAAGGTTGATTAACTTGCCCATGGACACACAGCTGGTACATAGTGGGTCCAGGATTTGATTCCAGACAACATGGCTACGGAGTCCATACATTTAACCACTATTTGATGCTGTGGCAAGGACGAAAGAAAAATATACACACCCACACATACACACTTGAAACTGCTCACACATATACATATGCATACATTTGGGTAATGTGACAAACCACGTTCCTAGGCATTATAGTTAATGGTTGCCTAGTAAAAGCTAGGTAAGGTCACTGTCATCACTAATCCTCACCTAATAACAATGCTAGCTAACCCTTACATAGCACTGTCAGCCTCTGCTCTAGCACCCCACATACATTCATTCACTGAATTCCTAAAACCACCTTATGAGGCATTTATTATTATTATCCCCATTTCACATATGAGGAAACTGAGGCATAGAGAGGCTAAATTACTTTTCCAAGGTTATACAGCTAGAAAGTAGCAGAGGCAGAACTTGAAGCCACTACATTATACTGACTCTTATATCAACCCAATGAAACAGGCATAACTATGCTTATTTTACAGACAAGGGGCAAATCGGTAAGATTGTATATGATTTGTCTCGGAAGGGTGCTGTTAACTTATTAGCTTTTAAAAGTTAGAAAACATTGAATAAAATCTATTTTGTAAATATTTATATACATGTGTGTGTACACGTGTGTCTTTCTCTGTGTTTGGGGTAGAACCAAATAATGGTTAAATACGTATGTGGATACACGCAGACATCCACATACATACTCTCTCACAACCTTGGCCTCCTCCCTGCGCCACTTCTCACATTGTGCCTCCACCAGATCCTGGCCATTCTTCAAGGCCCGGCTCAAAGTGAACTCTTCCTCACAGAAGCGGTGCCTGCCTGTGTGAGCTCCCTGTTTTCCATCCCTAACCCCACAGAGACAAATCATTGCTGTGCTACTTGTGTTAGAATAGCGTGATCGACTCAACAGAAAGTTCTCTGAGCGCAGTGTCTTGAATGTTTTTTAAGCATCCCCCTACCGCCTGCACACTTGTCCAGAGCCTGCCTGTCACATGCAATGCTAGGGCCACAGAAGACAGCCATACGACCCTGCTAAGGGTTACAGATTTCAGGCTGGCTTGTAGGTCGCCCCAAGTATAAAATTCAGTCAATCAGCGATTCAACAAGCAGGCAACAAAAAAAAGTTCCTGGCCTCATGAACTTTATAATAATGCCAGTAAAGGAAAACTTATAATAAGAAAATTAAAAAGTAAAGTTGTCTTATGAATGATGATGACAAGACTGGGCGGGGGAAACATAGTAGAAAGGGTAGGGCAACCAGGGAGGGGGACCGGGAGGGCTTTGTTTTTGTGTTTGCTGTTTTGGCTTGTTTTTTATAGAGTAGTCAGAGAGGGCCTTTCTGGCAAGAGTGAACAGAGAAGCAGGAGTGTGAGACACGCAGATTAAACGCATTCTCATCTGCAAAGCACTTGGAATAGACTTGGCCCGCAGTGAGCACAGTACAGGCGTGCGCTCCCTCCTCGTGGGAGAGCCCCAGACGGAGGGTGAGCAGGTGCACAGACCCCGAGGTGGGAGAAACTGCAAGGAACTCGGCAGGTCTGGAGCTGAGTGTGGATGAAGTCGGGGAAGCCATGTGCTCAGAGAGGTGATGGATTCAGGGAGTGGGGGAGTGGGTTCTAGAGCCTAGAAGGCATGACGAGGACTCTGGTTTTTACTCTGAGTGAGGCAGGGAGCCGCTGGAGAGGCCTAAGGCAAGCAGTTACAGGACTGACTTCTGTTTCTAAAGGCTCGGGCCGCTTGCCACACAGAAACTACAGTGAAGGGGGAGGGGCAGTGGCAAAGGCAGAGACGGAAGCAGGGAAAGGTGTTGGGGGCAACTGCAACAACCCTGGCGAGGGGTGACGGAGACTGGACCAGAGCGGTGGTGCTGGAGGTGGTGAGAACTGTCAGATTTTAGGTATATTTGTAAGATAATTCAATAGGATTTGCTAATAGATTAGATGAGCAGTATGAGAGAATAGGAGGATTCAAGGATAATGGCAAGGTTTTTTGGTTGGTTTTGTTTGTCTTTTGCAAAGGCAAAGAGAGAGATGGCATGGCCATCTATGAGATGCAGAAGATGGCAGTGGAGCAGGATGTGGGGCTTTAGGGGGCTGGGGAATAGGAACCAGGAGTTTAGTTTGGAACATAGTAGGCTGAAAGTGGCAATGAGACTTCCAAGCGGAGGTCCTGAGTGGGCAGCTGGACACATACCTGACGTACAAGGTGGAGATGCACCAAGCTGTTGCTAGCTGACGAGCAGCGTTCAAAGCCACGAGACCAAATTAATTAACACAGGGAGAGAGTACAGAGAACAAAGCCAGGAGGTTCATGGACTAAGCCCTGGGACATTCCAGTCCTGAGAGATCAGAAAAATGAGGTAGAAGAAAAACTGAGAGGAGAGAAAGTTGAGACAGCCAATGCAGAAAGCTCAAGGTTTTTCCATAAAGGAGCAGAGGAACGAGGAAGAGCTGAGGACAGATGAGGAAACAAGAAATGGTCAGGCTGTTTAAGACAAGAGAAATAACAGCATGTTTGCAGGTTGTATCCGTCTACCAGGGCTGCTGTAACAAAGCAGCACAGCGTAGATGGCTTAGACAATAGAAATGTATTTTGTCACAGTCCTGGAGGCTAGAAGTACAAGATCAAAGTGTCATCGGGGTTGGTTTCTTCTCAGGCCTCTCGGCTCAGAGAAGGCTACCCTCCTTTGGTGCCTTCACATGGTCTTTCCTCTGAGTGTGCCTGTGTCTAATCTTCTCTTCCTATAAAGACACCATTCGTATTGGATCAGGGCCCACCCCAGTGACCTCATTTCAACTTGATTAGCTATTTAAGGGCCCTGTCTCTAAATACAGTCACATATTGAAGTAATGGGGGTTAGGTCTTCAAAATATGAATTTTAGGGGAACAAAATTCAGCCTATTGCTATGACAGGGCTGTTGAGAAAGATGCCAGGGAGAATTGCATAGGCAAGGAGGGATGGGATCCGGTGCAAACAGGGAGGAGTGGGCTGCAGGCAGGACATGGGTGGTTCCTCCATGATGACGAGAGAAGCAGAGCCCTTGGTGCAGACACAGGTGGGTGGGTGCGTATGGGGAGAGAACTCACAGAAGTTCTCTTCCAGTTGCATCCGTTTTCTCTGGGAGATTAGGCAGCAAAGTCATCACCAGAGCATGAAGGTAGGAAGGAAGTACTGGGAGACTGAAAAGAGAGAAGGTCTGTACTGGTCATGTGGTGTGATGGGAAAGGGAACGGACCCAAGGGAGATGCAGCATGGAGGTAGCTGGCCAGGATTATAAGCAAACCAGTCGGCATGCATGCATTTTGTTCCCACTATGTTCTGCTGCATAATGTCAGGTGCCTAGCATATGCAAAAACTTGAATCTAACCAGGATGGTATGCAGGGGGTGGGTGTCAGACAGGCATGACAAGGGTGGACTTGGGTGGGCATGTGTGGGGTAGTCACAATGATAGATGATGGCACCTCTGCTGATAGGACCATATATTAGCTTCCTGAGGCTGCACAACAAACTGAGTTACTTAAACAACAGAAATGTGTCATCTCACAGTTTTAGAGGCCACAAGTCTGAAATCCAGGTGGCAGGGTTGGTTCATTTTGAAGGCTGTAAGGAAATGGGAAAGCAGATAAGGCTAAGGAATCAGAAGATTCAGGTGTCTTTCTCACAGAGGAATTAGTTGACAAAATATGATAGGAGAACTCACATTAAGGAAGACTTATGGGGAAAGATGGAAGAATGGGTGATAAAAGTCAGACACAAAGTTAAAAAAGAGGAAGAAAGTGAAGGGCAGATACACAACATCAATAATGTCACAGGCTGAAAAGACACAGATGCAAAAGAGAACAAAGTGCTAAATTTGGCGCTTAGTGGGACAATGAGGAAACCTCAAGACAAGAAAATAGACATTTCCGTACCTGCACCTGGAGTATGTGCTGGCGCAAAGTGACCCAGCCAGTTTTGCTATATTTCAGTGAGAGACTATCAGCTCTGATTAAGAGCATAGAATCTATTCATAGGCTGCATGGGTTCCAGTCCTGCTCTGATGCTTAAATGCTTTTAGCCAAGCTAGTCAAGCTCCCTTCCTCATACAAGGAAGGCTTATCTGAAGACAACTCTTATCTTCTTCATCTATAAAAATGCAGGGTTTGTTCAGAAATCTTAGGGAAGTTCCAGAAATGCTTGTATCCAAATTTTATAGCCACGACTAACCCACACACACACAACCACTGCTGGTTGTGTAACCTACAATTCGTATATCAGGCACACTTAGGAATCACAGACCCTGACCCTCTTCCTTCACGTATCTGACTAAAGATCAGAGGATGGCACCCTCGTTGGAACCTGGCCTGTGTTGTCCTTAACTTTGCAGGGGGAGGCATCAGACCACCCTCTTAGCTGGCTTCTGCCTCCCTGTAGGGTCAGAGCACCCTCCGTGAAGCACAGAGGCCAAGCTGGGCATGTTGTTCCTGGATCTAGTGTAACTGAAGAGAGAGGCCCTGGAGCAGGGTGGTCCATGAGGCACTCAGCTTGGTTTCTAGGTCAGATGCTCTGTTATATTCATAGGATGCTGGTGACGTCCTATGAATATATTCAGGCTAAAATATGTATCTGTGTCCATCTCCCTCACTCAGCTGCAAGTTCCTTGAAGGAAGGCACTGTAGCATTTATCTCTACAATCCCAGCCCTTCCTGGCCTAGAATAGATGCTTAACATCTATTCTAAATGATGAAGTAGGTAGATTCCTGGTTTACAGTAAAGTTCCAGCATCAGACACAACTGGATTCTAGTGCCACCACTAGCACTCAATAACCAGATGACACGGGGCTTATTTCTTCACTTTTCTAAGCTTTATTTCCTCATCTTTAAAATGGGAATAGTGATAGCATCTGCCTCATGGGGTTGCTCTGAGGAATTTTGTTTAATTAGATAACATAAAGAATTCAGCATAGAGCTGGCATACTGTAGACATCAGAATGTCAGGTATTATTATTGATAATGTTCATTGTGCTGAATGGGCTGAGCCTCTAGATGTTATATATAGTTTGTTATATCATGTAGATTTTAAAAATAATCTCAGAAAAGAACTATATAACACAAAGGGAACTCGTACATATTTCTTATAGGTTAAGGACATACTTATTTCAGTGTGTGTGGCATCCTCACATCCCTCCACTGGCTCACATTTCCAAACCAAGCATTTAAAAAAAAAAAAGCAGAGCACAAAGGTAAGAAATTCTAATTTACAGAAAAAAATAGATCCTCTTTTAAGGGAGTTATAGGACCGCATGGTTACCATGGAAACAAGGACACTCCAGACCTAGGAAGATGGTACTAACGTAACAATTACAAAGGACCATTTCAGACTGCAACAAGGAGGCACATACATCTGTTCCTTTTCTATTCAAATATGTGGGAAAGGGCAAATATGCTCCAATCATCAGCCAAACCTGGACAACGTACAACTTAAATAAATTAGATAAAGATGTTTGACGTTTCTCTTAAGTGGTCATAAAATGCAAAATACTTTATCCTAAATGCACTATAGTTTTACAGGCTTAAGACAAGGAGGAAAATGGAGTCTCTTTCCTTCTCGTTCTTGTTTAATTGTTTTTAATGACTAAAAAGCTAGTGGGAGTGCAGGCTGACTCTGGTGTATTTATGGGGGTGAGACGAGGGATGAGGGCACAGCCATTTTCTTTTGCTTTTAAAGTAATTCTTACGTCATGTTTTTTGCAGTTGCGTAGGGTGCACAATTTCATGTTTGTAAAGTCTGGTAGGAGTTCTGATCTCACAGGAAGATATTTTGAAGAGTCAGGAGACAGAGGGTTTGCCTAGCACTACCCTCTCTGATCTATAAAATTGTACTTTGAAGAACATTGGAAAGATGTTTGGCATGTGCTGGCCTCTAATCACAGCATGGTATATAAATTAGGGTTACATGGCCATCACAAATCACACAAACTTAAAATTCTAAGAAGAAAGAATTGTGAAAGGCTTCTCCACCTCAGAGATATTGACATTTAAGGTAAATAATTCTTTGTTGGGGAAAAAGGTTGCCCTGTGCATTGTAGGATGTTTAGCAGTATCCCTGGCCTCTTCCCACCAGATGCCAGGAGCTCCCCACCCTACTCATGACACCCAAAAATGCCTCTAGACATTGCCGCATGTCCCCTCAGGAGCAAACTTGCTGCTGGTTGAGAACCACTGAAATATAGAGATAAATCCACAAATAATCACTTGAAATTTTCCTTTTTTTAAAGAGATTTTGCAAAAAACAATTACTTCTTTTTTTGCAAAGAGTTTCATAAACTGTGAAAATCCAAATTTCTCAACACTTGCCATACTGGAGAAAGCTTTGCTATGTTTAGTCACCAAGCAGAAGCAATAGTACTGGAAGGTTTCCCATGACCAATATCATCAAAAGAGTCACAAATGTTTACATCACTTTATAGCAGAACACAGACAATTTGTTAAGTTTTGAACCCCACTCCACCCTCCTTTAACATCACATGCCTATGATCAAAAGAACCCAAACTCTACACATTTAAGATTTGAACTGTGAGGCAAGATTCCTGAGGCAGGGATTACAGAGGTAAATCTTACTAAGTTGACTTAAGTCTATAGAGTAACTGCTGAAGAAAGAAGCTTGCACAATTCTTTCCAAAGAACAGCACAAAGTTACGTAGATAATTGTTCTGCATTATTAGCTCTGGAGATGACGACCTTAGATATGTGTGGAGTACTGGGGTGCACAGAGATTATGGGTCACTGACACTGATCATTTCCTCTCTGTGTTGGAGTAATCATCATCCTTTGGATTCATTCACAGAAGTCCTTAAGCAAACGCAGAAGCCAGGAGAATTTGTGAAAGAAATCATTTGACTTCTTGCTTCCAGACTCAGTTTCTCAATTCCTCATCACTCATTGTGGGAGGTTAGATTGCTTTATCTCTATGCCCCTTCCCACACTAACACTGCATGTATTTCATTTTGCAAATCCAAGGCACCAAACAATAAATGTTGGGAATGGTAAGAATCCTTAAGACTATGTGTTCCACTTGAATGCTCTTCCCATACTCATATTCAGATTTGCCCAGGCTATGTAGAGATACTATATTCATTTCAGACCAGACAACAAAAATTTCTCTCTGGAAGACATAGGTCACACAGTGTCTTCTATCACAGTGCAAAGGGAAATTCCTCTTCTTCCATTATAACAAGGCCATGAGTTTTTAACACTGGGAAATCGAGGATTTAGTGTAGAGAAAGGAAAATCCCAAAACTCTGGCCTGAAGAATTGCGGAAAGAAGATGTGAAGAAGAGATAGAATTCAATTTTTCTCAAGAACCTTTATTTATGTTGGCTTTTGCTACATATATGAGAATTTAATAAGCAACTATTATATATATTTTTAAAGCAGGGGAGGGAGAATACGTATGTGATAATCTAACTTTTCACATGAGTTGGCACATAGAAAATTTTGCCCTTTTAAAGAGGAAACCTCCCAAACTGGAAAAACTAGGAGACTCAATTCAGACTCTTTCTTCTCAGGTGGTCTTTGGTAGGTTGTTCCAGTACTATTAGAAATACCTCGAATGTGACTATTTCCAAATGCACATCCACAATATAACTTTGGCCAAAATCTTAAGTTGCTGTCTTTCGTTACAATGAAATGATATAACAAAATAAAGAGAGATTATTACTCAGGGTCCTTGGAAACAGACCAGCTCACTGGAGGGAAAACTCTGCTGATAAGGATGAAAATGCAGCCCAAGTACTGAAAGCAAACACTGGATGTGTCTTCACTCCATGACATTGCACGAAATTAGTTTTGATTTCCCTATACAAGAGTGCTATGCATGATTTAAAATAAGGTCTTAGCATGCAGCAAACTCACTGATGAACCCCAAAGGTAAAGAAACCAAAACTGGCAAAGCTGCCTTACTGTATGGGGTAGAATTCAGAGACCCTGCCCTTCAGGGCTTTTCCAGAGGTTTGGGGAAACTCCTTATGATTCTACAAGGACCTTATCCTTTCTACCTTTTTATACTCTTTCTCCACCTGGCCAGATGTCCCACAGCTTTCAAAACATCCTGATAGTTTTTTATATCTATAGTACTACATATTTTTATTGGGACCTTTCAGTGTACTAGGTCTTGTTTAGAGCTCTTGCTATTTTTCATTGTTTGGGTTGGGGATTTTACTTTTATGAGGTGTTAGGACAGAAGAAGGGATGTGTTTTGTTTTCATTTTGTTTTTATTTTGATTGCCACACACTCTTCGAACTCTTGCCCTGATGTTGGCCCCTCTGAAAAGATGATAATCTCATTTCCTGCATCTTAAGAGAAATTCTTAATGGGTCAAGAATCTTAATCAGATTTAGACAGTTATTTTAACCTTCTTTTTCCTACCAATGACATTAAACCCAAGATGACTCAAAATTTGAACTTTTTCAAATATGCTTGAAATAGGTACACGGTTTCAGTTCTGTTGTGGAATAGTCTGTCTGTTCCAAAGAATTTCAGCTTTCCAGTTCCCTTTATTTGTTAGCATTGTATTTGTAGAAAGTATGCCCCTCAACTGGGCATAACTTTAAAAAAATAAATTTAACTTGAGAGTACATGAACTGAATTTTATATATATATATATATATATATATATATATGAAACATTAAAATCTTCCTCCTGAGACCTGTGATTTAAAGAAAGAGACAATGAAAAGACACAATAAAAAGTATTTTCAAAACCACTTGCTTCCAGCCCCCAAATGGGAATCTACTTTCTTTTCTGATTCTGGAGCTGGAGAAAAAAAAAAGAATTTAATTGTGTAATCCCCTACTTTACCCTTGTGGTTGGATCTGAATCTGTGCAACGTATAAGATGTCTCAAAGGAGAACAGAACAGTAGTTTTCTTTATTCTTGGAACACCTGTTAAGAGGTTATAGGAGGTTTTATATACCGCAAGTAGAACTCCAGTCTTTTCTCTCAGGGGAAAAAAAAAGCCTCATTAAAACATATCCTTTGCCAAAGTTTCATTGCTCAAAAGAGTCGATGTAACTTTCAACCCTTAGGCACTCTGCAAATTGTGCTTTCAACCTTTCTAAGAGCCTTCTTGTAAATTCTGAGCTTAAATATATTTCCCATCATTTGCTAGGCTAAAGTGGTTTCTGAATTAATATCTATTTAACCACCACAATAGTTAAATAAGTTATTTCTTAATGAGCCAGCACATTATAGACATAGTTTTCGATCACAGCATACATATAGAGAGAGAGTCATCTCGTAAGTGTAACTGAGAGGTTAGCATAACAAAATGTTCAGGAAAGTCAAACAGGTAACTATTAATATAACATTTAAAATAGAATAAAAATATTACACATTTAGTAATGGGAAACTTCCAATCTATATGGTAGACTGAGCTGATACAGTCCATTCCACTCCAAACACACAGAAATGCTAAATTTAAAAAAACAAATAAATAACAAAAGAAAATTAAGCTGAGAGTGAAAACAAGAAAGAGAAATTTCCAAGTGCCGTAAAGACAGAAAAAACTCAAAACCAGAGGGATGAACTGAAGGCAAATGACTCATAGGGTGTCAGTCTGAGATGTCAGCCCAAGAGGCTGATGCCTGGTTTAACATACTCAGGGAGACAAAATATAAGAACTCAGGCCCAAGAAAACTGGGGGGGAGGGGCCTGAGTTGGGCCTTCTGCATAAAGCCATAAAGGGCCACCCATATTTGAGATGGGGATAGAACACCTCTGTCCACAGGCCTGGGCAAGCTTCACAAATCTGAGGCAGTTATTTGTGAGTCATCAAAGCCTTGACCCCAGCCCACGCTCAGATGTGGGGTCTGATTTCTACTCCCAAGGGGCACAGAAATACAAGAGTGACACATTAACATAAAAATGGTCTGATACACTGAAATCTGTAGGGCCCTGACTGATAGCACCCCCAAAACACTGTATAGGGATACCTCAGTGGCCCAGGGCACCTAGGATTCATGAAGCAACCTCTCCTGCACAGGAGCTGACAACAAAAAATGACAAGAAATCACAAAACAGTGAGAGAACTGGCACCTCAAGAATTAGAGATAGTAGATCTGTTTGAAAAAGAACTTAAGATAATTGTTTACAATATTCAAAAAGATAAAGAAAGGGAAAGAAACCAAAGGTGGGAACAATGTCTTCTGATTTTGAGCATCCTTTTGTCCTTCAAAACACAGAGTGGGCTGGGCGCGGTGGCTCACGCCTGTAATCCTAGCACTCTGGGAGGCTGAGGCGGGCGGATTGTTTGAGCTCAGTTCGAGACCAGCCTGAGCGAGAGCGAGACCCCGTCTCTACTAAAAATAGAAAGAAATGATCTGACAGCTAAAAAAATATATATATATATAAAAATTAGCCGGGCATGGTGGCGCATGCCTGTAGTCCCAGGTACTCGGGAGGCTGAGGCAGTAGGATTGCTTGAGCCCAGGAATTTGAGGTTGCTGTGAGCTAGGCTGACGCCACGGCACTCTAGCCCGAGCAACAGAGTGACACTCTGTCTCAAAAAAAAAAAAAAAAAAACACACAGAGAGTGGAGAGAGGAATAGTTTGAGGAAAGTATATTAAATGGTACTTGAGAAGAACTCATCTGTCTGGCTTGAATAAGCAGTTTGTTTTCAGACAAAGGAATATCCACTGCAGGAAAAACTGTTAATTCACACGAGTAATATCAGGAATTGTGTGGTTACACAGTCTTTTTCCTTGAGCTAGAAAGACTGCACTGACAAGAGTGAAAAGACAAGGAAATCTTTGAATTTTGGGCAAGCTCCAGGCTACAAGTTTCATTTGCCATATACCAGCTTTCATTCTTTTCCAAAGGTGAGGCAAGGGGCCTTGGAAAGAGTTTTTGATTCTTTGTTCTCCCTTTATATTGAAATCACTCATTTGTTCTAATTCTTTCCAGTACTGATAAACTCTATAAAATTTTTTTCAAATCGTGATGACCAAGTGGTTTCCTCTTTCCCTTGTTTCTCATAATCTTCAAATTAGAAATAAATTTCCTAAGCAGAGCCAAGATTGCTATTCCCAAGCAAGTCGTCTGTCTTAGTCAGACAGGCTGCTATAACAAAATGCCGTAGACTGGGTTGATTAAATGAGAGAAGTTTATTTCTCACTGTTCTAGAGGCCAGGAAGTCCACGATCAAAATGCCAGACAATTCGGTTCCTGGTGAGGGCTTCTTGCAAACAGCTGCCTTCTTGGAGTATGCCCATGTGGCAGGTGGGGAGAGTGTGAGAGGGAAGCTTTCTGTTCTCTTCTTATAAGGACACTAACCTCATTATTTGGGCTGCATCATCATCATCATCACCTCATCCAAACCTAATCACCTCCCAAAGGCCTCACCTCCTAACACCATCATATTGGGGATTAAAGCTTCAACATATGAATTTGGGGGAGACGCAAACATTTAGTGCAGAGTATCATCCCATAAACCTGGATTAGAATCTTACTGTTCCTCCTAACTCAATGTCTGATCTTGGGAAAGTTATCAGCAGTTTACTCTCTGTGACATACGGAAAAATAACATTTTCCATTAAAAGTTTGTTGGCAGATTAAATGATACAATAATCGCAGCAAATGCTGGTTTCCTGCCTACCTGTGGGCTTTCTGTCAATAATCGTGAAATACATTGGCTTGGTTTATCCATGAATCATAAACTACTTTTTGTCTAAACAGTAGTCAAAAATATATGATCGACTATTTGACTTTGTGTAATCTCTTTGGATTACCATATAATCCTCAATTATTTTATTCATCACCTGTGTTCAAAGGCTGAATAATTTGCAGTTTGGCCATTGTTTAACAGGACATGTAGGGAGAAGTGGAGGCTCCAGAAAAATCCTTACGGACTATTATGTTAACTGCTTCTGGAATGAAAATTGAATGTTTTCAGAGGTCAATTGATTTTCATTTACCTTATGAACAAAATATAAATACATAACAGAGGATTAAATTGCACTGTCTACCTAGGAAAGTAACTCACTCAACAAAAGGTTCTTTCCCTGTCATTATGAATCTAATTACTTTCTTCAATACAGAGGAGAATATAACCCCAAAAGGGGCCAGAAATGAAACCTCTTCGGAGGTTAGTAAAAAGTCAATATTCAGCATAACAGACAATGTTGATAGAGAACAGCTCATTAAATAACTAGTATGGAATTATAAAGACAACTTTTCATTTAGAAAAAGAAAAGTTGAGACAAGATGAAGCCTAATAATCATTATGAACCTATTATAGAATTAATTGGCAGTCAAGAACTATGTATATTCAGTTGAATCTCATAAAACTTCCAAAACAACAGTGTTTCAGATTTCAACCTAAAAAGCCTCAGAAAAATCACATAGGAACCCTAGAATGAACCAAAACAGAACAAGAAAACAATGGCATTAACATTAGAAGAAATTATTGTGTAAACATTTTCAATATTACTCTGGAGAGATACATTGTATCATAACATATATTTACCCTGTCATATATCATGTCACATCACTCATAACCCCTGAGGTCCAAAATAATAACATAACTATAGAAATTTTTAGAGAGTTCAGCTTAATTTCGATTATTACTCTTGCTTAAAATATTGTCATGCTACCTTGATAGACCCTAAAGCCTTGCTTTGAAACTTTATAGAGAAAAGTTACAAAGAAATTCCGTGTTCTTCCATGACACTAAGTAAGATTAACCAAAGGATTTACTGAATATGTAACTTTCCAAGGAAAACTAGCCCGAAAAGTTCTGTCCAAAACTCTGAGCTGGAAATGCAGGACCAGAAAAAAAAAAAACTGCCCATTAAAAGTATTCACAAAATGTCTCCTTCAATAGCTCTTAAATGATCAGGCTTTGCCATCTGGAACCAATTGCCTTGTGACGGAGAAAAAGATGTTCTAACAAGGATGCTTTGTGATCAAGTGGGTCAAGAAGAAGGGTAAGACCAACTCCTGAAATAGGTAAAGCCCTGTACAGAAATGAGAAAGGAAAAGGTAGATAAAGTAGATTGTCTTTGGCCAGAAATGAAATGAACCAGGCTATGAGTTATATTCTGACCCATTCATGAGCCATCTAAATGGTGACAGATCAAAAACTACCACCATACTTACTTACTCCTTGGGCTTCTGATACATAGAGAAAGATAAGCTTATTATTAGTATAAGTAATCCCATTAGAACATACATTCCATGAGGGCAGCAGCTTCATCTATGTCACACCTTGCACAAAGCAGATCCTCAGCTATTTATTGCATGGATGGATGAATGGATGGATGGATGGTGTTTCTTTCCATTGAACTGCACCCCTGATTTGGGTGCCTTTCCCATCCCTTTTTTAGGTTAACACAAACCAAATCCAAAGGCCCTCAGATTCCAGCACCTTGATTTGAATGGCTGCTATGAAAGCTCACCTCTGGCATGGAAAGTGGATGTGTGACAAAGGGAAAATGCACTCTGGGGGTGTGCATGGTATGTATGTGGGATTCATTCCTAATCCCAACTGAGGTCTAATTTGACCCTTATAATATGAGCAACTAGGATTTTCATAAATTTTATTCTACCTCCTTTAAAAAAATTGTCTAATCTTTATGGACAATTAATCTTTTTTTTTTTTTTTTGAGACAGAATCTCACTCTGTTGCCCTGAGTGGAGTGCCGTGGCATCAGCCTAGCTCACAGCAACCTCAAACTCCTGGACTCAAGCAATCCTCCTGCCTCAGCCTCCCGAGAAGCTGGGACTACAGGTGCACACCACAATGCCCGGCTAATTTTTCTGTTTTTAATAGAGCTGGGGTCTTCCTCTTGCTCAGGCTGGTCTTGAACTCCTGACCTCAAGGGATCCGCCTGCCTCAGCCTCCCAGAGTGCTAGTATTACAGGAGTGAGCGACCGCACCCGGCCTGGACAATTAATCTTAAACAGAGTTTTAAACTAAACTGTGGAGTTTGCCTTTATTTCTGTCTCCTTCCTTCCTTCTTAAAAAAAAAGCTAGATGGAAAGTTTTAAAAGGCAATGCTTTAACAAAAATTCACATATATGTAAAGAAAAGCATATAAAGACCAATTTTTCATCTATGGGAATGATCATTTCATCTTTCTTCTTTATTTTGTTAACATAGCAAATTACACTGAATGGCTTTTAAATATTAAACCAACTTTGCATTTCTGGAATAACTCCCACTTTGTTATGTAATATCTTTTTGAATGTTGGATTTAATTTGCTGATATTTCATTAAGGACTTGATTTCTGTCCATGAGATATATTGGTCTGCAGTGCTATTTTTTTCAGTAATATCTTTGACAGCTTTTGGCATCAGGGCTATGTTGACCTCATAAGGCAGGTTGGGAAGTGGTCCCTCCTCCTCTATTTTCTGAAAGAGTCTGTGTAAGGCTGGCATTTCTTCCTTAAATATTTGCTAGTAGTCACCACTGAAACCACCTAGTTTTCTTAGGGACAAAAATCAGTTTTGATATCACACTTTACCTTTGAGCCACTGTTACTCAATAGACAGTGATAGTGACCGTCAACAATAACTGATGAATTGCCAAGAACAAAACTTGACATGACATTCATAGAAAAAAATGTTCAATTTTTTGTTTTGGGTGAAAGATGACTCGATTGTACAAGAGAAGTAGAAGCCCGGTTAGGTAATCCCTATCCGGCAAGTCACGGCATGCACACCGCACTTTCCAGAGCACACTCTGGATCATTTGTCTTTTCTGTCCCTGGCACTCACGACTACTGCCCATGCTCCTATTCTCCAGCAAAAATAAAACACCATTGAACCTGCCAAGGCATTGAAATTGGTTCAAGGAAATAAAAACTGCCAAGAGTAGGCAGATTTGGATTATTACAGATGTACAAAATTTTTGCTTTTAATCTCCTCATTCCCAAATCCAAGTTAGATTTTTAGGACTCCATTTCACTTATGTACACAGCTGGTGTATGCAGATAACTGCATGCATACACACACACACACGCACACACACACACACACACACACACATTCTCCCTCTTTTGACTTGTCACTTTTTATTTTTCCATTCTCTCTTATGTCTCAACAAAAAATACATTTGTTCCACCTAAAGAACAAGGAAAATGTCTTAAGTTTGAAAAACCATTCACACATGTTTCTGTCAAAAAATAAGACATGGCCATAAAGGAATAAGGCTGAATTATAATGAATAAACTAAAACATATTCATTCCCCCTGTTGGCCGCATATTTACTCTAGTGGTTTTACATTTGCAGTTCATGTAAGGGACTCTCTTCTTAGAACTGCCTTCAACAGCTACACCCCATCCTGACAGTCCTCAGGGGAGTGACATGGATTACTGAGAACAAATGGCAGTCGGGAAGGGCTGTATGGGACCTTTTCCATTTGCCCCTCTAGATCACCCTCCACGCTTCTCCACTCTGCTCTGCATATGTCTCGGGAGGCTGACCCGTATGGGCTGTAGGAAGCAGGCCCCCTGGCTCTCCGGCTTTCTGTCGAGTTTGGACAAAGGCAAGCACCCTCAGAGTTTGAAGGCAAAGAGGAGAGTGAGCTCCGAGATGTGGCTGCCTTCCTCCCTGAAGTCCCCAGGTACAGTGGGAAAGCTCTCACTACATCTCACTCTACATTCCAAAAGCAACTCCCTCCTTTTATCCCATCTGGGCCTAGGGGTATGAGGGCTCCCCAACCCTTGTTGGTTTCCCATTATCCTTTTCACACCATTTATAAACAGACCCTTTATGAAAGGCCCCTCAATTACACACACACACACACACACACACACACGCACGCACACACACACACACACACACAATGTGAGTGAACAATATGTTTCTTTCCCAAACCCTGACTGATAAAAGAGTCAAGTCTGCTGAACAAGGTAGATGGTTAAGCTGGTAACATGTCTTTTCGTATAAAAGATGGTTCGACTATACAATCCCAAGAATAATTTTTAGTATTGCCCATTATTGGCTTTGAAGTTCTTTCCAAAAGAAAAGTTCCAAAATTGTTTAGAGTAGGGACAGCATTATCCGAACATCTGGTCTCCAAAGGTAACTATTTTGATGGATGCACTATTCACTTAGTTATTAAAGTTCTGGATGCTTGTTGTTTTTAACATCTGAAAATATTATCACAGCATTTTATGATACCATTCATCATTTCCCATAAGAAAATAGGTACCTTGGAAATTTTATACGCATAATCGAATTTTTGAATTACACAGGTCCAGATAGGAAAAAGAAGAAATAACTTATTACTATAAATAGAGAGAAAGAAAGAAAAGAGAAAGATTTGAGGGAAGATTTGACATCATGGGATACTGGGAAAGAAATAAGATTATTTCCAAAAAATATATTTCATTAAGTAGACACATGTAAAATTATTTTCATGTTGTGAGGAACAAGTCATCTATGATTTTATTTGTAAAATATGCATATGCTTGAAGAATCATTTATTTCCTTAGACTCTCCAAGAATCAGTTTTCTTTCTTAAAATATTAATATTCAAGACAAAAACTTGAAACTTGACCTGGTGGGTAGTTCTCTGAGTCAGTTAATTTCATAAAGCTGGTGTCAAGCTATTCTCTTTCTTTTCTCTGTACACAATGTACTATATTGAGCTATTATTGTGGTTTAAAAATACATGATGAACATTTTGAATGTTCCCCATGTTTTTAATTTAGATTTACACAATCATAGAAATTAGAGATGGAAATACTAGGATTCTTCCTCTTAATATGAACCGTAGTCCTCAGTCCAGGCTTGGTTCTCCTTTTCTGATTAATGAGCTAAAAGAAGGGAAAATAATCCCTCTGGGCAATTGCTCCCATTATTATTTTAGGATTTCTGGACTAGTGCAATCTCTCTAATGGAGCGCCATTACTTCATTACTTTACCCCTAACAAATCATGTGTTTTTCTTTTGGCATTACACTTTAAACTTATTGGTTGAAAGAGGCTGTGTCTCTATCAGCTGCAGTATATTTGAACAAAAGATGTCATTGCAATTAACTATAATATCAAGATTGGCCTAGAAAAGACAGAGATGTGAAACTCCCCAGTCCACTCAGTTTTGGGGTCATGAAAACAACCAAATTCAGCCTATCCTTTAGTCGTATTTAATTCATATGATGGAATATTGGCACACATAGAATCCTATGTGATTTTTTAAACAATGATATCTATATATTTGACTCCTTTAATCTGCCCAATAATTTAATGTTTCTAGTTCTTTTTTTTTTTTTACCCAAGAGGCAAAATGGACTTTTAAATCCTGTATTACTTTGGAGATTTTCTTAATTTTGCTTTTCTCTCTTAAGTACGGCTCCATATTAAACTTACGTAGCTGAGAGGGACTTTGTAAATCATCTAGTCGCTAACCTCATGTCACACATGAGGAAACTAAATCCAAAGAGTGATTCATCATTATCCCTTTCAAATTTTCTTCTAATATTTACTAACAAGATATAATATACTATACTTTTCAGAATAAAATTTGAAAAACAATACGATCTATGTCCCAGGAGTTAAGCCAAATATTTCTAAAAACAATTTGAAATTCTACTAAAATGTCTTATTTATTTCAAATCAGGGTTATTTGAAAACCAAACTCATTGATGAAGCTGCTCCATCCCAATGTTAATAAACTGAGAGCAATTCTAGACTAATTTGGCCCTTATCATATACTATTATCTAGCTGTATATTTTCATATATGTCTCTTGTGCTTCCAACCAGATTTTAAGCTCTTTCTTCTTTCTATCTCCCAATATACCTTGCTCTCCACTTTCTATGTAATCAACTAGAGTGATTGATGGAAATTACTGGCAACCTAGAATTCACAGGTCTTTATTTTAATTTATTATTAATAAATGGTAAAGCCAACACCGGTTTGGAAAAAAATGAATTAGTATTTACTTTGCTTTAAAAATACACAGAAGAATGAGGTGACTGATCTTAGCAGAAAGAAATTAACACATATCTGGTGAAAATGTAAAAGGGCTTAAAAGTAAACACATGATTTGAACATTGGCACGGGAAGGACTCTAGTAGGTCCCAACAACCTCTTTGGCCAGAATTGTCCTGTTGAACGTTCAGCTTAACACGAGCACTCATGATCAATCAGTGTAATCAAACAGGTAAAATGTTTCCACTTCAACTTGACCTATAAATTCACAGCAGAGAGTATTTTCTCTCTTTGGCTAAAAAAAATTGCATCAGGATGATTCTAATGTAGCAGATTTATTGTTAATTATAAATGCATCCTATATTTTATAGAGCTCATTTGACATTTATTTTTCTGATTTTTTGTTTAAATAAACAGTGGTCTCCGTCATAAGAACCACCATTTGTCTAAAATATTAATTAGTTAAACCTAAAAATGGTTCCCTCTTTATTACTTGTCTGACATTCCTTGGAAAGAATTTTTAACCAATAGGAAAAATTAAAGTTTATCCTGGAGAACACTTTCTTAAGTCTATTGGGCCAGGTCAGTGGGTTTTAAATTTGGCAGTGCCTATAAATTTTAATTTCACTTCACTTTGAAATTTTGCTGAGTGAATAGAACTAACTAAAGAAATCACAGAATGATTGATTATAGGAATTTTTTTCAAATATTGCCTAAAAAGACATCAGAGAGAGTAAGTTTAAAGACAGATTAAACAGAATTTTAAAAAGACAGATACTAACAAAGTGTAGAAGATGAAAAGAGAGATGCAAAAAGAAATATGTTATTCCTCATAGTTATAACTGATATTTCTTTCCTATACTACATAGTCAATACTTAGATGGACTTTGCTAAAGGAATATTTTAGTAATAAAAGTATAAATCAGAATTAAAAGAGTGAAATGAGAAGATTGAGGGATCTACAGAAATTATTCCATACCTGATACAATTGAATATAATTTTTGGCATTATCAGAGATATGAGACCATTTGCTCTCTCAATAGACATCTTCATTTCAAAGATCAGCTTCTCAGGGGAGTCATGAACCCCATAAGTTTTCACAGACTGAGAATATCTACATTAGAGACAAGATCAACCATATGGGAGGGGCAAGAGTCACATGAACATAGACCAAATCACTGTTCCAACATAGAATATTCTGGTAAGAAAAGACTTCAGAAGAATGTGTAGAGGGAAATTTTTATCTGAATCAAATTAAATCTGAATTAAAATTTAAACAGGTCCTCTTCAATTCCCTTCAATCACCAGCAAAAGAATAACACTCAAGACACAAAATAAAGGATAAATACCATTCCCAAGGAAATTTTCTACAGGCATATTTACACAAGAAGGGAGACCTATAGGGTAGAGTGTGCAAAGTAAGAATTTGCCATTGTAAGGCAACTATCTTTATCATAGTTTAAAAATTCATCCCATTTAGCTCAACAGACCCTTTTTAAAGCCCCTATTATGTAGCAAGCTTTGCAGCACAATCCCAGGCTCTGAGAGGGAGGAAAATAAAAAAACAAAGAGCAACAGGAAAGGTAGTTTGCTCTAGGAAATGAAGATAAAATCAGACATAACATAACCTGCATGCTTTCAATCTTCCAAGGAAAGATCGCTGTTAAGAGTGCGATGTTTTTGGCTTGAACAAGTAGCTCAGAAATGCTGATTCTGCACTTGGTCAGGCCCCCTGGGCCTGGACTACAGTGGAGAGTAGCAGTCCTCACTAAACATGGCCATCCTCTCAAGGAGACTCATGAGAACAAGAACAGCTTTCTCATAGCTGTGCCTGGAAACCTCACGGAGAAAAATAGGGATAATTTAAATGCGTAATAGGCAAAAGGAGGCATGAAATCAGCAATACTCTTTCAAAAGCAATTGCAACTCTGGACTTGGGAAAGGGTATTTGACAATGTAACTCATAGCATTTATTTGTCAAATTAATTCAGTGTGGCTGAGATATGAGCAGAGCCACATGAATGAAAATAACCAATAAGCAGGAAGAGGAGAGATGTCTCCCACAAAGATGACATAATAGCTAGTAGGGTGCCATAAAGTCCTAGATTTGTTGGGTATTTTCTTTACGTCATAGGAGCTAGGTATCCCGATTTTGTGGAACTACCTCCTGAGTATTTCTTCACGGATGTCCCTTAAGCTTCTAAAACACATGTCCAAAACCAGATCCATGATTTTAAAATTCCAGTATGGAGGGATATGATTCAGGTTTGTTCAAGGGTCTCTAGGAGCTCAGAGTTAGGAGAACTAACTAACTACATGGTGGATGTCAGAGAAGGTTTCACAGAAGAGGCAGATCTTGAGCCACCTGTGGAAACGTGAGCAGGAGCTCACAGGGGAATGGGTGCAGAAAGAGCATTCCCAGCAAAGAGCAGAGCACAGGGATGCAGGCAGGCAGGAAGAGTAGGGGATGTTCTAAGAACTTCAAAGAACATAGCTGGTGCAAGTGGGGAGACGGGACATGCAACAGAAGAGGAAGCAGGGGTCAAATTATGAAAGGCCCTTTTTAAATTTAAATTGTATCCAGTAGTCAATGGGGAGTTACTAAAGATTCAAAGGAGCGTAATGGGGTCATGTTTGTGTTTCCAAGCGGTCCCTCTGGGAGCAGTGTGGATCAGAGGCATGGAGACTGTCAGCCACACCCAACACGGACTAGCAAAAAGCCGTGGCAGGGACATTGAGCGACACAGCAGATGGGAGAGAGAGCACAAAGGGAGACTCTATAGGACTTCATAAGACAGCAGACAACGGGAGCAAAGGAGAGGCAGGAATTAAGGATAACTCAGAATTCAGGCTTGTGTGAACAGCTGGGCAACAACCTAAGCAGACAAGATCGCAAACAGGGGAGAAGAAGGAGCAGGCTTTGGGGCAGGGCGAGAGGCAGTGAGAGCTCTTCTGGACGTGCTGAGGTCCCAGTGGGTCTTTCTGGTGGAAATGTCAAGGAGGAAATAAAGAGACAGATCTGGAGCTGGGAACAAAGGTCTCAGCAGTGGTAAGGATGGGGGAGCCACAGGCCTGGCTGTGGTGTGCCGTGGGAATAATGGGCATGTCCAAGTGAGGCTGAGTTAAGAAGAGGGCTGAAGACAGAACCCTGGTGGCATGAAGCAGCATCCTGGGGGCCAGTCTGGATAGAGACCCACCTCTTTACCCATAAGAAGCTACCCTAATCAGAGGGAGAAAGGGTGGATGGTGGTCCCAAGAGGGGGTGTCCACCCTTTGTGAAGTTCTGGGACTGGATCTGCAGGGAGGAGCCTTTCAGCAACACAACTACTAGGCACCAGGTGCACGTAGAGCAATGGATTCTCGGGAGCCGGGTAAGGGGCACCACCATAACCGCATCACCAATGTAGAGTTGAAAGTGCCCCATGTGAGCCAGGAGCCAAGGCCAAAAGCTGATGGATGAGGTTAGGGTGTGTGGTGATGTGTGCCAGCTTGTGCATATAGTTGATCCTCATTATTGCCAAATCCTCTATTTGCAAATTTGCCCACTAAAAATGTATCTGTAACCCCCAAAGTCAATACTCATAGCACTTTTGGGGTCATTCATGGACATGTAGGGAGTGGCCAAAAAATTGACACCCTGACATGCATGTTTCCAGCTGAGGTAGAACAAGTCGATGCTCTGCCTTCTTGTTCCAGCTCTCATGCCACCAACAAGTCTCCTTTCCACGGTCTATTTAGCACCAAATTTTTCACGTTTGTGCTTTTTTTGGCGATTCAGCTGTTTAATATGGCCCCCAGCCATAGTGCTGAAGTGGCGTCTAGTGCGCCTAAGCACAAAAAAACTGTGATGTGCCTTATGAAGAAAATAAGTGTGGTAGATAAGCCTCTTTCAGGCATGAGTTACAGCGCTGTTGGCCATGAGTTCAACGCTGATGAATCAACAGCATATATTACATAAAGTGTCTTTAAACAGACACACACGTAAACCAAGTTATGTACTAATTATTTGATGAAAATGTTGTGACCAGAGGCTCACAGGAACCTGACCCTGTGTTTCCCGTAGGAGCAACGGTTCAGTATTTGTGGCACCTTACAGAACATAACTACCGCAAATGATGAGAATTGACAGTATAGGTACTAGGCTGGAATGAGCCGAGAACCACGTCAGTCCTAAATGAAATTCTTAATTTACTCAAAATGGTTCATTATATTAATACAAGCACAGAAGTTTTGGGGTTGAGGGGAAATTGAGTTTTTATTTGGGTTTCTCAGGACAAAAAAAAAAATTCTCTTTGAACTACCTGATCATTGACTGCAGTCCTATGAACTGAAGATATAAAAGTACATCGTGGAGTCTGGGGTCCATCTATACACTTGCTCTGTGGCCTTGGACAAGAATTTTCCCTCTCTGAATCCTCACACTTCTCTGTGAAATGAGGCAATGACAGCACGTGACCTCTCAGATCCCTGTCAGCTCTGACGGTTCATGCTTCTGCAATTCCCAAAGCAAGGGAGAGTTGCCATCAGTTATGGCTTCAGGGTTGTATAAGGCTTACGAAGAAGTATCTACTGGATGTGCATTTTCCTGAGCAGCACAGGGACAGATTCATTAGATTATTGATTTAAGGATTCTGAGACTCTTATCTAGCTTTAACCTCAATGACAGGAAATAACCCCAAAGGAAAACTGTAAAACTGACAAAGTAAAATATCCTCAATTATTTCAAATGTAATGGAATTAAAAATAGAAAGAAACAGAACAAAGGGAAGAGCGCCTAATTGTAATTATTTAAAGCAAATGGCTTGAGTGATCGAAGCTGAACCCCAGCGACATGCATGCCAGGCTGTCCCGAGAATCCTGATTCTGTCTTTTAGATCTCTCCAGAGCACCCCAGCGTATCTCACCCACAATCGCGTGCTCCATTAAGCACTTGGCAAAGGACTCAATGGACATGTGTAACCCAGACGTTTCTGTGGAAGGTTCGTCCTCCCAGATGGAGTCTTCATCTTCAGAATGTGTACAGGATTAAGATGTAATCCATCGTTTCAAAGAATACCATGATGCACGAAATAAAATGCTCAAGTGTAGTTTTCCTCCAAAGAATTCTTTAACTCTAGTGGATACATTAATAAACAGAATCCCATATTTAATGAAAGGTATCCCATCCAAATTGTCATAGGATAACTACAGGTAGTGGAAAAGATTGAACAGAGTACACACACACACACACACACACACACACACAAGAAAATCGGCTTGCTTTGCCCTTTTCTTTAGCCAATGAGAAAATTGCCATAGCTACATGCAGGCCAATACCTAACATCTGTGGGGGTCCAGCCACCTTCCCTTCCCCCTTATCCATCCTACACATGGACAGGATCTAGTATGCAAGTGTGCACCACCAGTGACAGCATAGTCAACACTCAAAAAGACAGACCTACAGAAGCCCTTGCAGGTTCCGGTCGTGAGCTCAGGACCCCTGGGCTAGGGAATTTGAGATCTTGGGTCCCCAGGATGTGGTCTGGAGGCAGAGTGTGGGCTCCAGGTGAGCATCTCCCTTGGTTCCTCAGGCTCTTCACACCATGCGGAGGGACACAGCTGACTTGGCATATGTGTACCTCTCTCAAGATGCCACTCTATGCTTTCGCCATACATGATAATGCACATGTCTTTTGGTGGCTTTCCTAAACACCCTTCCAACTCTAAATGTCTCAGCGCATCAAAAGTTGTCCCTCTTGGAGGATTCAAAGCATAACAACATGATGCAATATTGTAATCTATCCATAAATTTATGAAAACACACTGGACTGGACTTTTTGGGGAAAGAGTGTAGTGTCTCCTATACAGAAGCAGCTGAAGATGTCAAATAAATAAAATGAATGTTTCACTGAGAAACAACTGTATATTCTTATTAATACTTATAAAATACAGAAAAGCATAATCACTGCTCTGTCTCCATGTAATAAACTTCCCTAGAAGTACCATGAAAGCTCTATGACCGTTGGACCCATGCTTCTCTGGCACCAGACCCAGTGCCTGGCATCTAGCGGATGATCAATAAATATTTGTTGAATAAATAAATTTAATTCACTCTTTTAATCTGCAGAACTTCAGCACCTTTGCTGTAAACAATTGGTTTAATTTCAAACTCCACATAATAAAATAGACCACTGTTCCCTATCCCATGTCTCTTTCTGTGACTACAAATGGTTTTAATCTTAGGAAATGCACGTAGCCACATGGCGTGTCATTGTTTGCTCAGCTAGTCTTCATTATGAGGGCCCAATTTACTTACATAGTGCTCTTTAAAAGGTTATGTGAGCTTTCAGCTTTTGGCTTCAGGAAACAGACCCGGCCCTGGCAGCAGCGGCTGTGAGGAGCAGACATCAGCCAGACCGACGGAGGAGGACGAGGTGACCCATCGTCACCTTTCCAACAGATGATCTTCACCACGCAGCATCTGATGGGAGCGACCAAGATCCACGGGCTTTCAGATTAGTTTACTTTGCTCTTGTCATCTTTTCCTCCCCGAGCGTCGTGGCACTCAGACTTCTACACACCATACCAAGCAACCGCTGAAGCAGACACAAGAGGACCCTCGACCCTGTTGGGAGCCGGGGAACCGTGGAAAGGTAGGATCTGTTTTGTTGCTTAGCCCAAGATAAAAGATATTAAAACCATTTAGATTTTTTTAATTGATACTTACAGCCCTGTAACTGAACATCCAAAAGAAAAACAGTTTTTAAATTACAAACTTAGTTGAAAGACCTGTAATAATAACATTGTGATTGTGCTGTTAGATGGAATGAAGTAAGGTACAGAACTGTAAGCATGGTACACTCAGGGCTGGTGGTCAGTCCAGACGTGCTGGCGTGGCCAGCGTGGACTAGTTCCGCTACATGGTGTCCGCCTGCTACACTGGCCCCTCCTCTGGGGTCCCTCAGCCATCCCCACCATCCAGCCACTAAAGGGTTACAATGGGTCAGTGTCCCTGTTATACAGGTTGTTCAACTCTGCAAAATATCATCACTGAATATGATCCTACTTTTTTAACTTATTTATACTTCTTTGTGTATGTGAGAGAGAGAGAGAGAGAGAGAGAGAGAATACACCAAAATGCATACTAGTAATTACACTGAGAATTGGAATTGTGAGCGATTTTACTTTCTTCTTTATGTTTTTAGGGTCTCCATAGTTTTCCACACTAAGCATATGTAATCTTTATGGCCAGAGAAAAGAAGAGTAAGAATGTTATTTGTTGAAAGAGAGAGATCCTTAAAGGAAAATAAATCATCCCACTATTCAGTCGTACCTAATTCATTCCTGGTAGCAATTTACTAAATATGATATACACTAATTTAATAAATATGTCTTGGATGCCTACTATGAACATAGCATACAGAATACCAAGTAATATAAAGCATGACCTCTGTCAAGGAGTTCACAGTCTAGTTGGGTGGTAAGACACACACACACACACACACACATACACACACATACACACACAGACACACACAACCTTTCCAGTCTTTGCTCAAATATCCTCGTCCCCAGGAGGCCTGCCCTGACCAGCCCATTCAGTGCTGCAGCCCCACCCCCGCCCAGACCACCAGCCTCTCTTTACCCAGCCCTAATCTTTCTCTTTCCTGACTGCGCAGCACCTTCTGAAAGAGCCCTGAAGCCGTACGAGGCAGTGTATTAACGGTGCCCACCGACGCTGTAGGCTGTCAGGGGAAGAGAAAGGAACAGAGACCTAGATGTTCCAAGAAAGTGCTATGGAGGAAGTGGAAAAAAGGATGAGGAGGAAGAATATGTCAGACTTGGAAGAATTAATTTACCTAATCCTCAAGCACCTAATTCTTGGGGATAAATGAAAGACGATAAAATAGCAAGCCGATTTTTATTAATTAAAGGGCACTTCAGTCATCAGAGTAACTGCTTCACTTGTCATTACAGTTTCAGGAACAGGGAAATTTAATTCCTTAACTCCAGTGATTACAAAAGCTAAGGTTCTCTAACCAAAAATCCAAGTGGACTTTGGAATTCAGGTTCCACATGCGTTACCTCTGTGACCCACGGCAAGATAGTAACACCTCCAAACCTCAGTTTCCCCATCTATAATGAGGACAATAGCAGAACCCACCGCAACGGATTGAATGACAGGGTGGTCATACAGCACTTCACCCAGCGCCTGGAAGGGACGAATGGGGCGGTGCTGAGAGGGAAGGAGGAGCGACTTGACGTTGGTCACACGCAGCGCTCAGCATTAGCCATCCACCTCCTGCTGCTGTCTCAGTCCATTCCCACACCGGCCTCTTCTCAGTTCTTCTGTGTGCAAAGCTGTGACAACCACCATGCAGTGACAGTCCCAACATCTGTTGCTGAGTAAGACACGCATCTTTACTAACTTCCACCCCATCTCCTCCCGGGAGAGACTTCCTTTGTTTCGCCAGCCCCTGTAATCTGCTGGCATGTCTGACAGGTGCCAGCAGAACAAGTGATGAAACGTGAGGGCACTCACACATTCAGTGAGTGTGGATGTCCTCAGCATCGCAGGGACATGGAGAACAGTTCTGCTCTCCTCCTACCCCCAAAGTTGCAGAACACCCTGGAACTGCTCGATTTGTAGAAAGAATACCCTAAGTGACAACACTCCCCTCCAGCCATCCAGCAGACCCTCAGAATAGTCATGTTCCTCTGAGAGGGGAGGGCCTCCTTAATCATGCCAGGGTATGAGGGATGTCTGGGCTTGAGGGAGCTTCAGATGCTCTTATCATGCAGCTTTAAGAAGGTCACACAGGAGAAGGTAGTAGTCTTTTCAAGAGATCAGTTTGGACTTAACATCCAGGCCTCCGTGTTTTTTGTAAGTGAGACACCACTTTTCTTGGTAGTCCTCAGAAAATGAGCAGAACATGTGTTCCACAGATTTCTTGAAATCAGTTTCTCTGCTATGGGACAAAAAGGTCAAATGTCTTCTTTGTCCCAAAGGGGAATGGTTATTTTCGGTGTCAGAACACATGTGTTAGCATCTTCTCTGCCCTCTCTGTGCTGGGGATATGGGACTGTCAGCTCATGCGACATTTATATTCCACAGGATCACAGTCAATCATTCAGAAATTCAATTTTACTTCTACCTCGGGTAACACTTTGCCTGGTCACTACAGTTAGCATGTCCATCTGGTCTACAGCCTCTCCGATTCAAGAAAAGACTTAAATAATGTCATGAATCTAAAACTAGAAGAAACCATTCTGATTGGCCCCAGAACTGAATGTATTTTTGAACTCAATTTTGAACCAAGTGCTTTTCTAAGCTCTCTTGAATCTATCTAAAGCCGAACCAAATCTAGTTTTCTAATTATTAATCTGGAACTTAACTAGAATTTAAAAAACAAAAAACTATTCTCTGAACCACATGTACCCAAAACCAACTCTTCATGCCATTTGAGTAAAGCAGTTGTGCAACATCCTGGCGTCACGTGCTTCTTCTGGAGCAGGGTGGGGCTTGACGCCTGAAATAATCGATTATTACTGGAGTGAAAAGCATAAAAAGTGGGAGAAGATGGAACTTTAAGCTGCTGCTCAGTCAAGTCAGTGGTCTGAAATAAATCAGACCAGAGGTCCTCAGTAGCAATATGCTCTATTCAGGTAACATCAGAAATAGGTCATGAGTCAACACCAGGTGAGCCCATCAGAGGCTGGACATAAGTGGACGTGATGGGCTGGGTGGGCAGGAAAGAACCAGGTGGATCATTCAGGAGGCCAAGTGACGCTGGATTTGAGAGTCTGGGCCAGGAACTTGGAGGTTAGCAGGAAATGGAGGAAGAGAGAATAACATGTAAGAAAGTAAAGTTAGTAGACGTGAAAGGCCAATGTCCAAAAAGAACTTGATAATGGTGGAAAGTTTTCGGATTACTGAGAAGATGCAAGCTGACTGGTCTAGCCAGGGTGGCTTAGGCCCAGGTGGCCAGGAGTTGGCTTATACAAGTTCCTAAAGGCTGTCCTGACTCACAGCTGGGATTCCAGAGAATATGTACATCCTACATATAAGATATGCACTTGAAGCATGCTTTTTGAATGAATGAATGAGCTCTGCAGATCTGAGGTATGGGTTTGCTATTATTATTTTTATAGGTACAATATGTAATCCACTCAGACAAGAATAAGTCTTGTAAAGATAGTATCTCTAGGAAGTGCTGCTGGTCTGGTTTCTCTCCTTTTTGAAATTAGACTCTTGACTCTAATAGTAGATACCACCTGGTATTTCTCTTTAACACTACTGGAGGGGTTCTTTAATTCTAAACTTAATACAGGTAAGCTTTAAGAACAATATGCAACTACTCTTCATAATTCTATATAACCAAGCATAGCACATGCTCAGAGAGTTGTGATACCAACGTCTGGCTCGTTCTCACTGAGAAGCCACTAAAGGAACAGTTGTGGTGTCATAAGGATTTCTGGATATCACATGTTTTCTTGTCCCAAAGCCTGATTTGTCCAATACAATCCCTCTTCTGGAAGCACATTTCAGATAAAATCTCCTACCTGCTCAGAAAGAAGCCAATGATCTCCCACCATCAATTAAATAAAATCCATATTCTAGCATATCTTTGGTCTTCTCTTCCATGATCTCCTTCCATATATCTTTCATACTGGCCATGCAGAACTACCTGCTGTGTTCATCCAGCTCTCACTTTTTCACCTGTATGCTTTGCTCAATAAGCTCCTCAGCCTGGAACCTTTTCCCATTTCTGTTCCCTGAGTTTAAATCCCACCTATCCCAGGTCATAGGCCCCTCCCTTGACTATCTCTAGTTCCAAGCAGCTCAGTCCCTTGCATTGTGATTTCAAGCGTTGCTGCAGTAAATTTTCTGCACGTCCTACCTTTGGGTCAGATGATCATATTTGACCCAATCCCATGTAGTTTTGAGGAAATGTGTCAATTGTACAGCACTCTCAGGAAGAAATGCACTTAACATATGAGCGACTGCCTAAATGAGAGAGAAAGAGAGAACACACTTTTACAATGGTCCAAAAGTGTCATGTTTCAGACATGTCAAGTTAGGGACATGTCTCATGACACACAAATCTCTGCTCAAAATAAATAAATAAATAAATAAAACAAAGCAAATCTCTACTCAAAAACTTAAGTATTCTACCAGATGGATGAAGGGTGTGATTACAAAGGGACAGCACAAGGGAGTTTTTAGGGGTGATGAAACTGTTCTGTAACCTGACTGTGGTGGTAGTAACACAAATCCATAAATGTGTTAAAATTGATATAACTGAACATAAAAAATGAAAAAATCAATTTTACTGTATGATAATTTTTTAAAATATTTACGTGTTTTACCAGAGACATGAACTATGCATTATGATTAGTCATTATTTTTCTGAAAATAGGATCAACCAGGGTCTAAATAACAACTCACCTTTTGCATCCATCTAGCTATAAGGAGATAAACAGCATTGGTTGTGTGTTGGGGAGAAAGGGGAGGGAGCTGGGGGAAAGAAAATGATTTTTGCCAAACAATACTGTACAGTTTGAAAACTTTGGCCTTTAGTGTACATAGCACCAGACTTAATTTGCAATTTCCTTTCTCACATACCTTAAAACAAGACCTTAATATAAATATAGCATACAGATTTTATATATAGCTTTTCTTCACCTGACCTAGACCTTTATATTTATTTTCATTCATTATTTCTTATCTAATTAGTTTAGTTATTTCAACTAAACCTGGCTGCAGGTGACGCAGGCAATTTGTTTCAGAGCCATAAAACTATGCGCGTTTTTATTGTTACTAGAGTTTTCCAAAGTATGCAGTAATTTCATCAGTTGTGACAGACTTTATCAGATTAATAATTCATTTCTGTATTATTGCTGATTCGATGACTATAGTAAAATTTAGATATGCGAATCATAAAGTTTCTAACATGGTATCTTTTCCATTGTTTACGTTAACCTAATTTCCATCCTCAGCTAATTCTATAACAATCCTAATTGAAATCCACAAGGCATAGTTAAAATTCAGACTCAAGTGAGAAAGGATTTAAATGAGTTCTTAATGGAACCCAGAGACCTGCCAAATTTAAAAGCTGCCTAATTCCTAGCTAGGTTATAAAAGACTTTCAACAGAGAAATGGCGCAAGCCCAGGATCTCAGCAGATCTTACTGAGGGTCACAGTGGCCAGGCCAAGTTTTGATTTTTTGTTTTTGTTTGGTTTTGCTTTGTTCCACAGAGCATGCAAAGACAAACAAAATGTGAAAACTCTCCTTTTATGAATTTTCTAAAAAGCACTTTCACTCAGCGAGGTTATATACACTGTTTTATGGTGTGTTCTCTATTTTGCATAACAGCAATTAGGATATATAACCAACAACAAAATGACTAAAATGTGGGGTTTGGGAAATTCTTAGCAAAGTGTTCATGGTGAATTAACTTCCATGCTGAATCAATGTACTCCCTGTGCATGAAGTCACTGGGCCTTAGAAGGGTAAAAACAAACAAAAAAAAAAAGTTTCTGTTAAAGACAAAATTGTTGCCTCAGTCAAAATTGCTTTAATGGAGGGCAATTTGATGTAAGAAAAATTTAATAGTGGCTAGGCTAAAACCAAAAATCAATATATAGAAAGAGGGAGGGGCAGATTTTTTCCAATCATACACATCTAAACTTTCACAGCTTTAAAAGTGCTTAGCCTTTTTCTCCAATTTTGTCTTCGTACCTTTCTTACCCTGGGAAAAAAAAAAAATTTTAATGGTAAGGTTCAAGAACCCTCTCCCAGAAAAAACAATTGTGTCTTTCCAGGATTCTCCTACCGATTTCTCCCTAAAAAATTTTAGATCAAAAGTCTAAGGAAATTCCTGCCCAGAAAAAAAATACAACTATGTAAACTTTAAAATGCACAGTTTCACAGTATAACATACAAATAACCAGCACATACAAATAAGGGAAAGCTTTCTTTAGTCCAGACATTGCAATTGTGTAAGGCACACTAATAAATCATAGCTGTAAAGTAGAGGTCACATTTTGGGCCTCTTTTCTGGTGCTGCTACCCCAGATAGCTAGAATATGGCTCTACAAGAGCACATGGGACTCAGCAATCATCGATTCAGTGAACCAGCCATGAAATGTGCTCCCATGTCCATCATCTAGAAGAAATCGGAATGTGTCTAAAGAAAACCAGGCCATGGAACTAAGAGAAGCTGTCTCACTGGCTTCCCCTTTCCAGCCATCTGCATATGACTGTTACTGGGGTACCAAAATGATTTCTCCTGGCAGAGCCTCCTGTTTCCTTAGCCTCTGACAACAATGATCTCATTATTGCTGACCCATCGCAAGGAGGGGAACGCCTGCTTCCAACTATTGTTTCCAAGAGAGGTGATGGATTTGTGCAGAGCCATCCACATTCTCCTGGGCTCGCTTGTGACTAGCTGGTGGAGAAAAGACATAAGCTATGGCCAAAGAATAGGGCAAAGCAGTAAACAGTTTACCGTTTAAATACTGTAAAGCACAGACGAGTTCTGTAAATGGTATGGTCTTTGTTTGCAAAATTAAGTCAAGAGTTAAAGTAATTACATAACAATTTCAAGTAAAACACACACGCAAACTCCCAAAATGCCTTGCCTCAACTAATAGTAGACAGGAAGCTTTTATAATGAATTAATTAGGAACTAAAAATTAACTTTTTAAACTAAACTTCTAGAGTTAACTTTTATGCTTTAATGTTTATACATCTAGCAAACAAGTCTTTGATCACAAATTTTCTTTTGGAATTGCCTCAGTTCTCTGCTTTGTTATCTCAACATGGTGGTGTTGAAAGGGAATTTGGAGGTTATCCACATCAATCTTTCTGTTTCACAGAATGAAAGGGGCTGGATGGCTACGCACTCTGAAACGGGAGGACCAAGAGCTGACCATGGCACCTGACCTCCAAGCTAATGTTCACTGCACTACAGCAAGCTGACTCCACTGATTTACAGCTTAATTCTCTAACACAAAGAGTGAAAAGGAGAGAGAAAGAGCATTTATCCTTTTGACTTGAGTGCCATGTGAATGTCATTTTATTCCCCTACGGTTTTTGGGTCTCAGATCCTAGATAGACCCATCCATGCCTCCTCAGTCTGAAATGAAGAGTATGTGGCAGTCTACTAGAGACATATAAGCAGCCTCAAAATCAACACTGGAAGTGTTTACTCTATAAATCCTGTCTTGTTAAGTTAAAAATTGAATAGTGGGTGGGGATCCATGATCCTTCAACCCAGCCACCCCCTTCGATGTTTCTGAAAGTGATGCACATCCAGAGAAGAAGACCATGAAAACGCACTCTTTTGTTACCCAGAGCCTTTGCCCGAAACCCCATGAAAGCAATACTTAGATCAAGGCCAGAGAAAGGCCAGGTGGCTTCTGATCCCTGTATTCATTCCTCCACCCCACATCGAAATCTTCTCTTCATCTTATCACTCTGATCACGTGCAAAGGTTAGTCCACGGAAATGTGCCATGGGAAATGGAGGGAAGGCAAAAGTTTCCCTGTAGAGCCTAGAGCTGGTCTAACCTACCACAAGGCCTCTTCAGGGCAGGGCAAGTCCCTAGGAAGGAAAAGTCTAAAATGAGACCACCACAAGTCCAGACCTTGAACTCATTCCCCAATTACACCAAAGCTCCACAGCCTCATACTGTGGGCCGACATGTATCCTTGACACTGGTTCACTCTTATCAGAGCTCCTCCTCTTGACTGGTGCTGGGGGAGGAAAAGCAAACACAAAACCTTGCACTCCCACTAAAGTCAAATTCCCCATTTAACTCTGTCTAGTGTCAACACACCCCAACTTAGACTAGACTTAAATAGAAGCCTATGTACGCACCAGACACCCAGCATCATCTCTCCCCTGATTTTAATTGATAGAAATGATCCTTCCATTGCCTTTAAATAGCCATTTGCTCTTGCTCAGGCATAGATGATGAAGGATATCCACCCTCTCTGAAAACATAATACAATCCTGTACCTGATCTTGGAGCCTTAAATTTTTCTCTTGAGTCCTGAGCTCTCGCACATTCATTTGGAAGTGGGAAAGGAAATTTAATCCAAACCATTGGGAGAAAAATATAGTCTAAACCACTGAGTAAACAAAACAAAACAAAACAAACAACAGCAACAACAACAAAAAAAAAAACCTTATTTCTTCTTTTGGATTGTAGTCTCACACTTACATTCAAGCTTCTTTTGTTAGCCTTAGTGCATCTCCCAGTGGGGTTCAAGCTGCCATGATGCCATGATAAACTTAACGAGCCGTCAAAGCATGCCACTTAGTCCAGAAGGGCGTCTGGCCAGGTCCCATCCTCCTCTCACATCAACCCACTCTGAAACTCTACTTTCTGAAACCTCTTCCCATTCTCATGCTTAGGTCCATTTGGTGGAAATGTTCTGAGTGAAAACTGGACAGCATCTTGTTAGGTCGGGTGGCTCTTTGTTTGGCCAGAAGGAAAGCCAACATGTAAATAGTCTCACTTTGCCAATTTTCTGTATACAAAGTGATTTCTCACTTGAAAAGTTCCAACATTCTAGAGGAGAAGCCCATATGGTCTAAGTTCTGAGTTTATGAGGGTCACATTGGGTCGGTGGCCCACCAACAGTTGCTGCCACCTGAGAAAAAGCACAACTTCATAGAAATATGTTGTTACAGGTTGACCAGATTTTGGAGACCCAGAAGAGCAAGAAAAGTTTAACTATTTCGGTTCCACATCAATGGTAGATAGTCACTCAGTCAAGGGTCCTATCATATAATACAATCTGGATATTACTTAGAAGTGTTGAATCCAACCTGTCCACATAAAGAATTGTCTGTTTCCCCGTTTGATGTATTGGCTATTGTTACCCTCAACTATTACGTCTCAGAAGAGTCGTGGCTTAACAAACTTTTTCAATTCTTGGAATATGGGTACATTAAAATCACCAAGATGTCATTCTTCCTGAGAGCAAAAACATCCATCTTCACCCCGTTGGCAGACTGTTGACCCTTCTCTAACTTTGGGAAAATGTCTTACTGGCCACCATTTTCTAAGTGGTAGAGCTGAGAACAGGACCCAACTTCCTGGCTCTCGTGGTTTAATCCACAGATCTTCTTGGTTTTAGAATTACATATACGCTTTTGGTGTGCCTCTTTGGCTCCAGCCACATTATCAAACTATTATTACCTAACAATACTCCCATTAATCACTGTGACAGATGGAAACCAGTCTTGGTCATGTTCTCTGAACTCAATGTCAAATAGTCCCAATGCTAATGGAGATGACGCCAGCCACAAATTAGCTTTAAAAGCTTCTGTTTATCCCCCCACCCCCTTTCCTATTACTCTTCATTGCAGCACCTTTTTCTTGTCACAAGACTCCACAATTATACGTGAAACAACTCCTTGTGGAATTTTGGGAAATGGTTTTCTGTTGACAGACACCATATAATGATGATAAACGATGGACAAGTCAGCAGTCTTAAAGCCGTTATTCCCCTAGCAGCACACTTCTAAATACAGGGAGTATTTCCACAGGCTTAAGCAGCAGAAAGCAGCAAACCTGGAAAAAATTCTCCATGCAGCCTCCCTTCACAGACTAGGGAAAAGAAGTGATACTAAACAGAAAATGTAAATCACCTGTGAGGTAATACGCCCTAAATGATGCCTTGAGAGTGTTGAGGGTACATAAACAGTTCCTTTACAAAAGAGCTTTGTTCTGACTTAACCGTGAATGGGGATGTTGGTTCCCCTTGCCTCCCTGAATAAATTACAGCTTGGAGTAGAGTTCCACATGAGAGTGAATGTCTTCCTCTGAAAAGATGCAGATATGCTTTTTAAACTCTTTTGCTTGAAAGCCATTTGATATCCTAACCTCATAAGAAGATATTAGACATGTAACTCCACATAATTAATGGGTTATTAGATGAAGGAAAACATATAATAAAAAGGCCAGTCCAGGAAAGCATAGAGCAATTAATAAAACTTTCTGGCCGGGCGCGGTGGCTCACGCCTGTAATCCTAGCACTCTGGGAGGCCGAGGCAGGCGGATTGTTTGAGCTCAGGAGTTCGAGACCAGCCTGAGCAAGAGCGAGACCCCATCTCTACTAAAAATAGAAAGAAATTATCTGGCCAACTAAAAATATATAGAAAAAATTAGCCGGGCATGGTGGTGCATGCCTGTAGTTCCAGCTACTCGGGAGGCTGAGGCAGTAGGATCGCTTAAGCCCAGGAGTTTGAGGTTGCTGTGAGCTAGGCTGACGCCACGGCACTTACTCTAGCCCGGGCAACAAAGCAAGACTCTGTCTCAAAAAAATAAATAAATAAATAAAAATTAAAAAATAAAATAAAACTTTCTCTGCTGCTCACCCTGAACGGTACTAAAAACACTTCAAAAGATGGTGTTTCACCATCCAGGCTTTCTGGATGAGGATGTTCTTTACTGCATCCTTTGAGAGATAAAAAAAGAAAGCATCATAAAAGAGAACACTCCAAAAGTTGCTCCTGCCCTTGCTATTGGCATCACTCCTGATATCTTGTTGGTTGATTCAGTCACTAAGTACCACAGGCAAATAGAGCTTCCAAGTCCAATACAGTAGCCACTAAGCACATGTGATGATTTAAACTTTAAATTGGTTGAAATTAAATAAAACAAAATTCATTTTTCAGTTGCAGTAGCCACATTCCAAGTATTTGATAGGCACATGTGACTAGTGGCTACCATATCGAATAGTGCAGATGATAAGAACATTTTCACCAGTTCTGTGGGACAGCACTGGCAGAGAGCATCCATTCATTTGTCCACTCAGGAAATATGTATCGAATATAATGGTCACCAAAGCAAAGTGTGTGCACTCAATGAATTTACATTCTATAAGTAGTAAACAGAAAAGAAACAATTAAACATCTAAATGAACAAGACTGTTTTCCCTAGCATTAATTGCTGTTAAAAAATACAACCAGTTGACAAGGTAAACAACAACTAGACCCAGGGGGAAGGGTAGGATGGGGATTAGTTTTCATCAGGTGGCCACTGAAGCCCTCTGAGGAGGTCACATCTAAGCAGAGCCTCAAATGACAAGAGTCAGCCATGGAAACCAGGGACAGAGCATTCCAGTGAGAGGCAAGAGAGTGTGCTCAGGCCCTAATGCAGCAACCACTTGAAGCGTCCAAGAGGCAGGAGGAGGGCAAGGTGGCTGGGACGTAGACAGATGTGTGGCAGGAGGTGACATCAGATCCACAGCACAGGCCAGGTCTGGTAGGGCCTCGGCAGTCACAAGGGAGGGTTCAGAGTTTATCCTTCAAGGAAGCAAATGTAACACTCCCTTAAAACCTCTCGGTTTAGAAAAAAATACACTTTGAGAAACAACTCATTCTGTTGCTTCTCACCAAAAGCGATTGTGAGCAAGAGCGTGGTCTGGATGTGCAGGCTGCTAGGAATCATCAAACCTTACACTGATTCAGCATTTGCTCTAACAGTCATGCAGAATTTTACAAACATCTCATGACTTTGTGACTTCCTCCCACATCTCTTAGGAACTATTATCATAGTATAGTTCATAGAGAGATGAGTAACTAGAAAAAAACCTCACCCACTAAAAGACAGTGAGTGGCTTAGAAGCAAACTCCACACCAACAGCTCAGTGCTTGGCATTGCACAACTTGTACCCACCCAGAGACGTAGCAGAATCTCCCCGCCCATTTACAAGAGAAAATGTGATCATTTGCTTGGAACAGTAAGAGACTAAAAATAGACTCGTGTATTTTAGCAATGGAAGGAAACTTGTCAAGTCCCTCTTTTACCATTGAAGAAACTGAGGCCCAGAGAAGGTAAGTTACTTTTCAGTGCCACATGGCAAATGACTTTCTACTGTTATCTAGATGAATTATTCATTTTAAATAAGATAAATTGGTTTTATTTACGAACCAAGCAAGTACACTTACACAATTGAGATGAAATCGATTGTTTGAAACCCCCATGAAAGAGCACACTGTCCGCCTCACCTTTTGCTCTGAGTCTGCTGGCTGGAATAGTACCGTCATGCTTTTAAAGGTGTTCTGAGTATGTAGGTGCATGTGGGAAAATAGAGTAGGCACCAAAGGGACCCCTTGATTTCACATGAAATCTCAAGGGGCAGAAGATTCACCAGGGGACAATCAGAAGGTGTGCACAGGCCAAGGTGACCCATATGAGAATCTTCTTCCTAAGATTTATAGACAGGCCCTATGTATCACTACTCTTGGCTTCTGTCAAGACTGGAAGTGAACAAAAAATGCAAATGTGAGTTTTTACCATATTTCTCTTTCCTTCTTCTCTCCTGACACAGTGTCTCACACAATCAAACCTCAGCACCCCCTTCATTTTCCTTTTCAACAGGGTGACTAATTACTGTTCAACTTTTAGCACATGTATTATACTGGCTATCTCTTTTTCAAGCATTTTATGTAAAACTCTCAAATTTGAAATTACAGGAACCTACAGTAAATAAGAAATGCTTTTTCTATGTTTAAGAAAACCTGTTCCAATTAGGCAGTTCATTTTTATGTCCAGATGCTAAGTTGGAAAGTTTTTTTTTCCCTTTGTAAGAATAGAATGTGCTGAAAATTACAAGTGCAGATTTTTTAGAACATTTTTAATGTCAGATTCTGTGTGATGTCTGTTACCTGGGTAACGCTGGTGGAGAAGGAACTGAAAGGGATCACTTCGTGGAGGGCAAATAGTTAATGACGAAGGTGACAGGACCTAAAGCTCAGGAGCCTTGGCCCCCCACAGGCCCAGCCACGAGGTAAGACACTTATGTCCCCAGGCTTCCTATCTCCCTGACTAAAACGAAGATGACACTGGCCACTGGCTGATTGATTACTGGAGTGGAGTTAACACATAACACACAATCATGATCTTTAGAAAGGCTGTCAAATACACAAACATGGCAAGATGAATTAACTCTTCCTTCCCACTTCTTTGTGAAATATAGTCAATCTTTTCCAGGCAAGACTTTGGGAAACCACACATGATCTAAGTGAGAAATCATGTAGATTATGGGTGAAAAATATAAAGTGTTTATTGCTAAATATCTCTAGGGAGGAATGCAGGGCTGCCGGGAACCAGACTGGATTCCAGTCAGGGCTGAGTCTTGCCACTGAGGTTTACCGCCTGCTGGTGGAGAGCAGACCTGAAGTTGAATCCGCACCTCGGTGCAAACCGTGCGCATGTGTATGATATCAGACCCAGAAGCTGAGTTGCCAGAGACAGCAGCCCCCCAGAGTGAAATCTAAATGGATTATACCCACAGACTCTGGACAAAGAAAGACTATCCCACATGGATAATCAAACCTTTAACATACCAAGAGCAACTCAATTGGGATTCTTGAAACGGTCATAGGAATATAAATTGTCCTGTTACATACATACCAGGTTGTCCGGTTTACCCACCACAATTTGTCATTAAAAAAAAAAAAGGTGACCACAGAATGCACCTTACAATAAGTATAATAAAAATCGCCCCTTTTTTGCAAAAATTACCCAGTGCTAATAATCCTAAAGTAAAATGTATGAGCCTGATGAGCATCATCATCATCATAATAATACATCTTCCAGCGCTAAACATCTCACCAAAATCATTCTAGTCACAAGCTCCAAAATCCTGCTGTCTGGACAAAGAAATGAAATCTCTTCTACTCCCAAGTTTAATATTTTCTGTAGAGGATGTGGTTTTATTCGTTGTCAGTCCTAACTCTTGCTGGAACACATTTTTCTAATTCATCCAGAGAGTTGTCAACGGGTTGCCCGAGTTGCCCGTTCCTTCCTGGGCTGCTGTTCCTTGTGGTATTTTGCAATAACTCATAAATAACTTGCCTCGCCACTATCTCTGCTCTAAAAAGTAAACTGCATTCTTCCTCTGTTTCGGAAAAATAAAAGTTTTTTCAAAATAACAGAGTCACCAGATCAAAGAGGCCCGATCATGTATACAAGCCCAAGAAAAACCACTCCTCACTGAGTCAGAGTCATGAATGAACAGCTTTTGCAAGTTCCCTTCTCAATGGATGCAACAAAACACAATGGGGACATGTCCATTTGCTTAAGTTTCCTGTGTGCGTGTGTGTGTGTGTGTGTGTGTGTGTGTGTAGAGAGAGAGAAAGACAGATAATATTCAGCCAAATTCATAACCTTTACATCTCACAAGATAAAAACACTTGAGATTTCTGACTTCTACTTAGAAAATGTATTTATTGATGGAGAAGAAAGAGAGAGAGATTCTAGAGACAGAGAAAGTCAGGCATCAAATAAGTCCTTCCAACTTTTATGATCTCTCTACAAGTCAGCTGCCTTTTCATTTATAGTTGAGAGGCTGTGGCATCAAGGAGAAATGAAGAGAGAGAATGTAGACCTGGCTGACACTGGAACGAGTGAAGACTAGATTCTCTCAAAAAGTGAGAGGAGTTTCTATGAGCCCCTGCTTGAGAATGGCCTCTGGGGTCAAAAGTGTTTCAAACCTTCTATAGCTGAACTCCACCCACAAGACCCCCGCACTTGCCAGGCAGGCCCTCGTGGAAGTTTGTCTCTGATACTCCCAGGTTCTAAGTACTGTGCTTGGTCCCACTGGTGGATTCTCTTCCTACCTCACTTTCATACTCAGCCCCCTCCCTAGGTAAAGTGCTTCACTCTTGTCCCTGTATATTTTTTAATA
>CM052440.1:116453978-116508927 GCA_028533085.1 Varecia variegata
TGAGCTAGGCTGATGCCACGGCACTCACTCTAGCCCGGGCAACAGAGTGAGACTCTGTCTCAAAAAAAAAAAAAAAAAAGAAAACCAATATGTAAAATCCTGCTAATGTTTAGTCCCCTGAGGCAATGATGGATTGAATTGCATTCTTCTGAGTCTGAAATGTTCCAGATTGGTTCCTTAAATATAGTCCCTATACCGGGAGACTCTGGATCCTGAGCTGCTGGTATTTACCAGGTTGTTTTGTTTTGTTTTTTTAACCATAAATCTGACCACAAGTAAATGTTTTCTAACAAGCACAAGCCATATAAAAAAGACCTTCCTGCCTATTAGGTTGTCCAGCACTTAAACAGATGCTCTCCCAGGGTGGGACCAGCAGCAAATAGCCAGAGGCCTCTTGCTGAATTTGCTACCACCGGGAAGAAAGCACACTTCCCCTGCACGTACCTGACAAAAAGACAAAGCATTGAGGGCAAAAACGAAATACTCAATCTCAGAGAAACCTTAAACCACGTATCATTAACCTTTCTCCATAATTCCTTTTGAGTTCCACACCAACATTCTTTATAGGCCATTTATTAAAAGGTTAACAATGTAACAATGTTTTTTTCCTCCCCTGGGTGGTGGGAGTTGGAGGAATGTTTGCTTTCTTTTTTTATCTTTTCCCTTTCAGATTTTTAAAAAATTTTCCACACTGAGTATGTATTATATTTGTAAACAGAAAAAATTTAAAAAATAATTTCTTTCATGAAAATAGAGCATATAAAAAAAAGCAAACATTTTATTCGAAAATTAAAAGTGAGCCAGGAAGTTAACCTGGTCTTTTTTTCTTTTTCTCATCTGATAGAAAAGTATATGTAATAAGCTGCTAAAATTTACTAAATTCTTTTTTGCAAATTATGAAATCCCATGGAATGCTAGATGCAAAACAAAATCATCAGGAGCATTTCTAGAACAGCTGAGAGCAATTTCTCTCCTCTGGGAGACTTTAGCAAAAACTCCATTGATTATTCATAAGTAATAATTTTAAAACATAGAGAAAAATCAAACCAAATGCAACTTTAATAATGTAGAATTCGGCCAGGCACAGTGGCTCATGCCCGTAATCCCAGCACTCTGGGAGGCTGAAGTGGGAGGATTGCTTGAGCTCAGGAGTTCGAGACCAGCCTGAGCAAAAGCAAGACCCCCATCTCTACAAAAAATTCTTTAAAAATTAGCCAGGTGTAGTGGTGCACATGTTGTCCTAGCTACTCAGGAGGATGAGCCAGGAGGATCGCTTGAGCACAGGAGTTTGAGGTTGCCGTGAGCTATGATGAAGCCACTGCACTCTATCCAGGGCGACAGAATCAGACTGTCTCAAAAAAAAAAAAATCTAGAATTCAAGAACAAATACTTCTTATCTTTAAAAAAAATTTTGTTACTTTCACTCACCAAGATAACAATAAACAATGCCAATCCTCTGCCACAGTTCAGCTTTCAGACCTTACATAATTGCCACTAATTTACACACAGAAACCCCTAAGGAAGACAGTGAAATCCTTGAGAATGTGGCTTCCCCCGCCTCCCTCTCCCAAGTGGAGGCTGCATATTCTCCCACAGCCTTCAAGGTCAAGGTTGGGAGATGGGTGGGTTATCTTTCTTATTCCCCAATACTTCTTCCAGATCATTCCTCCTCCAATTTTCTGGGAAAAACCCGCTCCTCTTCATCCTTGTCATCTTTATCTGCCACACTTGCCAGTCTCTCTCCTCATTCATTTCACATAGTAGAACCAGACACACTGTCTTCTTCCCAACCTGCAAACACTCCCACGCTGCAGGAGTCTCAGAACTCCATCCTGGCCTCTCAGTTCCTTCATGACCCTGCTCTTTAGGGGTTTGGAGGTCATGAGAGATTTTACTAGACAGTTTATCGCATCAGATCATCTTGAGTAGGCAGACATACGTTGCAAAATAAGTATCTTTATTTGTGATCACTCCACCTCTGAAATATTCCATTCAAACGTCCTGCTGTCTTCCCACAATCTCCTGCCCTAGGTCCCTCACACCTATCTATCAGCCCCATCTGCCATGTTAAACATCCAGCTTTGATTCCATCATCTGACCACCCTCTTTGCAATATCATCCATCAACTCATTTGCCCAGCTGGCCTTCCATCACCTCTCCCTGGAAACGCCTAGCTCCCTGTACATGCTCCTTCATGCCACACCTATGCTGCTCACGACTGCTGAGGACCAAGCTGGTAAGTTAATATTATAATAGTAACAGTAACAACAATAATAGAAAATATTTGCTAAGGACTTACTACCTACCAGACACTGCTGAATGCTTTCCACGTGTTATCTCAACCCACAACCGCCCATGAACAGCCCAGCATAATAATATCAGCTCCAGTCCATGAAGAAACTGTGATCGGTGGCATTACGTCCCTGCCCACAGTCACACACACGGTGTCAGAGTCGGGCCTCGTTTCAGAGCCTGTGCTCCTCACCCCCCAGCGCCGATCCCTGTTTCCCATCCCCACACCCCTCAGTGCTGTTCCTCTGCTAACACAGAATCTTCAGTCTCCTCCGAACTCCCTCTTCTACCCCCTCACCCTGATGACACTGAGGCCCCTGACTCCCACCCCACAGGAAGGTAAGGGCCATCCACAAAGAGGGCTTCCCATCAGAGCCCTGGGGAACTAGCATCCTCTTCTTTAGTCTGCTCCTGCTACTTTAACCACTGCTATTTCCACCTCTGCCCACATCCCATCCGCCCACCTCTCAGGGACCTTGCCCACGGACCGCCCCTTCCCTTCTGTGCCTTTACTGTCTTCACTTCTCTGTCCCATTAGCAGGTCAACAGGCTCCTCCTCACCTCAAGGCCTCTCCTACGCGATTTCTTTCACCCGGAACCATGTTCGGCTTCTCCTTCCCTGGCTGGGATTCCCATTCTGCCCAGCTCTCCAGGAAGCCTCCCACCAGCTCCCACGGCAGGGGCCCACCCATCCTCTAAGCCTCCTCCCCCCGTGCTCCGAGCTGCCCTCTGTCACCCTCCTCTGCTCCGCCACCAACTCTCCAGCGTCCCACTAGAAGGTGACCTCCGGAGGGCAGGGACCTTGTTCAGCGCAATAGTCTCAGCCCTGGCACAGCGCTTGGCACAAAGTGGGCAATCAGAAAAACATATTGAATGAATTAATGAATAGATTAATGGAGGCAAGGAGAGGCAAGATCACCGAGATCTTAAAACCTAGCAGAGCATTTTGACTTTAAAAAATAAAAAAAAAAAAGGGAGTCATTAAAGTTTTTGACCAAAGGATGAAATAAAAACGGAGGGTTGTTTTGTTTCATAAGATTAGTCTTATGTCTTTGGAATAAAATGAATTGCAGAGACTAGAGTTTAGAGGACAAATAAAGCAATAAAGTAAGCTTAGAGTAACAAATGCCTAATCTAGGGTTATGGTAGTAGAAATGAAGTATTTTGAAACAAAATTCAACAAGACTTCCGATGAACCCACTATGTGTTCACTGGACAAGTAAAGATGCCCTCTACTTCGGGATTCCACTGTCCATAAGTAGTATCATAGACAGTATAAGGTGATGTGTACACCACACAATGTTTTTGATTACTTGCCTAAAAGTTATTCAGCGTGTCATTTTCATCTAATATATCCTGTGACCAGAGAATGATGCCTGGCTGGTGCTGACGGAACAGATGGATGAATTTATATTCCTCTGTTATTGCTTTCGGTCACTTTTTGGAAAGTAGGGAATATATAATTATGTATCTATAGTTTAGTCACCTCTCCCTGGAAGAGGTGTGTTTATATATGTGTGTGCATATATATGCATATATGATTATACACACATTCCTTTTCTCTAATGTCTTTTTTTTTTCAGTACACAGAAGTCATAATAACCACATACAACAAAATCTTTTCCTTGGATTTCTCCAAACATTAATCTTCTATTAATAATCCTTGCTCCAAATCTTTTTCTATTTGACTTACCAATGATACAGATTTTTTTCTTCCTAAATATATTGTCTTCTCAATAGATTTCATTAAAGAAGATATACAAATGGACAATAAACACATGAAAAGGTGCTCAATATCATTAGTAATTAGGGAAATGCACATCAAAACCACAATGAGATACCACTTCACATTCACCAGAATCAAAAAGACAGATAATAACAAGTGTTGGCAAGGATGTAGAGAAATTAAAACCCTCATATACTGCTGGTGGGAATGTAAAATAGTGAAGTCACTTTGGAAAACAGTTTGGGAATAGCTCAAAAAGTTAAGCATCAAGTTACCATTTGACTCAGCAATTCTACTCCTAGGTATACATCTAAGAGAAATAAAACATACATTCACAAAAAAACCTGTACACAAATGTTCATAGCAGCATTATATATAATAGCCAAAGGTAGAAATAGCTTGAATGTCCATCAACTAATGAATGGATAAGCAAAAGATGGTATACAATGAAATATTATGTGGCCATAAAAAAGAATGGAGTACTGAAACATGCCACAACATGGATGAACTTTGAAAACATTATGCTAAGTGGAAAAAAAGCCATTCACAGAGACCACATATTGTATGATTTCTTTTTTATGAACTATCTAGAATAGGCAAAACTATAGAAACAAAGTAAATTAGCAGGATATTAAGGGGTGGGATAGCTATAAGATGTAGAGTTTCTTTGGGGAGTAATGAAAATGTTTAAAAGTGATTGTGGTAATGATTGTACAACTCTGTGAAAATACTAAAAACCATTGGATTGTACACTTTTTTTTTTGAGACAGAGTCTCAATCTGTCACCCAGGCTGAAGTTCAGTGGCATGATCATAGCTCACTACAATCTCCAACTCCTGGGCTCAAGCGATCCTCTTGGCTTAGCCTCCTGAGTAGCTAGGACTACATGTGTGTGCCACCACACCTGGCTAATTTTTTTAAATTTTTTTTGTAGAGAGTGTGTCTCACCATATTTCCCAGGATGGTCTTGAACTCCTGGCCTCAAGTAATCCTCCTGCTTTGGCCTTCCAAAGTGCCGGGATGAATTAGACACTTTAAATGAGTAGATTGTTTCGTATGTATGAGTGGTTTATATTGCAACATAAATGTAACAAAAAATATTATTATTAAGGTGATACTATTTTATAGGCTTGTTTATATACAAAAAGGAGCCAAAAAATGGGGCGATACCATTTTCAGTAGTGGGAGGTTGGGCATATATATATCAATTGACTGCTTTTCAAGAAACAAATCAGGAAAGTGGCATACATATACAGACTAATAGAGGGCAGTTTGAGTACTGCCAATAATATTTCCTTCTGCCTCCACTTAGGATAAATCATTGTGTTAACTTTTGAATCAAATGAAAATATCTCTGTCTATCATTTTACTCAATTTTGGTTCACCTACTCTGTTCAAAGGGAAATGAGAATGTCAAGGCAAGGAAAATGTGGCTGAGCTAATTTAGAAAACGAGATAAAGATTCTTTCCTTGGGAGGGAAGTTAAACTAAAACACACTTCAATTCATCCTTCTCTGAGATCCCAACCAAACTCCAGTTTTTCATCTGTAGAATGTGGAAGGGGGCATTTCACTAGATACCCATAAGTTTCCTCCTAATTCCAAAATACTATGACTATGGCCCAGAATTAAATCATGGACTATCTGTCAGATTTGTGGTCAAACCTATCAAGATTAAAGAGCAAACTTCAAGATTTCCCAGGTGCTCAGATGGAAACCTCATCTGGGTGAGAAGCTGGAAAGCCTTGTCTAAGAGCTCATCTTCTGCACTGACTCTTTTACCTGAAATAGGGGAAAACGGGAAAAATTCAGGTCAGCATGAGTGCTGATCTGACTTTCTGTAACATCAACTACTAATCAGGGTATATGCTGAAGCCTAAATTGTTTCAGTCACTATGTGAACAGAAATAATCACAAAAAGATTCTCTCTGAAATCATCTGATCGCTTCAGGCCTAGGAATTGGGATTGGCCAATTTCTTTCTAATATTATTATGTTTTCTAATGGAGTGGGACTCAGCAAGGAATTTTTCAGGCCAAAGTAATACATTCCTTTCCCCCCTTGATAAATTTAGACAAGATGGGATATTCAAAATAGGAAAAGGACTTTGGGACAAGGATGGAATGCAAATTGGCTTCTTAGGTCTGGAACTGGGAAGCAAAATTCCAAGTACTGGAAACCCAGAGATGTGGCGGTCCACTGGGGAAGCATAGCTCTGCAATAGAGAAAGCTAAAAAAGAAACGATAATAAAAAGAATTTAATGAATTACCCAGGAATGGGAAATATTGAGCAGTGAGTCAAAATTCAGAGAATTTAAACTGGGATGGTGAAAAAATGTATTCTATCTCTTTCTTTAAAAAATAATCTTTGAAAGACCCAGGATATTTGAGCAAAGCACTAAAATAGGTTAGTAATACATTTATAGCTTAGGGTTAGAGGTTCACTCTGGCATTCTTAATCCCTGTGATCTAGTCTCTGCCTTCATCCCCTAAGTAATGAACTAACCAGTCTTAGAAGATGAAATGTGTTGGGTTCACTCAGACTCACTCACATAAACTGCAGTTGGCTTTTAGGGAGGAGGCACATAATAATTAGGCTTTCATCTCCAATCCATAAATTTAATTTTACTTCAGTGTAAGCAAGCCTTGACATTAGCTTTATGTGCTCTTCAGCTCTATTCTAGCTGGACTTGTCTTTCTGTGTGGGACAGCAAAGTACCCAGTTTTATGCTTAAAAATTCATTTTAGTATGGAAAGATAAGGAAGACTGAAAATAACACTCCACAAATTGTCCTGTTGCCAGACAGGGAAAGGAAATGTGGCAGGGATGGGCAGGAGAATCTATTTGTCCATTGTTTGAACAAAATGTGAGGCTTTTTTCCAGATTTCTAAAACAGCCTTGATAAGATTTGACTCAAGGTATAGGCCTTGTAACTAGAATGAGGATGAACTCTTGTTTGTGACTTGTAAGCACCTACTGTGACTAGTTCAAGCAATCTATGTACAAGGCAATAAGTTAAATAGAAGAGCCCACCAAAGTAGAAAGATTCTTCTATCTGAGTTTCCAGAAACTTTGGCAAATGGAAATCAGTTTAGAATTTTTTTCAAATAGCAACGTGAATTCCTCGGAAGCAAAGTTAACATATTGTCCTACGCTCTCCTTATGAGGGTAACTATGTTATATCTGCTTGATTTAAATTATATGTAGTGAGTAGAATTTATGGAAAAGATACTGCAAAGGAATCCAAACATTCAATGAATTTACAGAAGAAGGAAAAAAGAAAATCATTCTATGGTTCAAAAAAGAATAAGAGACTCTCAAACCCAAAATGAAATTGTATATTTCAGTCTGCAAATATACCGATAAAATGCATGCCCTGAAAAACTCTTAGAGGAAGTCTACTAAGGTCATGGAAAAAAACAGGAATGTTGATACCCATGATGCCTTAAGGAAAAAGGAACTTTTGTTAGGTCCTACTAAGTGTCAACTACCTTACGTATATTTTATGGCTCAACCCTCCCTACAACATTGATACCTAAGTGTTACTCCCTGTTTCACAGCTGAGGACACCAAAGCACAGAGAGGCGAAGAACTTTGTCTAAGATCAACCCAGTTGGTAAACCAAGCCAGATTTTGAACAAAAATCTATACGGCTACAGAATCCAGGCCATTCAGTCACCCTCCATGAGACATCCTGTGCTTTTATAAATCCAAAAAGAGAATTGGCTCAGCAGTCTTCTTTCTCTGCTTCCTATTTTTTCTGAAAGAGACCACCTCACCTGAGTATAGCAACAATCCAGGTACAAATGAATGTAAGTTCATTCCCATCCCCCAGGCTAAAATAAACTCTGAAACACCCACAAATTGTTATCAGAAATATAGCATATGGAAGGAAGAAGATATGCCTAAGATGACACCAGTTTTCCATTTGACTTAACATATTTAATGATGTTCCTGAAAAGGAGAATGCATCAAATGTGAACTCTTTAAGCTTCATTTCTTTCAAAAATGCAGCTTCATTAAAAATAATATTTTATCTATGCTTTTTAAAACCTTTATTTTCCCCTAGAAGTTTTACTTGTTTAATCTTGATAGCAATCCAAGAGGTAGAACAGGTACCCATCCAAGGTGTTTGAGTTATATATAGCATTATATTCATTGCTATTATAATATAGGCAAGTAGGGCCTCACAAGACAAATGTTAACAAATACTTAACTGACATATTAACTACTTGGATACAAATGGATAATACCAAATACTCGAAACAGGTTATTTAACATACAAGAGACTCTCAATTCACCATTTCCAGTGTGAGCTACTTTGCATTCCTCCCCTAAAAATTGATTTTTTGTATTTGTTTTTAATTCTTAAATTCATTTAAAACTTTTTTTTCTTTGAAGGTCCACTGAGTATAAGGAAAAGTGCTGGACATCATGGAGTCCAAAACAAAGACTCCCACAAGGACCAACAGTTAGACAAAGAAAAATAAATGCAATATCACTAAAAAAGAATCTACAAAAATGTCTCATATTAGTAGACATTAATCCTGGGCTGCACATAAGAATCACTTGACAAGCTTTTAAAAAATGCTAATTACTAGGGCATAGCCCCAGATATTTTGATTTAATTGGTCTGGGATGCAGCCTGGCATTGGTATTTTTTCAGAGCTCCCCAGGTGATTCAATTGTGCAGCTGAGGTTGAAAAGCAGAACTACAGGACCATAGTGGAGGCACACAGGTACATGGATAGTGTAGGGATCCATTTCCTTCCTTCCTTTCATCTGAATTGAGCCCTTGAGTTAAGCAGCACATGTACTGGGTCATGAAGAATAGGCAGTTTTGAAGTGTTGGGTGGGGGGAGAACAGAGAAAGTGTGTCCAAGGAGGAGGAAATGCCATAAACCAAAACAAGGATGTGAAAAAGAACAAGGAGAATGTGGGGGATTTTGAATTTAAATGAAGCAGTCATATAGGACATTAGTGGAGAGAGCAGGCTAGAAGTGTAGAGCGGGGTCCAGAGGCAGAGGGTCTGAAGGCAGTTGGGTTTGGAGCTGATTTCAAAAGCAATAAGAAACCACCAGGGATTTCTGAGCCAGGAAATGATGTGATCGAAGTAACTGTCACTCTGCAACTGGAAATGTAGACATTCGTCTAGAAAAAGTGCCGCATGGAGTATAGGGCAGAGCCTGGAGGGTGGGCAGGAGGCCAGTTGGGCCAGTTGGGAAGTGAGGGAGACGAGGAAGGCAAAGGTCAGAGGCGCGGCACCAGGGCCACAGCAGTGGGAGGGCAAAGGCCAGGTCCGAGGCACACTGTGATGCAGGAATGACAGGACTTAATTGGATGGTGGGAGACAAGAGAGAAAGGGACCACATCTGGCCAAAAGACTGAGCGCTTGATGGCATAATTAACTCAGGAGGAAGCAGCAGGTTTCAGAGGGCAGACGATGAAATCCATGTTACATACGTTTCGCTTCAGCAAAGTGTCATGTCATGGATTTGGAAACATCCAGTGACAAGTCTGAAATCAGGAATTGGAGCACCGCAGAGTACTTCAAGGCAGAAGTAGAAACTCAGGTGTCATGTTGGCATGAACAGTGGGTCATTAGAGAAGGCCCTAAGTGAGTTCTCTATGGGACAAAAAGAAGATAAGAAAGCACCTCTGGATATTCTTGAGGGTGCTTGTGGAGGACACAGGAAGCAGTCAAGCATAGAAAGGGACAAGGACAGGCTACATTATGGGGCTCAGTAAGAGAAAGATTCCAAGAGCATGGGCGAATTGACAAGGGGAGATGTTGCAGAAAATAATCCCATATGAAGACAGAAAAAACACGTAGTAGGCATGGGCAATTACAGATCATCGGAGACCCAAAAAATAAGACAGTGAGGGCAGCAACCACAGCATGCGATGCGAGAACAAGACCACAGCGAGCTGAAGGAGGGAGGTAAGAAAGTGGAGACAAAGAAGCAGAGTCCACTGGTTCAAAAAGTGTGCAAGCGGAAGAAAGAAGGAAACAGCTGGAAAGAGTATTAGGAGCAGCTAAACCAAGGTAAAGGAGCACTGTGAATGCGTGTGGGGGACTACAGTCCCTGCCGGAGAGGAGGGGCTGGGGAGAGCGAGGTGGCACTAAAAAAGGAAGGCAAAAGGCACCCGAGGGGCAGGATGGTGAGATCGCCCCCAGAGAAAGATAGATCTGCTTTCTCCTGGAAACAGAAGGAAAGGAGGTAGGATTAACAAAAGGACAACTCAGAATCGGTGGAAAGGAGAAGAATGAGGAAGCCTAAAAGCCTGCTGACCTAGATTCTCATAGTAAGGTAGGAAACAAGGGCACCTTGAAATGGTGCGGGAGAGAACGTGGTTAGGGGAAGGGAGGAAACGTCCACAATAGGCGGGCCAGAGTGCAGGCTACCGCTGCTGAACAGACTTTTATTGACTCGCTATTGCCTGGAGACCACCTAAAGTAATCAAGGAAACTGTATGGCACCAACCTCAAAATCATTTCTCTATAAGTGCAACCACCCAGAAAGAATCTGAGTTTACAAGCTCTTCTTTGTGGCCTGATTCCCCTCTAGAGATCTTCAACCGCAGTAAGTCCTTCACACCTTCAATTTAGGGGGCCAGAATCCCTTCAAAGTCTGCAAATCTCAGCCCAGCCGCCCAGTTCACCGCACTCTTCCCAGTTGAGCCTCACTGCTGCTGTCTCCACTTGCAAGCCTCCTGGGGCCTGAGCAGACAGATTCCCGACTCAACCTGTGTCCTTGAACAAGTCACATATCGTCCACCTTCTCAACTGGAAAATGAAGGGCGATAATAACGCTGTGCTGCCTCCAGGACAAAGGGCTTGTGAGGATTAAGTGACAAATGGCTGAGCAATTTGCAGTTATGAAGCCGTAGAAAAGCTCAGTGATCATCTCTGCCTGGCTGGGCACAGTGCAGTTCAGCAAACACAAAGGCCACATTCAGACCTTCCCAGGTGCCAAAGACTCACAGAGAGCTGGCCAAATGAAGCAGAATCGGAAGACAAAAGAAAATCCCTCAACAAAACAAGGCAAGAGGAAAGAGGATGCATAGAGCAAAGGGATTGAGAGGTTAGGGCGTCATGGAGTGTTTGGCCGCTGAAATTCTCCTGGACAAAGAAATCATTTCATGTCTCTCTTTGGGTTAAATATGTGAGCGCATATATCAAAGACTGCACATTGACCCCACAGCCATCTAGGAAACCCATCTGATGGAAAGGGAGCCGTCTCTGATATGCACGGGTGCCCCTGGTTTCCAATAAAACCAGCTATGGAGCCATTTCAGGGCTTCCACAGGAATTTCATTTGTGGAGCCTTTTCCTCCAGAATAGAAGCAAGTGAAGCAACACCTTAAAGCATTTGGGGGTACACCCCTTTTCCTTTTTTACTCAGAGACTTGTTCCCCATTAACTTCTTCATGAATTTTAGAGTTTTTATTCTTAGTTAATAGTCTGGGCGAAACTTTTTAAAGCCTACTAAACTGCTGAAAGTGGCCAAACTTGTCCATCCTTATTAAGATTCTGTGGTGCTGTCTAATGAGTATCACAGTGCCATTCTAAAGGAATACACTTCCTGGGGGTGGGTCACACTCATATTTGTATAATAGTGTAACCCAGGGGTCCCTAAGCACCATCCACTTTGAGGGCTCTGGTAGAGCACCTTGATACTGCATGTCTGGGATGGCTGAATGAGTGTCCCTCATCCACTAAACAGTAATTACCTCCATGCTCCCTGCTCCTAGGTTGCTGAGCAGCTCCAAGAGGGCAGATACGGCGGTGGTGATCTTACTATGTTCAGAGCCAAGCCATTGTTTGACCAGCCTGGCCTTGTGCTCCAGCTGCTTTCTGCATCACACAGTCCTGGGCCTCTTGGCCTCCAATGCCATTGCTGTTGGATCTCATAGGCTGACCTGGTCTTGGCCACACAGCTCCCAGACCTCAGCCCTCTCTGCACTGCCAGCCTTGGGCATCCTCCACAGTCCCCATCCAGTGACTGCCACTACCGCCTCCCTCCAGCTGCTATCTCCAGGAAGCAGCTTCTCTTTCAATGTCCTCCTTGTTCAGAAGAGGGAAGGACACTCACAGCTGTGGAGTCTGGGGCTCTTGTGGCGTCATTATTCTGCTTCGTCCTCACGCACAGCCCTCTGTCCCACACCACGTGGGTGTGGGGAGGCAGGCTCCAGCTGTGCCCTCTTGACTCCAGGTCTCTTGACTTGGTCTGCCCCATCCTTTCCAACTCCCTGTTCACTCATGGTGATTTTCTCCTGAGAACCCTGCTCCCAGTCCTCCCTGAACCAGGTCTCCATGGGGTAAGGATAGGACATCTGTTGTAGAAATAGTCAGACACATCAGGATATGTGTGAATGACAGTTAAACTCTTTCTTTAAGAGGCTTCTGGACCTCTGGGCTGAGGCTCGGCCTCTTAGGAAGGTCCCATAAAAATGACTCCAGCCTGGGTTCACGCCTCAATGTCTGGCTGGCCCATGGGAAAGCCACATCCTTGCCATTCTGCCCAGTGACAGTACAGGCCCTGCTGCTGCCATCCCTTGGCCCAAGCAGGCAGCTTCTGGGAGATCTGTCCAGAGCTCCACGCCAGTGCACAGCCAACACCCAGGTGGGGAGCGAAGGCAAGGATTCTCCTTGTGCGAGTACGCCCAATCTGCACTCTCAGTTCTCCTGATGTGCTACCGCCCACCCCCCATACGTGTGTATGTGAATGCACTCCTGCACACATGCTGGCGCACACACACACACAAACAGCCACTACCTCCCAGGCTCACACAATGCCTCACCTTTTATTATTTACTCTTTACCCCGATGGCTCTCTCCAATCCATCTTTCAAAGCTCTAATTTTATTTTGTACAGCCTGCAGGTGGGTGACAGGGTGGATAGTTTTGTGACTGCCTCTGCGATCCTCTTAGCAAGTCCAGCAGGAATGTCTCTAATCCCCAGGCCCTGCTTTGGAATGTAGGAGGTATTAACACTTATCGCTTTGCAGCATCAGCTGAAATTAGGGAAATAGGATATCATCTGTTTATATGTGTATTTAGGTTACTAAAATTATTGATATGAGTAGCAATCATTTAATAGCAATGTTTCCTAACAATTTTTATTATGTATTAGCCAGTATTATAACTGCTTCACAATGAGATACATTCCAGAGTATACCCACAATTTAGTGCACAAAATGTAAATGATGAAGATTTATCAGAGCTTCCAAAGAATACAGAAGAAATCTAACATGGTGGCACTTAATATTGATCATTTCCCTTAACTAGAATCCAGTGGGACATTTTTGTTTGCCAAGCCCGTTTTAGGCAGTAATAGTTCTGATTGCTTTAAGAGGTCACCAGAAATTGAAAATTAGGAAATTCATTTTTAAAAAACTACTCTTTGCTCTCCCACATCAAAGTAAAAAAAGAAGCACCCTGCAGAAGGTCTAGTTGTTGTAGTGAATTATTCATTTTTAATGGAATCCTTAACATCAGAGTTTACCCCTTAAGTAAAAAAAAAAAAACCCAAATAAATTAATATGCTTCCAAACCAGAGATAGTGTTCTATTTCACATCATCCAGAAATGGTCACACAAGATAAATCTGGCTTGACGTCTAATCCCTGCTGTCATATTTTTGGCTCTTTCAGTATCATTGACCAATATATTATATAAACGTCTACTCTGAACCTAGACAGAGTAAATCAACTGTATCTTTTGTTTGGGATCTTTTTTGCAGCGTTGGCAAGTTTTGACACATGAGGAATCAGAAGCAGAGGCCTTCCTGACAATCCCCCCGTAGATACATCCCTGCAGCTTTCACTTCTAAAATGGGGGAGCCCCCCTCCACCCCGCCATTGCTGACATGCTGTTGTCCAAAGCAGCGACCTGGGCAGCCTGCTCCGCCTGCCACCGTCTCCCGCATCCTGCTGCCGCAGAGACCACTGGTTCTTTCAGAGACTTGGCGTGTTCACCAGCACTTCCTCGGGGCCCAGCCTGCACATGTCACCTGCCCTTTACACTGTCCCCTTTCCTGGGGGCCCCTCATCTGTCGTCTGTAACGCATCACACCCCAACCAAGTGGGGAAGATGTCCTTGAATCTCTACCTCTCCCTTTCGCTGCTCTTTTCCTCTCAGTGTCGCCCCCTAGTCATGGCTTTCGGTTTGCTCCTTCCTCCTATCAAAGCGCGTTCTCAGGAAAGAATCAGGGCAGGTCATTACCATATTAAGACTGAAGTGTAAGAGACTGACAAGGTTTCACTTTTCCTTAATGATCTGAACAGTCATTAAGTCTGTTTGGCTTGAGCTGAGCTCTGATCATGGCATACATCTGCCAGCCTCTCTCTGCAACAACGCCTCATTGTCATTCTTTTTAACGACCTTCCCAGTCCCAAGATCTGGCCCCCATCGCACCTCTCCCACCCTGCCCCCACCCCCAGCCATTTCATTTCCAAATATCTCACAAGATTTTTCTTTTCTTCTCTGCCAGCTACTCTCCTTGCCCCCACTCCATCGTGGCCTCTCAATCCTGAAACATTGCTTTGCCTTCTCCTGATGAACTACACTCTCCACTCACTCCTCTAACTTTAAGCAAAAATGTTAAGCAAACTTTCCAGGAAAGCTCTTGTCCATGACCTCTCAAAGAGAAAAAGGAAACTATAAATTCTCTAAAGTGAATTCATAGCTCATTCCTCCATTATTAGAAAAAAGCAAAGGAGAAAAGATCAAGTACCCCTCAGTTCTTGGTAAATTGAAACCAAGCCTGTGTGTTTTTATATAATCCTCTAGCATATGATAAAATAAGTTAGCCAAAGGGTTACTAGGTTTAATATATGAAAAGTTCATTTTAAAAATGGATAATTTCCAATAGAAAAGTGTAAAAGTTACATGAACGAACAATATAAAAAGAGGAAATGTAATTGGTTACAAAAGGGGGTGAATCTTCTCCCCCATACATACATAAAACTTCAGTAAAATTAACACTTTTCAAGTGCAAAATAAAATTAGAAAATAACAATAATGCCCAATGTTATGGGAGAATAGATTGAAAGAGCCTTTTGGAGAGCAATATGGTAAAGTTGGTAGCCTTAAAAATTTTATACTCTTTTATTCAGTAATTCCATTTCTAAGGAAAAATTCCAAGTGAAAAAAATATAAAACACAATTTTTAAAAGTTTATAGCAGCAATGTGTATAAGCATGAAACATTGGAATGACCTAAAGATCTAACAAGGGATGCTTAGTAGAATATCCACTTAATAGAATAGTAAAGCAAAATTTTTTTAAAAAGTGAAAAATTCACAGCTTCGAGGAGAAATGACTTTGTGTGTGTGAGGCAGAAATACACCTTGATGTACCAAGCCATGAGATTCAGGGTTGGTTTGTTATTGCAGCATAGTCTGACCTACTCTAACAGACCAAGGCCCTTAAAGAAATCCATACAGAAATAAATTCGTAAACACATCTTGAAAGAGAGGTCAAGGGAGGCAATTTGGTGACAAACAGAGCAGAGACAGCTGCAACCCTGGTGTGTGCAGGATACAGCTGCAGTGGAGGTGGGAAAAGACCTTCCCAGAAGCAACCTACAAATGACATCAATGAGAAGGGGCACAGGTGTGAGACACCAGACTGAAATCAAGGAATTTGATGGATGCCTGTCAGGGGAAAAGGTGGACCAGTTACCCTGCTCACAGAGCAGTAGGTAGGCCAGTGTGTACTTTCTAGGAAGAAAAACAAATTATTCTTAAAACAGCAGAAAAGGCTGGGGGTGGCAGGTTGGGGGAGAGGACTGGGAGAATAGAGGAAATGGACAGCAGGAAATTATTAGAGAAATAATAATCAAATATTCCCAGACCTAAAGAAAGTGAGTCTTCTGGCTGTAGGGGCTCACGGAGTGAGCTGCACAGAAATGCGAAGGGGGCCTCACTTAGACACAACATCATGAAACTTCAAAGTAGCAAAGAGCAGAAGGAGGTAAGTTCAAAGACAATGTTATATTCATACTATTTGAAATTACCAAGGTGGCTGCTGACAGAACTGAAAACTGCAACAGTTCAAAGTGGCTGCCTCTGAAAAGGACTGTTGTTGGGAGGGCTGGGTGGGAGCTGGTTTTCCATTATAAATCCTTCTATTTTAATTTCAAAAGAAAAGAAGTAAAAGTGCTGTCTACCATATCTCTAGTTAAACCCGTAACTGTGAATTATGAATAAAAGGGGGGAAAATCAGCCTATCTTTACAGAACTATTATTTGAAGAAGCAGATTACATTAATTACCTTCAGAACATGCACTTTCCCAACTATCCATAATTGACCTAAGCCTCTTTGGTTCTCTCCCTAATCCAGTAGGTCATTGGCAGGAACAAGGATGAAATGCATCCGCATGCCGTGTGTGTACAACTGCAATCGGAGACTAAATGAAAGTGATTTAAATTCGTCACCATTTAAATCATCATCTTACTTTCCCCCATTAACAACTATTAATTATGAGTTCAAAATTCATGTGCATAGGCAATAGGTTTCTTAGGCCAAACTAAAATAACTGCTGGTGTGTCTTTCTCTGGCCTGCCGGGGAGGCGTGAGTTAGCACAGTTATGTAACCAAGGTGTCATCTCCTATGTGAACCCATGCGATCACGCTTTCCCATGGCATGCTGCCAGTATTGTTCTGAGCCATATATGAGCATTCGCCATGTTCTCGCGCTGTGCTCCATCCCCTACCCCCCCCCCCCCACAATAAACAGCATGTCCCATCTGCCCCATCTGTCTCTTCTTTCAATTCCAGAACTGCGGTGCACTCTCTAGCCACAGAACCCACTTCCCACAGCCACCTTTCAGGAAAAAGAGATTGGAAATCACTTATAAAATAAATATCATAAAATTAATTAAAATAGGGATTTAAAAGAAGGTCACAATGATAAGAAGAGAAAATCCAACAGGTCAATGCAGGAAGTGGTAAAATTTCATCTCACAGGACAACAAAAGTCTTTCTTGAATCAACTTTAAAAGAAATAAATTGGGTGGAGCATTTGCAGAGAGGGAATGAAAAATGAGGGCAATGTTCTTCAGCAAGTTCTCAGCAAACCCCGGTGCTGAATTGTCTCTTTGACTGTGATATTTATCATCCAACCCACTCCCATCTCACACACTCACAAAATCCAGTCTTTTAAAAATGCCACCCTGATTATACTAGGTGAGTGATTCCCAGACTTGCCTGATCATAGCAATCACCTGGTGGGCTTCTTAAAAATTCCATTTCCCAGGTCCCTCCCCTGGGGGCTTTGATTTGGTAAGTCTGCAAGAATCTCCATTTTTAACATGATCCCCAGGTAAGCAGGCAAGTTTGGTAACCAAGGTGATAGGAGATAGTCTACAGCTGCAAACAAGCTCACTCTTCTTGTTGATTATACCCTAGCTGTTTAACCTCTCTCAGCTTGACTCCTCACGTATCCCAAAGCCTGGACTCTCTCCAAGGACAGCCTGCTTTGACATGCATTTGCAAGAAAGCATTTGAGAAAGATAAGGAATGTAACATTTGTTACTAGATGGTAATAACTCATAACTGCCCTTTCCCTTCCTCCATAACACTAATTTCATCAGTGTTACCATGAGAATTCACTGGAGGCTCCACATGAGATATATCATGCACACGATTTGATACAAACACATCTGTGCTGATGTGCACATCTTTTTATCATTAGAGATAATATGTCAGCCGCCGCAGAACTTTTGTAACGTCTTAAGATTTCATCTGTTATCCCTGAAATGAGGTAGGAACAAATCTCCCTGGGAAAGGGCTACATACAATGGGGCATACATTCGTTTTGCTAGACTCCTGTGCTGAATTAATTGCACTTGCAAACATTCTTGCCTGACCCACATATCAAGAGGGCTCTCAGCCACAGAGAACGAAAGCGCCCTTCCGTACACAGCAAAATCAGAAGAGGCGCCAGATTCCCCCACAAGTGTCTCGTTTCTCCCCTGCCATTCATGAGAAACCTGGTCCAAGATGTTGCATTGCAGGGAAACTGGAGATTAAATGGTCACAAAAGAGATGTTTAGCCTAAGGACAGTTATATGTGTTCCAGAACAAAGTAAAAAAGGTCAAACCTAAGTCAAGGGAATGGCTCAGCTTTCTCTAAAACAGAGACAGAGAACTTTTCTCAGCTGAAAACCTAATAAGAACAAGAGGGGAAAGTAACCTGAGAGAGAGTTTGATAGCATTCTCTTGTCTTGGCCAAATATTCATTTGGATTGTCAAAATTCATAGAGAATCAAACTGTGTGTGGAGCCTAAAGGTGAAGTATGATCTATAAATAAATAAAAAGATCCTTAATCATGGCTTAGGAGTGGGAGCCCCCAAAAATGCATTGCCTATGTACCCTGAAGCTTTAGGATGCAGTGAAAGTCACGACTTCAAAAAGGGCCAACTGGAGAGGTTGGACCTGCTACGTGATATCCAAATCAGCCTAACCAGTCAAACCCTGGCCATCTAGAAAGGATTAAGGGTTAGTTATCATTTCAATCCTATGAAAGAAGACCTATATTTCTTTTTTAGATGCAAAATTCTCTGGAGGATGGTGCTTGCCAACACTCTGAAAAAATAATCTCTCAAAATTCTTGCAACCCACTGTGTTATGATTTCATCTCATGAAATACAACACCTTTACATTAAACCTCATAAAACTAAATCCCACTGGATCTCTTCCAGACTCAGACTAAGCAGCTCTGTTGGTGACGCTTAGAGAAGTGAAATGCAGCCTCTCTTCATCGGGCTGGTTCCCACCACTGGGTCCATTTTGCGGGGGACCGGCAGGGGGGAGGGCAAATTTGCTTTACTTCTACAAAATATTTACATGTGGTTAATCTCACACATAATAGATCTTGCAAATGCTTTGTGAATGAAAGCATATCTTCCAACATCACAGTGTTAATTCCCCTGAAAAGGATTTTTTAAACTGAAATGTACACAAATCCATTCTGGTTTTCCAGTCTACGGAAGTTATCTCTGGTTCTCTTGCGGGTGGTCAGAAGTGTGAATACAAGGGTCAGAAAGGGCCAAATAAAATGCTCTTTTGTCTAAAAAGAAATTCACTTGAGTTTCCATTACATTCTTGATTCAAGAGCCAGAAACAGTGCCTTGGTGAATAAAGTGACCATATCTGCACGTAACATGCGCACACATTGACCCAAAGCAAATCTACACATGCTCTCATCAGTAGACATACGCTTTCCTAATACTGTAACTTTGCACAACAAGGTCATCCTTTGATAAAGATCTCACCAAGAAATCAATCTTTGATCAGTAACACAAAGATTGATACCCCAAGCATTCATATTATAATTATTATTAGAATCACTTCCCTTCATTCATATTTATTTTCAGTCTTTCCATTTGTGTCAAAGGGGGGTCACACATCATTAAGGAATTGTCTCTATCACCCCAACAGGAATGTTCTACAAGAATTCCACATGTCATCTCACATGTCCTTTGGTGCCCTCCTTTTTATGTCAGACACAAAATGACAGGGTATAGACTATCCTTTGGTATCATTGTAAGATGAATTTCCATACACCCCAGCAAGTTTTTCTTGAAATAGAACCTAGTTGCTCCGCCTGGGAAGACTTGTCTCGTTGGACATTCATATGATAGGAGGGAGTTCCCATTTTATTTGACAAGTAATTTTTGGATTGCTTCATTGAACTGGTGTGGTGATACAAAGAATATTGCTGGGTGGTAATAATTGTCCATTCCTTGAAGAATCTATTCTCATTTCTAATGCATCTTCTAAAGGGGATTAGTACACACTTGACATCCCCTGTCACCTTTCCTACATACATATATTGTGAAGATTCAATCCATCGTTCCTGAGTCAAAAGTCTGGGGGGATTAGTCAGTGACATTTAGCTACAGCCTGGGCATTCCAGTCTGCAAAGGAGTTGTTGCTGGTCTCCTATAGCATTCAAGTTCATAAGATACTCACATCTCTACTTAATTTCAGGAATTTATGAATAATTTACCCACAAGGCTCTCATATATGTGAATCCATTCTTTCCCCTACTTGCAGATTTGTGGGGGTAAATGTTGTTAGCCTCACGTTTTCAGTGGTAAGAAATGATGGGATTAAGGGGTCTGTATTAGTCTGTGTCCCATTAAATGACTCTGTGAGCCACAAACACTTAAGAACCACAGGCCTAGGCCTCCCTTTTCTTATTCAGGTTGTCAATCATTCGTATTGTAAGTTAGTACGGAGTAAGGATTTTATTCTTTAAAGCGCCAAAATTTTTCTCCCATTTGGTGTTAGCATCAGCTGGACCTATAAAACTTCCTATACTGACCCTCTCTGGCTGGCCCCTGGAATACAAATGAAAGACAACATCTGTGTTACCAAGGAGCTAGTGAGGGGCCGTGAGCAGTTATTATCAATTCCAGTGATCTTTCTTCATATAGATGTAAAAAGTGCTTGTGCTGAAACCAATACCCAAAAAAATGCAAAATAATCACATATTCTCTCCTTCACTTCATATGCCACTAAAACATTTACTGATCTCCCCAAATCTGCCAAATCTGCCTGTATGGACAAGAGATAACCCAGGGCCCAAATGTGTAGTTCAGTGACCACAGGATATGAGACCTTAAGGTATTTAACCTCCCTCATCTTCCTCAGTTTTCTCATTTACAAAATAGAAATTATACCTTTTTAGCAGGGTTTTTCCTGTCATTAAATGAGAATAGAACCTACCAAAACACTTTAACACCAGTTATTGTTGTGGCTGCTGCTGGTGTTGTTGTTAAGCCCAGACCGAAACTCCTATGGCCACTCTTTCCTAAGATCATTTAGTCACTCAGCAAATGTGTTCCAAGCACCTATTAAGTGTCAAGCATTGCATGATTCAGTAATGACTAAAAGCAGACATAGTTTCTGCCTTCATGGAGCTTATTGTAGTCTGTCTAGTGAGGGGCAAAGATTTAATAATCACACTCAAAAAAGTGGAAAATTGTAACCATAATAAGTGCTTTGAAAGAACTGTATGTAATGTTATGAGAATTTATCATAGAGGATTTTGACCAGTGGGGGCCATCAGAGTTCATTTATTCAACAATATTAATTGGGCACATTAACTGCCACACACTGGGAAGGTGCTGGGGCGTGATGCCAAGCCTCAGGCGGCTCTCAGTGCAGAGAGTCACCGTGGAGACAGCAAGCACAGTCACAGCACAGGAAGAGGCCATTCCACAGAGAAAGGAAGGGAGAAGGACACGAGAGAAGACTTCCTAAGGGAAATGGGGAATGAGCCACGTCTTAAAGGATGAGCAGAAGCCTCCTCCCAGGGAAGGGCAATTCAGGAAGAAGGAGATGTCTAAGCAAAAATAAAGAACAGTGGAAAGCACATTCCATTAGAGTAGTAGTTCTCATTAGGGGGTGATTTGAGCTGCCCCCCACCAGAGGACATTTGGCAAAGTCTGGAGGCATTTTTGGTTGTCACACCTGGGTCTAAGGCCTGAGGAGAGAAAGTTCTAATGGCATCTAATGGGTAGAGGCCAGCCATGCTGCCAAACATTCTGCAACACACGGAATAGGCCCCTACAGCAACAACGACAAAATTATCTGGCCCAAAATATCAATAATGCTGAGGTTGCAACACCCCACCTAGAGGAAATAGAGTAGAAAACACTCATATATTTGTCAGAAACACTGTTAGTTCCACATGAGAAACAGTTCCCAGAATTGAAGGTCCTTCCTCTCTGGGGTGTTGCCCACATCTCAGTACAGGAGGCATCCAAGAAGTAAACAGCACACCTGGGTCTGGGGTCAGGGGAAAGTCGGCCATGAAATACAAGTTTGAGCACACTGGCTGAAGCCCTGGGACTGGTTCCCAGAAAAATGAAGTACTGAAATATTAAAAGGCCCAACACAGAACCCTGGGAAACAATGTCACTGAGAGGTTGGCAGAAGAGAAACTATCAGCAAAGGGAGGCAGGAAGGAATACTCAAAAAAGCAGGAGGAGAATGAAAGAAGGTTAATATCATGAAAGTCAAGGAAGGACAAGCTTTCAAAACTCAGTGATAATTCTCCAAATGAGTTGAAAATGTATGTCTACCCAAAAACCTGCATGTGAGTGTTTATAGCTGCTTTGTTCATAATGGCCAAAACTTGGAAGCAACCTTGATGTCCTTCAGTAGGTGAGTAGATAAACAAACTGTGGTACATCCATACAAGAGCCCATTACTCTGTGATTTAAAAAAATGAGCTATCAAGCTACAAAAAATAATAATAATACAGAGGAGTCTTAAATGCATATTGCTAAGTGAAAGAAGCCAATCTGAAAAGGCTACATACTATATGATTCCAACCATATGACATTCTGGAAAAGGCAAAACTATGGAGACAGTAAAAAGATTGGTCGTTGAGGGGGCCCTGGGGAAGGGAGGGAGGGATGAAAAGGTGGAACACAGGGATTTTTGGAGCAGTGAAACTCTTCTGTACGACACCGTAATGGATGGTGGATACCTGACACTGCATTTGTTAAAACCCACAGAATGTACAACACAGAGAGTGGACCCTAATGTAAACTGTGGACTTTAGTTAACAATAATGCATCATACTGGCTCATTAATTGTAACAAATATACCATACTGATGCAAGATGCTTATAATAGAGGAAACCATGTGCAAGAAGAGAGGAGGTATATGGAAAATCTCTGTACTTTCCACTCAGTTTTTCTGTAAACTCAAAATTGCTCTAAAAAATAAAGTCTATTAATTATTTTTTAAACTGAATAGTGTTTAGTAACTTAAGTTCGATTAATCTTTGTACTAAGGAATAGAGGTTAATGTTGAAAAAGAAGCTCAATTGTTACCTTAAATGTTATAATATATATTTCAGCTTCAAGAAACTCCCCCAAAAAATTGAGAGATAAACTGTTAAATGACATAGAGAAGTCAAATAAGAAGAACCAAAACTGAATCTATTAACTTGACAATTAGGACTCAGAGTGACCTTTGACAGAACTGATAAAATGAAGTGGTCCCGGTGAAGACTGCAGTGGGATTCACGTGGATTAGCAGTGGGGAAGTAGAGAAAATATGTATAGACCATTCCTTCGAGAAGCTAAGCTATGGAAAACTAAATGGATAAGGAGACATGCAGAAGACAGGCATTTTTTTTCCTTAACAAGGAGGGGCTTGAATATATTTTTAAACTGCAGAGAAGACCTGTCAGGGAAGGAGAGACTGTAAATACAGTCAAAAGAGAAGATTTCTAAAGGAACAGGGTCAATGAAGAAGCCATGGCAAGAGAATTGACTCGAGGGGAAAAAATAGATTTTTTTTTTTTATGTTTCAATAAAGAGATTTTGAAAGACAAGAGGTAGTGAACAATTACCAACAGGAGAGAGCAGCAAGACCAGTTTTGCCTCCCTCACCATCCAGCCTGGTCCTTAGTCTCAGATTCTTATAGGTCAGCATGAGGAACCCTCAACAAGCAAACCTAAAACAGCTTTGTCATATAGATCAGTAGAGTTGAATTGAGAACCAAGAATTCTAGAACCCACTCTCATTCCCCCATTACTGCATCCCCTGCATTCTTCTGTGCCACTGCATTTCCAGGCCACCATGAGCATCATTTCCTAGAGATCTGGCTAAGTTGCTTGGCCCTCTTGGGACGTCACCTATAAAATAGCAGATGCACTGTCTTCCCAGCCTAGGACTGTGTCCTGGATCAGCTGAGCTCTTGGGATTCTTTTCTCTGTAAGCCAGTGATACTGCAGATGGACTGCCACTTTGCCTGAGGTATGAGCCTTCTGGTCAAAGAGATTTTCCTTCTAACATCATGGAGAAGAAAAACAAGTCAACCAAGCAGTATTCTCCATGGAAAGTTCCAATATCTATCCTCCCCAAAATCAAAGCAACCTCAAAAGATAAACTTCCACTCTGAGGTCAATATGAATTTCAGTATAAGCCAATACTAACGTTAACCAACACTGGGATTCATCGAATTTTTTAAAGCCCTTCTGTTTATATCAAGAAAGCTGCGCTGAGGTAATCACAGACGGACTAAGTAATCTCTGAAACAAACAAAGACATTTTAAATAACTTTGTATGGTATAAAAATCGTTATCACAAACTTTTGATCTTGTTAGCGTAGTATTTTTTAATCAAGAAAGATGACATTCAAGAAAGGTAGGAAAAGACAAATAGGTTAAAACTACATCATCCCATGATGTGCTTCTATGAGCTAGAGAGCAAAGCCTATAAACCCAAAACATTCTATTCCCATAGCTGAACTATCCTAATCTACAAAAGGTAGCAAAGTATGGCATAGAAGTCTTGGTTGGAGGGTTTTCCAAGGGGAGACACATCAGTACCATATTGATGAGTTGGCAAGCTTCCCCCAACCTCAGTCCCCATTCCTGATGCTTTCAAAAAGCTTCAACAGCCTCAGCCCAGGTCTGGTCACACTGAAAGTGCCAGGAATAGACCATGAAACAACCTGAGTCATAAACCACATATTCAAGGCCAAGACCAGGATTACTGTAAAACCCTTGATAATAGCCTCACAGGAACACTAATAGAATCTGAGAACTTACAATCCTAAATGCCTCCCAATCCATCCTCTGGGAGTTCTTTGGGGCAAGGATGACCTAGGGTGGGGCCCCTCCATGGCAATACCCCTGCCACCCTGTCTTCAGCCCTGGACCAGAACCAAAGGACACTCTCTGAAAACACAGAGGGCATGGCACATGTCCTTGCTGTAGCATTTATTCATCTAGCTTAGGGAACTAGAAACTGGACAGAGTGTTCACTGCCAAATTTAAGTCAAGGACTGGCCAGTAATGCACAATGTCATATTTTACCTTTGTATACCCTAGGTTAAATTAAGATCAGAAAATATAACTACATATAATCAAAAAGAGTGCCTTGGTTCATTTGTGCTGCTATAACAATAACCACAGACTGGGTAATTTATAAACAATGACAATTTATTTCTCAACATTTAGTGGCTGGGAAGTCTATGATCAAGGTACCAACAGGTTTGGTATCTGGTGAGGGGTGTTCTCTGCTTCCAAGATGGAGCCTTACTGCTGCCTCCTCCAGAGGGGACAAATGCTGTGTCCTCACATGGCTCAAGGGATGGAAGGCAATGAAGCCACTCCCCAAAGCCCTCTTTTAAGAATCTTAATCCCATTCACGAGGGCTCCACTCTCATGACTTAATCACCTCTTAAAGGTCCCACCCCTTAGTACTACCACACTGGCGATTAAATTTCAACATATGAATTTTTGGGAACACATTCAGACCATTGCAAAGAGCAAAATTATTTTGAGTTCCTGAAATGTGCAAGAAATTAACCACAATGAGGAATACTAGGATGAAAAACAACAAGATCCCAGGGAGTTAACATCCTAAACCTGACCCTTGGCTGTAAGTGTGCTTTTTTCTGCATTCTTGCCTCTTATGCACTGTCTGCAGAGGATGGTACCACAAAATGACAGCAGGCTGCTTGTTTCTTTCGAAGCCTCACCAGTGGAAGGGAGACCATCTTGTGTCCATAACAGGGAGATTGAACTGCTCATGTCTCTTGAGTGGAAAGACTTACAGCTCCAAAGGCAATTTTCTGCAGATTGTTTTGTACTAGAAATATGCCATTGAACATCTCATAGTACAAAATAATCCTGATGAAACTTTAAGAGCACACAACATATGCTCTCAGGACAAAGAGATGCACAAAGAGGTCCATGTAGTATCCAAATTGCCCACAATAAATCCCACATGCTTGTAAAAGATGATCTCATAAAAACTTGAGGCCAAATGTTGGTACATGGGGAACTTATCATAAACCTCCTCTTACTGTGGTCACATCTTATTTCTCCTATTATAAGTCAAATTCCAGATACACAAGGTACATGTATCATCTTCTCCTTTCCCTTCCTCTGTTCAATCCTCCTTCACTTCACTAACACACATCCATTACTGTAATGTTTTCAGCAATAGCCAATAACAAACAAGTGAAGGAATGAGGTATCAAAGCTGTATCAGGTAGGCATATGTTTGGCTATAAGTCAATTCAAAAAATAAAAACCTTCGCTACTAGGACTTAAACAGATATGGGTTTATTTTGTCTCTGGCAATAAGTAGCCTAAGGGTAGAAACACCAAGGCTGTCAGAGTAGCTCAGTATTCCACAAGTCTCTGTCCTTAGGATCTCAGGATGGCCTCTGCACTTCCAGATCCTGCATTCAATTTCCAGGAAGGAAGAAGGTGAGAGGGCTAGAGGCCTTATGCCCAGGCAGCTTTTTCTTTTGTATGGGAAGGAATGTTGTCCACTAGCATCACTGGCCAGGGCTGAGCCACATGGTCACCTCAGGCAGAAGCTGTCTAAGAAAAGCTGGGCTTTAGCTTTCAGCCCCTATAAAAGGGGGAGGCAAGGGAAAAGGCAGTGGGAATGGAGCTGAGTGAGCCAAGTCTTGATGCCATATACAAAGAGCTCTTTTCCCAAGAATAAATGGTTTTTACACACCTTGCCACCTTATCGATATTCTTTTATTCTATTTATTTTGTTCAACTTTTTTATTTAGGCTCTTGGGGTTACTGCTGTCAAGGGTTCTCTTCATTTGATTCCCATATTTCCAGAGCCCAATGAAGAGCTTTATAGTCTAGCCCTTCCAACTATTTGAAATTGATATAGATGGGTCATATTTCTATCCCAAACTTCTTTCCAGTTATATTCCTTTCAATACCAACTTTTGCATATTGATTCATTTTGTTAGCATTCTTTTTACCCTGCTTTGTTTATACATGAGAGAGGTGGATTTCAAACTCAATCATATCTGTATTCATCTTTAGCTGGTTCTGGACCACCTAAGACTACAGAGATAGGCGCACACACACACTTTGCTGTTGAGAGGATTTTTGCTCACTGAAGTCTTTATCACTTGCCTGGCATGTAATGGATACATAAAAATAAAATAGAAAAAGAATTATTTATGGACTTGGAGAGTTGTCCATCCTTTCGGGACAAAAAATATTATAACCTTACCTCACACCACGCATAAAAATAAATTCCAGGCCAATTAAAGACTTAAATATGAAAAACAAAAACTCTAGAAAGAATGTTAGGGCCGGGTGCAGTGGCTCACGCCTCTAATCCTAGCACTCTGGGAGGCCAAGGCGGGAGGATCACTCAAGGTCAGGAGTTCGAGACCAGCCTGAGCAAGAGCAAGTAGAGTTTCTACTAAAAAATAGAAAGAAATTATCTGGAGAACTAAAAATATATAGAAAAAATTAGCCGGGCATGGTGGCACATGCCTGTAGTCCCAGCAACTCGGGAGGCTGAAGCAGAAGGATTGCTTAAGCCCAGGAGTTTGAGGTTGCTGTGAGCTAGGCTGATGCCACAGCACTGTAGCCAGGGCAAAAGAGCGAGACTCTGTCTCAAAAAAAAAAAAGAGAGGAAAAAAAAAAAAAAGAAAGAATGTTAGGATACTCTATGAAATACATTAGGAAAGAATTTCTCAAGTCATAGAAAGCATAAACCATAAAGAAAATGATTGATAATTTTATGTAAATTAAAATTACTTCCGGATGAAAGAAGAGACCATAATAAATGTTTTAAAAATAAGACCTAGAAGGAGTGAAGACATTTGCAATTCATTTCATTGACCTTTAAAAACATAACATTGAGGCCGGGCGCAGTGGCTCACGCCTGTAATCCTAGCACTCTGGGAGGCCGAGGAGGGTGGATCACTCGAGGTCAGGAGTTCCAGACCAGCCTGAGCAAGAACGAGACCCCGTCTCTACTAAAAATAGAAAGAAATTATCTGGCCAACTAAAAATATATATAGAAAAAATTAGCCGGGCATGGTGGCACATGCCTGTAGTCCCAGCTACTTGGGAGGCTGAGGCAGTAGGATTGCTTGAGCCCAGGAGTTTGAGGTTGCTGTGAGCTAGGCTGATGCCATGGCACTCACTCTAACCTGGGCAACAGAGCGAGACTCTGTCTCAAAAAAAAAAAAAAAAAAAAGATTGAAAAAAAATATATAACATTGAGAATAAATAAAGACCTATAAATCAATAAAGAAAATGAAAAAAACTGAAAATAGAGAAAAACAAGCAATTTGTTCAAGAAAAAATTGAACAGCCCATAAATATACAAAAGTATTATAAACCTCACTTATAATCAGTGACCTGAAAAAATTAATATAGTACTCATTCACACTCATCAAATTGGTAAGAATACATGTCTGTCAATACTAAGTATAAGGATGTGGGAAAATAAGAACTCTGAAACACTGCTAGTAGGAGTTTCAACAGGCACAGCCACTTTAGAGAGCAATTGGGATTACCTAGTGCATACCCCATGGCTCAGTAATTCTATTCCTCAGCACACATCCTAGAAAAAGTCTCTCAACTGTGCACAAGAAGACATACACAAAGATATTCACAATAGCCTTGCTGGTAAAAACAAAAATTTGGAAGCAACCTAATTGTCCACCAGAAAGAGATTGGGTAAATGAATTATTATATATTCATCCAATGGAAAACTATAAAATCATTAAAATGAATGAGATAGATAGATATCCTTCATGGGTATATACCACAAGAAGGTACAAACATTATTCAGTTGAAAAACAAAACCAAAGGATGGTAATATTGCCCAGAAACATTGTGCTGCCTCTGACTATTCTACCAGCTTCTAAACTACATTTTCATAGACACAAATTTATATGTCACTTGATCTATGTGTCATAAGACGTTTGAGATATGTTTCTACTTTTGTTCATTTGTTTTTTTGTTTTGGTTTTGAGTGTCATGTAAAATAAATGAGACTTTGTTTTAAATCTGCAATTACCATGAGTAAATACGTTTCACAAGGTTTTTTAAAAAATTAGCCTAAACCAGACTTTGGTTTACATTAAAAAGTTCCCCAGGGAACTGGATTTTACATTTGAGACCCTGATTTAGCTAAAAGATTTATAAGGGCACACGTAGAAATACAGGTCCCTATTGGGTGATGAACCAGAGCTGAGACATAATTATGATTCTCTCTGCTCTCCGTTCCCCCTGGAAACTGCTCCCAGGAGCCCAGAGGTAAGTGGGTTGTCAAAGAAGAACATAAATGTTCTATGCAATATGACCACCTGCGGCGTCACCTTCCCCACCTGCGTCACCTTCCCAATCTCCAAGGCCAGTCTAAAGAACATTAGATGATACACAAATCCTTTCAGATAGTAAATTAATGAGAATACTTGCTTCACGTGGAACCAGAGCCAGTGATATGTTTTGAGGACCCTGAAGCCCAGTCTCACTGGATCGATTTGTGCTTTACCATTCCAGGCTGTTGCTCAGCTCAGTCTGCCATAAGCGCAGTGGTGGCACTCACGAGCCTAAGCGAAAAATTGTGTCTCCAAGTAACATGTGTAAAACAGGAATGGAAAACTGAAATTTTCCTTGTAAAAAAATAAAATTGCTTCATAACTTGCTGAAATTTCTCAAGAATGAGGTAACACACTGGGAGGCCTGATCTTGGCGGCCTACCCTCTTCAAAAATGTCCCTACATCGTCTTATGGGACAGAGTTCATCAGTCCACAGGAGGGCACCACGAGTTTCTCATCAGCCGCACCATGTGACAGTGTTGTTGCAGGTGTCTGGGTTGCCATTGTTGCTGCTGTCATTGAACTATCACAGCAAAGAACTGGGCCACTCAGAAAACTCGTCACCTGAAGTCTATTAATCAACAACCAGGGTCTCAAGAACACAAGGGTTGAATGTGAGTACTCAATTATATATGATAACAAAAACAGGATTAAGGAGATTTTAATTATGAAAGTATCTGTTCTTTCCCTTGATGACACCCTCCCCACTCCCCAACTACATACCCTCACCCCTGCTTAACAGCAAGGTGCATAGCTAAATGCAACTGAATGCCAGTCTTGCAAAACTATAATAACCATCTTTCTCATACAAAAATGCCATGTTATCAGTTCTCACCAAAAGAAATATACACATTTTGTATACTTGGAATAGGTAAAAGTGTAAAAACTCAGAAATGTACAAATCTGTACAAGAACAATAGCAAGGTATTGTCCAGAGTATTTTCTGGAAGTCTGATGATCAAGTAAGTTCCCTAAAGATAAACCATTTTAAGTTATTATTTTAATCTTGTTTGGTTCTGTTGAATAAAACATTGGTCATCCTTAACTGTTTGTTCCCTACAGTGATATTGTTTACATACTTTTCTAATATTTCCATTAATGTTTTCCTATTCCTTTGACAAAAGGATTTCACTGTTGTGGGTTTATCAGCATGTCATTATTTTAATTTTCCATAATTATTTAATTCTATTTTATCACATCCAATATGAGTCCTGTCTCATACTTTCATCTCAAGAAGTATTTATGGAAATTAATGTCATTTTTTGATATCCCCTACATCAGGCTTTTTCTACATTAGAATGAATTTCATCTGCTAAATTGTGCAATGATCTTCCCATCAACAAATGGTCTGTTTGCCTGGGGGCCTTTAGCTTAGGAACTAGTCAGTGGAGTCACAGATGTCCCTCGTGGTTCTAAGGATTAGGCAGTCTGATCCTTAAACCTCAAGCCACAAGGGAAACTGAAACTGAAACTGCCCTGTAACCACTGCATAAATAACAGGTGAAGTTTCCTGTGACTGCCTTTCTCTTGGTCAACAGAATTTCCTATAGCTTAAAGCAAGAATGCAGTGTGTAAATTTATTTATGCCTTATGCTCAGTCCTGGAAGACCACTTCCTTATCCTTGAGTGTGTGATATTCAAAGGCCAAGAAGAATAATCATCACAATATTTTGAACCAATAAGGATAACTTTTATCCTCCATATTCACTAACTAGGTCCAAATGAAAAAACTGGTAGTAAACATGAAAATAATATATGCATTGAAACGTTTATTTTATGGAACTAGAAGTATTTTTAACAATGGACTTTTCAAAATTAATAGCAACATGAAAAAGTAGGAAGGAACACTATAACAGAAGCAGTTCCTATGGCATTTGGTGGTCCCTAAGGTTTTTTATTTGGCAGTAGAAAATGTCCATCACATCAGAGCATCTGTGGCATTGGAAGTGTACATAACAAGAACAGGGAAGCCAGACACAGGCTCCATCAGCTGAACAATCAATGATGGCTGAAACTCAGCAATGCACCATTAGTCAAAGCAAGACGATTCTTGTGCTGCCAAATAAGAAACTATTGCACCCAAGAGTTTGTACGTATCATTAAATGAGAAGGACAAAGAAATAATCATAATAACAAAAGAGCATGCCTCATTGAATATAATCTAGAATATAATAACCTGCACATAGGTCACAAATAACAGTGGTAACATTTGTCCTCACAGACTAGAAAGAGCAGTTCATTGAACCTTATACAGTGAACCTGTTGGCTTTATCAATATCTCCAATTACCTCCCTCAGATGGTTGGAAATGAGAAATCATCACATTACAGTTGGCACCTGTTTCCAATATGAATGCCTTTCAGTTGCAATGTAAATTCACTGCATTACTGATAAGTATGAAATCCCAGAAGATCTGCCTAAGACCTATCTGGTGGTATCATGTGCTCAACCACATGGAAAATCAACAGTTCATCTCAATGTCAAGCAGCAAAAGTACTGATGTGCCCAGGTGCCATCATGAAGCTGTTTTCTCTTTTCTCCAACCTTTTTGATCCTACCCTGCTTTGGTTTTCCATATAACAGCCAATGAATAAAGACACACATTTAGATCATTTCATTTTGGTGCATTTGAGTATTGAGTACTTACTCTGTGCTGGGCACCATGCTGGACTCTGGCAACCCATGATGGAGAAGGCAGGATTCCTGTCTTTCAGGAGCAACCATTCAAAAATTTTAAAAGTTCTAGGTGATGCCACTTTTCACACACAAAAATCCATTTTTAAAAAATAGCACAAACAATATACTTAACCAGAACTGTTGTCCCCCCATAATAAGCTATAATAAATAAATAAATAAATAAATAAATAGCACAAAAAGAAAGAAAGAGGAAGGGAGGGAGGGAGGGAGGAAGGGTGGGAGGGAGGAAGGGAGGAAAGAGAAAGTGATCCACCTTAAATTAGAACCTTAGGGCCTTAGCTCCAGGGCTTTTTAGGGAATGTGCATTATTGAAAAACAGTAGGAGGAAGAAACCGAGGTCTGAGAGAGGAGACTATGGTTCACGCTTGCCCTTCCCACCCTCCCCCAAAGGAAAACTTGGTCCGTTCTAAGGGAGACAGGGGAGGTTAGAAACATGGAAATTTCCTGTTATTGTAGTTTCAGTCTTCTATTATTTTCTATTACTTTCTCCCCTTTTAACTTTGATTCCCTCTTTCTGACTGACATTATGATGGCCAGAAAGGCTTTAACCCGACACTTCTGTGTACACAACTCAAGGTGAAGTGAAGTTTCAGAAACCATTCAGCCAACCTGATTGAAGCAGGTAATCAGGGTGAACTTTCACTGTGTCATTTGACCCCAAGCTAGACTATAAACTATGGTTCACCACACCTGTTGGGGATATTCAGGTGTGGACCAGGAGTTGTCCCACTAACTCTCTGTGTGACCTTGGTCAAATCTTTCAACTTTTCTGAGTCTCAGCTCCCTTTCCTGTAAAGAAGAGGGTTGTTATAAATAATACCACAAGCCCTTTCTAGCTTTAAAACCATGTGATTCTGTGATTTCTCTTTTTTTAAGGCTAATTATATAGTTGTCTCTATCCCTGAGAAGTTTCACTACTATTCTTATGTGTTAGAGTTCAGATTTTCATGATTCAACCTTTGGTTTACTCGGATAATACAGACCAAACCACAACCTAAAAAGTGTAATTCCACTTGTGATCACAAAATATTCCTAACATTTTCCTTACTAAATCCTGCCTGGTTTAAGTTGGTACTTCAGTGTCACTTATTGAATACGTGTGAATGAATTCTGTCCTAAGAAGAGGGATACCTGGCTCTGAAAGCCCCAGTGAAAATTACATGTGAAAATTAAACCATAAGAATTCTAGAAGAAAATGTTGGAAAACTCTTCTAGATATCAGCCTAGGCAAAGAATTTATGAGGAAGACCCCAAGGGCAATCACAGCAATAGCAAAAATAAATAAATGAGACTTGATTAAGTTAAAAAGCTTCTGCACAGCCAGGGAAACAATCAACAGAGCCAATAGACAATCTACAGAATGGGAGAAAATATTCACATGTTGTATATCTTATTAAGGGCTAATAACCAGAATCTACAAAGAACTCAAGCAAATCAGAAAGAAAAAAAATCAAACAACCCCATAAAAAAGTGGGCAAAAGATATGAACAGAAGCTTCTCAAAAGAAGATAAAACTAATGGCCAATAAACATATGAAAAAATGCTCAACTTCACTAATCATCAGAGAAATGCAAATCAAAACCACAATGAGCTATCACCTAACGCCAGTGAGAATGGCTTTTATCAAAAAGTCCCAAAACAACAGATTTTGGTGTGGATGCAGAGAGAAAGGAACACTTATACAATGTTGGTAGGACTGCAAACTAGTACCTCTATGGAAAATAATATGGAGATTCCTCAAAGAACTAAAAGTATATCTACCATTTGATACAGCAATCCCACTACTGGGTATTTACTCAAAGGAAAAAAAGTCACTTTATCAAAAAGACACTTGCACTAGAATGTTTATAGCAGCACAATTCACAATCACAAAAATGTGTAATCAACCCAAGTGCCCATCAATACATGAGTGGATTGATAAAATGTGGTATATGTACACCATGGAGTACTACTCAACCATAAAAAAAATGAATTAATATCTTTGGCAATAATCTGGGTGGAACTAGACACCATCCTACTAAGTGAAGTATCACAAGAATGGAAAAGCAAACACCACACGTACTCACTATTAAATTGGAACTAACTGATCAGCACCCATGTGCACAAATGGAAGTAAAACTCAATGGAAATCAGGCAGGTGGGAGGGGGTATGTGGGGACAGGTGAAATCATACCTAATAGGTACAATGTGCACTATCTGGGTGATGGGAAAACTTATAACTTTGAATCAAGCAGTACAAAAGCAATTCATGTAACCAAAACATTTGTACCACTGTAATATTCTGAAATAAAAAATAATAATAAAATAAAACGTTAAAAAAAAGTTCTGCCCTATAGTGTAGTGATACTAAGAGACTCCATAGCCAGACAGCACCTGTTAACTGTGTGACCTTGGGCAAGGTCTTTAACATCTCCATGCCTCACTTCTTCATCCATAAAATGGAAATTATAGTGCCTACCTCATAGGATAGTGTGAGATTTAAATAAATAAATGCAAAGAGCTTAAAACAGGTCCTTACAGTGTGACCATTATATAAGCACTTGCTATTACTATTAGAAGCAATTTCTAATTTTAAATTTAAATTCTCCACAATGAAATGTACATACATATGAAATAAATCAAGCCAGCTTAATAAATGCCCAAAAATAATTAAAAATTTGTTTTCTGTGTGTTTTCTTTCATTATACATGATTTTAGTTTTATAGACAAAGAAAGCAAGACAAAGAGAGAAAATAACTTTCTCAAGATCACACAGCGTCTTCATCTGTATGCTTAGTTGATGAGATAGTCCAACTTTCTTCTCCTTCAATTTTCAGCCCATTTACATTCCTCAAAGACATATGGGCTGCACCTCAAGTAGCTTTGAAATCCTGCACAAATTGGGACATGGAGACCTATCTTTAATTTTCATTTCTCTTTCTGGTTGGAGATAATAATTTGGGAAGAAAGAGGACAATTAAAACTTAGCAACTTGCTATACAAATAATGTCACAGTGTAGGTTGCCTAGACCCCGGTTTATGATAGCTGAATATTGGACACCTAGTAAGTGAAGAGTGGAAAGTCAGGTGGAAATGCACTCCAAAGGCAGCTTCCTCACCAGAACAAAAGCAAGGTATCAAATGAGAATCTGAAAAGGAGGGATGAGTCATCCAAATGCAGCCATATCACCCAATTCCATGGTCAAAACACAATTAAGAGAGAAAATATTAACAGCAGCTTCTAGCAATTCTTGGGGAGAAAATAGAAAGAAGAATTGAGAACACTACTTATTACTTGCACACACAAACTGAACAAGGGTGCCTAAAATATTAATAATTTTTAAAAAGATAAAGGAGGCAAGGACAGTGTCAAAGATAGCATCAAGGGTCATGACTGAAATATGGCAAAGGAAAGTGTCGTATGAATCAGACCCAGCAGAAAATGGGCAAAGGAGAAAATACTGTATGTCAAGTATTTGCTGATGGAAAGATGTCAGAGAGCAACCGGGTTGGTGGCCAGCTGCTCACAAAGTGGCAGTAGTTTCCTGTGTCACCACACACCAGCACATGGTCTTCCGGCTTGCTGGTCCAGAAACACAATTTGTCTGTGCATACAGGGTGGACCGGATGCTAATCACGTACTAAAGAAATTGGTAATAAGCTTCAGGATAGTGTCTGAGGAGAAACAAAGTCGATGACCCTGGAGGCTCATTTCTTCCAACTTGTGTTAGTTTAGAAAGAAGCTGCCCGGGCAGGTCCGAGTTAGCTCAGAGGAATAGCAGGCTAATACCAGCTGCTGAGCTTCAAAAACTTTCCTCCTAACAAGGCCACTTCCATTCAAGCATAGTCACAGGGACATAGATGCTCTCTGCCCACAGGTACCCATGCTCAAAGGCCAGCCTGAAACTGTTTGACACTGGTCTGGAGGTTGTGTTACACTGTAAGTCAACACGCTACTCCCTTCATCAGGAAAGCGTTGCTACAAGAAAATAAAATGTCTTCTCAACTACACACTGTGCACAGGGATGTAGGAGATTTATACTCTGGTGCCATCTCCTTGGGTCCTCATGGACAGGCCACAAACAGCCAATGGAGCACAGTGTGAGCAGCACTAGCATGGCGTGTTGTAGGGGTGTGCTATGTGTCCCCCAAAGTTATGTGTTGAAAACTTAATCCAAAATGCAACAGTGTTGAAAGGTGAGACCTTTAAGGGATGATTAGGTGATGAGGGCTCAGCCCTCATGAGCGGATTATGGTGCTGTCTCCCGAATGGATTCAGTATCACATCAGTGAGTTTGCTATAAAAGCGAGTGCAGCCCTGTCTTGCTCCCTCTAGTGCCTCTCTGCACAAGCACATCCCTGGCATCTCTCCGTCTCCTTATTAGGACACCAGTCAGATTGGATTAGGATCCCAACTTAATGACCTCATTTTAACTTAATCACCTCTTTAAAGACCTTATCTCCAAACATGGTTACATTCTGAGGTGCTGGGAGTTGGGATTTCAACATGAATTTGGGGGGGCTGAGGACCAATTAAGCCTATAACAGATGCTCTGGGTGGAGTCCTACCAAGGCTCATCACCAAGCCACAGAAATCCTATAGATGTGCTGAGATACTGGTTCCTTTAGTCTTTGGGGTAGCTGTGTGGGGTGCCCAGCAACTGTCTTGTTTTACTCCAGCGTGTCTTTCAAAGATTTCCTTTTCTCTTAGTGCCATGATACTGTGAAGCACTGGTGGAAGACCTATATATCCCAGGTGCTAGAAAAGCTACGTTGTCATTTTAGATTAAAATCTTGTCTTGCACAGTCGGCATGAGCATGCACCACCACTGTTCTGCAGTGTAAATGTAAAATAGGATTTATCATGGGGAATAAACTGAAAGCAGAGAAGTCAAGTAGCAGAGTGTACAGGAGCCCCCAAGCTCTTGTTATCCCACATGGAGACACACGTGGGCTGGGCCTAGCTGGAGTGGATGTGCCCTGTCTTGGTCTGCTTGTATAACAGTACCACAGACTGGGTAATTCATAAAGAAAGGAAATTTATTCCTCACAGTTCTGGAGGCTGGGGAGTCTAGTATCAAGGTGCTGGTGTCTGGGGACGGCCTTCTCTGTGCATCGTCCCATGGTGGAGGGTGAGGAGAGGGCAGCCAAGGGTAAGGACTCTGAGGAAACCAACCACCCAGCATTCTCATCTTAGACGTCCAAGTATAAGATGAGAATTATGAGAATATAAATTTCTGCTATTTAAGCTACCCGGTCTGCAGTATTTTGCAATAGCAGCCTTAGCAAACTAATGTAGCATCTTTCCCTGTATCAGAATTGCTTGATGAATGCAGGAGACAGTGAAGGGAGTTGGATGATTTTGAGAAATAGCTCATGAAGGAGCTCCCCATCCCCATGGGTGTTCAAGAAGAGTTTGGATTCCCTGCCAAGGACAATACATAGATTCCATAAGTTTTCTTGACAAACTTAATTTCTCCATGGATAGATCTTATAATTTTTCTCAACAAACTTCATTTTCTACATGGAAGAGAATTACCACTTCCATTATCAAATATACTCTCCTATCCAGAAATTAAAACTAAAACACAAGTGCATTTAAAGATTTTCACTTGATTGCCACCTGCCCCTCATTCCTTTGGCTCCTTAATTCCTTAAACACATGGTCTCTTACTGCTGCCATCATCTTTTGCCCTACTTTTTGGACATGAGTATTTGAAATGGGCCATAAAGGACAGATAGATCTTCCCAGATGGGAGGAAAAGAACTGGATGTCGTCTTTCCAGGTGAGGAGGGTGATGTCCCCCTGATTTCACTCTCAGAGTCACAGAGAGGTGAAATGGTCTTTGAACAGCTTTTGTTACCACAAGAAAACAGTAATCCAGAATCTTCCACCAAGCTTAAGGGCCAGTGGATCTTCTTCTAATCAAGTTGGTTTTACAGACTCACCCAGCTTAGGGAACTGTGATCTGCATGACGTTTAACCAGTTCTGTTGAGAGAAAAGAATAGCAAGACTAATGGCTATTACCAACACAATATTTTCATTTTGCTCAATAAATTCTACTTCCTACTCCACCAAATTATTTTACAGAAGCTTCTGCTGAGGGAACCCATTTATATGATAAGGGCTTCCTTGCTCTTCTGTCCCAGGCTTTCCCTTGGTAAAAGTGTTAACGAGTAGTAAATGCCCCAAAGTGTGACTAGCACTTCGATTTAAAAAGTCAACACATGTACTTAATGCCACTTAACTGTACACTTAAAACTGGTTAAAAATGGTAAATTTTATGCTATGTGCAGTAATATTTTACCATAATAAAAAAAGTAATATCGAGTTTTAATCACATAAGATTATACCTGTAAGCAAGTCAGCCATCTAAGAGGGTAGGGAGGCCCATGGTTAATAGAACCATGTTGTCAGCACAGAGGGGTGAGGTAGGAATGGGAGGCTGAATGGGAGGCTGAGAATTATATCATCTGTACCCAAAGATACGTAAATGTCTTTATGCTGAGAATGATACTCAGTATGAACTTGCCTGCAAAACACTAGTCACATTGCCCTAGCAGATTTTACAGAGTTCCATTCCTTTGCTGTTTGAACCATTTTTCTACAAGCACTATATGTCTACTGTTTCTGAAGGAGAAGGTCAAGGCCCAGGGAGGAGGGCCAGACTCCAGATGTTGTGGCTCACGCTGTCAGAACCAAATTCACTCTTTCCACTTGGACTGTGTCTCAACAACAGCACGTGATTGGAAAAGAGCATGGCTCCACTCCAAGAAAAGCCTTCTGTTCTAATGTTTGCCTTAAGTGTATGATTTTATGTTTAGCCCTCAATGCAGAGCAGTAACAAAACTACATTGATTGCATACTTGCTGTATGCAAAGCGTACCACTCAGTCTTGGGGTCATGGAAGTACAAAAAAATACATACCCCTGCCATCTCTGGGCTTAGAATCTGGATGGGTTGACAAAACATGTTTCTAATTAGTAATGGTTACCCTGAGGAGATTACCAGTGAAGATTAATTACAAGGGTTTTTCTTAGAATGCCAAAACTATTTCCCTCAGTTCATATTTCAACTACTTAACAGCTATTTGGTGATACAATTTTGACTTAAAATTCAATTCCCAACAACAATAACAACATATCTAAAATAATTAGATCTACCTGTAATCTAGTGAGCCTAATTTTCTCGTGAATGTGCAACAAAGTGTAAGTCACATTTGTTTTCCCTCCCCTTCCCGGGATGATGAGCACAGCAGTGTGGCACTCCAATTCTGTTAGTGATTTGGGGCTTTATTTGTCACTTGGGTAAGTCTGACACCTCATTACATCCACATAAGTTCCCGGGTGAAGCTTCTGTGAGCGGGATCAGCTGCTCTGATGCACCACTGTCCACCTGGTGCACATACAAAAACGTAACAGCACATACAGAAAGCACTTACTGTGCACTTCTAAGTCCTTCACTCCCCTAACCCTCACTAGATGCTATTATCACCTCATCTTGCTGCGGAGGAAACTGAGACACAGAGAGTTTAGCTAACTCGTTCAGGATCTCACAGCTAGAAAGTGGTGAAGCCAGATTTGAACCTAGTCTGAGTTCTTCCCTCAGCCTGTCCCAGATATCAGCCTGGGAGATGCCGATCTCTCCCAGAACCAAATATATATCTTACATTAAACCACAGGATTTGCTTCCTTTGGTTGCAAAGATGCCGAAGAGGAGATTTTAAGAAAACATCTGCAATCTTCATTTCCCCCTCTCTGACAGGGAGACTCTGACGGCCTCCCCTGGGGAGTGTAGCAGCATATTATTCTTCCTCTTTTTGTCAACCCTTGTTCCATGAAAAACAAGAGCATCCAAATAGCTTGGAGGGTTCTTTTATCTTCTTTCCTTCAATCTATGGCCGTTTTCTAATTTCCTGGCAATTTACATTTCATTGAACATATTTTCATAGCTGGATCACCTCAAAATGTAAAAAAAATCTAATCCATGAACACCAGCAATGCATGCTATACTAATATATCGTAAACATGTACTCCTAGCTTCAGCCCCAATACACTTCAGTTTGCTCAAGGATTTTGTTTGATTAAAGGAAATTAATTCAGAAATTACTTTTCTTTTGTAAAAAATTTCACTCTTCCATGTTACATTTTTGTAAGCACTCTCTTTCTCAGCTATAAAATGTTAGCAGATTTTTAAAGCATATTTCCTTTGCTATGTCCTCTCGATAAGGTTTGTATTTCCTATAGGTGTTCCTACGGGAAACTCCTAAAGGAGTTATTAAAATTGCCAATTGGAAACATACAAGAACTTTTATGGGACCATCAGTGTAAGCCTCTCAGTTCTAGGGAGCAGCTTTATATCAGTAGCCTATTTTTATTTCTTCATGTTAGTTGACATTGCCCGTTACAAATGTAATGGATTGGATCATAACCTAAAGATTCTGCTCTGATAGAAATCAAAGCATAACCATAGAAAAAGGTTCATGTAATATTTCCCAGTTGTCAATAGGTTCACTAGCCCCAACTTTACAGCATATCAGTCTATTAACCTTGACAGTCTTTATTCATTACGTGACAGTTACTGATCAACAATAGTATCTTAAGCACTATTCAAAGCAATAGATAGAAATGTGTGTGGGGGTGTATATATACTATATATATGTTAATATATATAGTAGATGTTAATACTATTCCCTAATATCCTGTTCTTCTCTACTTCTAGCCACAAGGCAAGACTGCCTGTTCCACCCCTCTGAAGTTAGGGGTGGCCTTCTTACTGAGTGGCCAATGGAATGAGTGAAACTGACATGTGTCACTTCCAATGGAAGTATTTAACTTCCAGTGATGGACTGGCCAACCCTCTCTTTGCCTGTGTCGTGATTCTGGGAGCACATCTTGATACAGAAGTGCCATACTATATACTATAAAGCAGCCGAGACTGTGGAGCTGGGGAAACAGCTGCCTTGGAAGGCCTCCCTAACCCACAGCAAACTGGATCAGTGAGAGACAAACTTCTGTTGTTTGGTGTGATTGTTACAGCAACATAACCTTGCCCGTCCTGACTCAGACAGTATCATATGTGATCCATGATTTGCATCATACAGAAGCCCAGAGCCATATGTGCAATTTCTGAGCAAACTAGTTGACTTTCTCTGTCAATAGCCAAACATCATTTTAACCCTACCATCTTGAAAATGAGTACTAATTTGTGGTTACAAGAAGCACTGAAAGAAGATGATTTGCATAAAATAGTGTACATTTTCTTTAGTTCTATAAAAGCAAGCAATGGTACATATCTTAATGATTAATGTTCAATAGGACCATCCTCGCACATAAAGGACAGCCCATTATATCTTATAAATCAAAAACCTATTTTAGCTAAATTAATTCTGAAAGTAAAATATAGACAGACACATATAAAAAAGTTTCCAGCTATTTCATGCCAGCCTTATTAGAGGGCTTGTGGGCATATACTTTGTGAAAGAAAGGAGCATCACTCATGTGAGTGTGTCAAATCTATTCTGACACTGTTCCCTTCCAAAGCTACACTCACCTTGGAGAGTCTCTCCCAGACTACATGAACTCAACCTCCTCTCATCTTCCCTGTCAATCACCTTGTGGTAGGCTTTCCAAGATAGTTGGGAAGTTCCAAGATAGTTCTGGTTCCCAAAGTACATTTTTCTCTGCACAAAGGGATAAGTGAAATACATGGATGGGAAAAAATGGTTCAGAAAAATAAGAGCTAAAACCCTTCTCAAATTCTAACCATGCCATTTTTGAGGTTAAGAGAAAAGCTCGATTGGCTTTTTCTTTTTTCATTGCAAATCTAAAATTCCTCTTTTCAACCAAGTTGATAGAGGAAATATATTGAGAAATACAAGAAAAGCTATTTCTGAGTTCGGGCCAACCTGCCCAAGTGCCAGAAAATATTATGATCAAAATTCTATATTGGGAGAAATCTGGACACCCAGGTGGTGCTCACTCAGAGCCATCTTGATCACGAGACACACAGTTCAGCCACTGCACTAGCAGCACCACTTGTGAACTGATAAGAAACTAGCAAGAAGCCATCAGTCCACTCCTGAAATTGAATAGTATATTCAATGGTAACTTATTATGACATAGATCTCCATTTTAACACATGAAAAGTTGTTACAAAGAGTATGTATCATTTGACTGCATTTTTATAAAGCTTTGTGTATGTTCACTTTTTCTTATGTTAAAAGAATATAACTTTGTCCCTTTTTTTTTTGTAGATTGGGACAGTGGAATTAAAGACATTTCTACTTCTTTATAATTTTTGTGTTGTATGAATTTTTTTACATGGAATAGGTATTACTTTTACAAACAAAAAAGAAGGATTTTTAGGGGAAGGAAGCAAATCATGAGTGGAAATTGATTTAATTTCAGTTCATTCCCTTCAGTCTTCTGTCCAATTATTGGCTTGGGAAATGTAATTGTTCAGGATACATCATTCACCTGGTGGGTCATGAGAATTCCCCATGTATCTATTACAATTTAGGGTTTTTAGACACTGAATATTATTCTCCGAAAGTAAATTTATAAACTGGACGGAGTATAGTCTCCCTTTGTTTAAGCTGGTCTTATGAGAGAGCAAGGAAGAGATCTCTTGAGATCTTTGACAGACTTGTTCTGATAGTCTGCTTCTAATAAAGCTTATTCTATCACAATTCAAAAAGCAACTAAGGTTCTCAGACATGCCCAACAAATGGATTGTTAGTCTTTGCTTTTTATTCTTTTATGGAGAAACAAATATTTCACTCTATGAGAATCTTCATAGCTCTTTCACCCTTTATCCAAGTATATTGGGAAAAAACAATCTTTATTCTGAGAAATATGTGCCATCTTCACCTTTAAGCTAAATGCAGAGAAGAAGACATTTTATTTTTACTGGCAACTACTAAGACATAAACCCCTTCAAGATGAGGATCTTTTTGATTACCCCCTGCACACTGTGGAGGCTCAATAGTTTTTTGATGGGACAGATGGAATTAAACCTCAAGGAACGTGAGGAATTCCTTCTGTTAAGGTATTAGGCTGCTGAGCACATCATCTATGGTTAAAGAGACAAGCAGGGCAGAATATTTGTCCTGTCTGTGGGGACATGTGACATCCATGGAAATCATTCCAGTGACTACCTGTAAAGTCTTTCAGACACCATGGCAATATCCTACAGAATAATATGCCTTCTCCCCCTACACACACACACACACACACAAAATTCAAAATGAAAGAATTCTAATTTTGAAGCTGGATACAAGCAAGAGTGACCCCCTCCCCACTCCATCCCCACCATCCCCAACTCCCTGAACGGAACAATAGCTAGCATAACAAGTAAAGGGTTTCAATGTCTTAATACCAAACAGAAAGGAATGAAAGCCATATTTTCAGTATTTATTCTAGAGAATAACTGATAATAGAAATACCTCAGATACTCTTGCTCATTTTGAAGCTCTAATCCAGACAAACTTGGACATAGAGAAGTATTTCCAAATTACTACAAAAAAGAACAAATTAACTGTACTCATAAAAGCCCTCTTTTCTTTCTTATTTACTTCCAGGGCAGAACCTGTCATGAATTTCTTTAATTAATTAGGATTTCAAGGAAACTAAGGAAAAACAGCAAAGCTCTGGACGACATGGCCAAGGCGACCACTAGACACTTCACAGATTAACCAACTACCAATAACCCAATTTTACATGTGGAAATGTTATTTCTATGCAATATTTCACTCCCCATTGCACCACTGGAAATTTACAAACTATTAGGAAATATTAGACTAACTAATGAAATTTCATTAGTAGTGCCAATGAATTCAGTCAAAGTGTGAAGGCTAGATACTATAGTTAGAAACTACAGGGCTGGGTGTGGTGGCTCACGCCTGTAATCCTATCATTCTGGGAGGCCGAGGCGGGTGGATCGCTTGAGGTCAGAAGTTCGAGACTAGCCTGAGCAAGAGCGAGACCCCATCTCTACTAAAAATAGAAAGAAATTAGCTGAACAACTAAAAATATATAGAAAAAATTAGCCAGGCATGGTGGCGCATGCCTGTAGTCCCAGCTACTCAGGAAGCTGAGGCAGAAGGATTGCTTGAGCCCAGGAGTTTGAGGTTGCTGTGAGCTAAGCTGATGCCATGGCACTCTAGTCCGGGCAACAGAGTGAGACTCTGTCTCAAAAAAAAAAAAAAAAGAAAGAAAGAAAAGAAAAGAAACTACAGATTACACTCATTCTAAACAAACCAAAAACAAATTCCTTTCTAATTTACAGGATAATTGTTACTGGGAATCTTGTGAGTTACTAAAGCTGAGTAGTCATAAAAGGATGAATCACTTTAACGAATCTGACAAATGTCTTAGTTCTGATAGCATAAAAATCTACCATTATGGAGAAAGACCCAAACAGACAAACACACACAGAGTATGGAAAAGTGTCCCTAAAATTCAGTTCAGTAAGAATGACAAAGGACTTTTTATTCTGGGATATGTTACTGGAAAGATCGTACATGTGTGCAGGAACTCAGATTCCATCTGTTGCTTTAGAGCCAACAGGCTTTAGTGTATTGACTTTGTGCTCTTATCTGATGGCAATAAATTCTCACCAGAGTGAAACACCAGCTTAGCCAGTGACCCCTGCTGTTCAAATCAGACAATGGAGCAGGTCTTTCTTCCCAGAGTCGCTCTGTGACTGTGGACTGCCCTCTATAAATGGCCTTGGGTTTCTGCTGTTTCCATTCAGGATTTCCTAATGTGAGCAATTAGGAGATACTTCATTTCAAGGGGTTTCATCAGCAGTTGCAACACATCAGTGAGCAATAAACTACTAGCATCCCAGAAAAAGACATGGAAAGTTGGGATGAAAGGGGAAGAAGAGAAGAAAGGAAGAGTACCAATAAATATGTCTGTGTTTAAGAGTCCAAAATGGACTAGGTGTACACAGTGGACACAAATTTCAAATTTTTTAATCTGAACACCAAGGAATTTCCACTGGCCCAGCAAATCTGAGACCTTACCCTGTAAATAAAAGGCTGCTGGTGAGGGTGTGTGCACTAAACAAAAACGGAATCTCCTTCCCAGAGGTCGATGTCACCGAACTGCCCTCCTCACCACGCCCCCGGTGTTATTTCAAGCAGAAGCATCCCAGGGATGCCATGTCCCAGCTCCACTCCTTCTGCCAAAATTTCTAGGGCCATTTTCGCATTGAAGGAGCAATGGAAGAAATGGAAACCGGTCTTTCCCAAGGCACCAACCGCCGAGTCTCCATGATGTTCCTCTATCTTCTGCCGAGAGCAGCACACTGTACTATAGAATAGCTTTCTCAGTCCATTCCCAGTCGGCTGTTGTCTGAAACACTCGTGGGGCCGGGGAAGAGCGAGAAAATGTTCTGTTGGAGTGGTAGGTTATTATTGTAGGTATTAACTGTTTTTATCATGTTGGAGTAATTGGTTTTTAGTCATTTTCTACTGAGCTCCAAAAGCATCCATTCTCAGTGGGCAAGTTTGTTGTACCTGGGACAAAGAGAACTCGGGAACTTGAGGAGGTTCACACCGGCTTTGAACCCACCGACCAAATTGCTTACACAGACCCGGGCAATTACAGCTGTCCCCCGGGCGGACTCCTTAGGGGTGAGGAAGGGTCAGGCCCCGGGGTGGCTCCTGCTTCTCCCCCAGGAGCCCGCTGAGCACCGTCTGCGTCTCCGCCGCCCCTCCCGCGCCCCTCCTCCTCCAGCTCCGGGGCAAAAAGGGGGCGCTAGGCTCCGCATCTGTCTCGGCCGGGAAGGGGACCGGGGCCGCTGGCTGTGCCAGGTCTTCCGGGACCTCTCGTTTGCTTTCCCAGCCTCGACTTGGGGCCCAATCGACCCTTGAAGCGTTTGAGATGCCCGCAGGAGCTCGGGTTAGGAGTTGGCAAACTGTTCGCCCTCAGACTGGACTATTCTTTTCGGGAAAGGAGAAGCAAAGATTCTCTGGGTGCAGGCCCTGGTCTCGTTCTCGGAAGTCAGCGTCTGAACCGCTGGGGTCTGGGGGTCCGAAGGGCACACGGAGCTGTGCGGCAGCGGAGCGCGGGCACCTGTCCCCGTGCGCTGGTGCGAGGAAGCTGCCCATCCCGCGGCCGGGGCGACTCTCTGCGGGCCGAGTGCAGGCAGGACCCAAAGAGGGGGAATGAGGGAATCCCCCACTGCCCCAAAAAAAGCCATCTTCACGCCCAACAAGTAAAAATGTAAAGGATATCAGAGCTTCAGGAGCGTAAAGGAAGCCGACTTGCAACCCTAAAGGACAATCTCTGTTTGGGGAAATGGCGCCCTCAGATGGCTGCTGCGAATCCCACGGAAAATGGTTGGGGCTGGCGCGCCGCGAGCCCCCACCCGGAGCCGGGAAGGCCTGGCCGCGGCGTCGCGGGAGGAGGAGGTGACGTCACCCACCCCGCTGGCCTGCGCGTGGACGAAAACACGCGACCGCGCTGCTGGAGACACCCAACAGGTCAGGACGGGTCCCCAAGGCCGGCCCGAACTGCAATTTCACCGATTTCACCGAGGCACATGTCACGCCCACAGTTGTACCACTTACTGCGTGACCTGCTTCACGCTACTTAACCCCTCTGGGCCTCAGTTTCCTCGTGACTGCTTATGCGCAAAATGATAATCACACCCACCTGCCGGGTGGCAGTTAGGATTTCAGGAACCAGGGTGGCCCTGGGTCAGTCAGTGCAGAATCTTAGCATGGGCGCGGGTCGCCCTTCTCTGTGCGACCAGTCACATAGGCCGCTCCGTGTGTAACTGCATTAATCTCGGCTCCTCTGCAGTTGCTATAAAGGCTCAGCGCCCCCCAGGAGGCCGTGCATTTTAATAAGAAGCATCGAACCCCCACCCCCTCCCAGCTTTCCAATCTAAGGGAGGGCAGGACAGTGGTATGAATATTGGCAGCCAAGAAGCTTGTTTCCAATTCGAGGCTGCCCCTCCGCAGCCAGTGCTAGATTATGTGAATTAACAAACTAGCACATTACACATATTGTTCTCCCCCTTCTTGCTTCTCGGAAAGAAGTGTGCATACGCTTTCATTTTCCTGCTGGGGCGGGGGGACGGGGGCTCGCTTTCCACAGCTCTGCACGGATGCGCAGCAGACCCCCGACAGGACAAAGCCTCTGAGCGGGAGAGTGAGGGTCCTGCCGACCCAGAAACTCTTACGGCCAGCACAGATTTGACCGAGAAGACACATCGTTCTGAAAAGATTGAGGGGAACCCTCTTTGTCCTTCAAGCTTTTAGGTGCCCTGGCCACGTGACACACTGAAGCAGAGAAGTGGAGCCAAATCCAGAGCATGGTTGTCGAGGCTTTTCTGCAGGCCTGCAGCACTGGGGTGGGATGCTGTCCCCTGTGTGTGTGGTCTGGACCAACCCCATCGCCAGGGACCCCTGGGCATCCCCTTTAATCAGTCCACGGTGGAGTGGGCGCCCATCTCCACCTACCCTGCGTTTGGGTGAATAGAATTTCCGTTCCTAAAACGGGAAGGAACTAAGTGAGCAGGGAGAGGGCGTTTGTGAAAACAAAAGCCTTTGGCAGGTTTTGATAAATTGCTAGGATCGGAGGAGACCTGTGGACCAACAGGGAGCGGAGAAGAGTCCGGGTTAAGCAAGGCCCCGCCGCGGGGCAGCACCTCGTGTGCACTCATCTGTTCCCGCGTTTCGCGTCGGGCGACTGGATGCGGTTGCTCTGGGACCTGGGCTGGCGCGGCACGCCGGGGGACAGTCACCGAGCGTCCTCGCCCGTGCGCTTTTCACACCGACAGCGCTCGGCGCCCGCGTGCCAGCCTCTGCGGGAGGTTATTTCCCTGTTCCCCAGCAATCAGCTCGTCCCGCGGCCGTGCTTGTCACGCGGGAATGCGCTTAGCCGGCCGCGGACCAGAGGCAGAAAGGAAAGGGAGTTGGGAGGGCAGCACCCGAGGTGGGAAAAAAAGACGCGGGGTGCAGGGTGGGGTCGAGGATGCCGGGCGCGGGTGCCGGGAGGGGCCGCGGTAGGCGCAGCGGCCGGGGCAGCCAGGCGCGGCAGGGATGGGGACTCTGGCGCGGCTCCCGGCGCCCCCTGGTGGCGAGCGGGCCGCCCGGCTCCCAAAACAATGCCCCAGGCTGGCGGGGCGTCTTGGTCCCCAGCCACCCCCAGGTATGCTGCTGACTGGCTTCGGGCTCCTCGAGCGCCCAGCAAGGGGATCTGCAGGGCGGAGGCGACCCCAAGGGAGGGTGATGGGAGTGGGGGCTGTGGAGGCAAGAGGGCCTTCATCCCACTGCCAGGCACAAGTCCTAGCATCTCTCGGAGCTCGGGCTCTGCTTAGCTCTTTGGTTCGGCGTGCTTCTGTTTCCTTAGGGGTTTATCTGCAAAGCAGTTTGTGTTGGGGAGGGGGCGTAAAGGCCTCTTGGTGCTTTCCTTAGAGACAAAAAGGCCCAGGACCAATTCCGATGAAGAGCGGCCTTCTACCGCCGGCCCGCGCCCTTCCTCCGCAGAGCAACCGCCGCAAAGGAGGAAAGACGAAAGTTGGGCTTTTAGGGACGCAGATTTTTGGAGTTCAGGATGTGCAATCCCTTCATATGGCGATTTTACTGAAGTGTTTACGGCCAGGAAGAGGTAGGAGATAACCCTGAGTGGGCTTTCGCCACCCACTCGTTAGACCCCTCCTCTAAGCAGCAGGAGCACAAAGTGTGCCTGGTAACTTGGGCCAAGGGGGTCACCAAGGCGGAAGGAGGGACACAGGGAAGCGGCAGTCTGAGCCTGTTGATGGCTCTAAGTGGGCGGGAAGCAATAACAATGCGCCCACCTTACATATGAAAGAACCTCGCCCTCCGGGGATTGTCTCTTTGGATCTGGACCTCCACCCCCAGAGGAAGGTTGCGGGGGGTGCGGAGGCAGCTTGCCTTGAGGGGAGACGGGGTGATTAGGGAACAGGACCATCACACACACACACACACACACACACCCCTACCCCTTCCCTTTCCTGGCACCTTATTCGCGGTTTACAGATGTGAACTTACTGTTCGCAGTCCTCAAAGACACTAGATCCCCAGCTCCACGAGAGCGGAGGCCAGCCTGTTTGTTCATCTCTGCACACCCGGCGCCCAGCGCGGTGCCCCACGGTACATGTAGGATGAATGAACTAGGACCAACCAAGCCGCGACTTGCTCTCGTGGACCTCTAGACTGAGCTCCCTCCTCTGCAGCTCGCTCCTTCCCAGCCTGCCCACCTGGCACTTTTTCTGCCAGTCCCTTGTGCGGGGCACCAGTCTTTCCAAACTGTGCCCCGGGGGCCCATACTCCGGCTCTCCAGAGCCCCCTGCTGCAAGGGCCGGGTGTGTTTGGGCCCGTTGATGCCTTTGAGTGTTGTGTCATCCCATTCATTTAAGGGAGGAAAGTCCCTTCTCCCAAACCAGTAAGTGATGGGCAGTCCGGTGAGATTCTGACGGGATTCTGCAGGGGCGTTTCTACAATGGCAAACTCTGCCAGACACTCATTGCAACAAAATAACAAGCCCAACGCTTTATTGTTATTTAGTTTTCATGTAAAGCTCTCTCCATACCACTCTATTTATATATATATATATATATATATATATATTTTTTTTTTTTTTTTTAAGGCCAAGGGGAGCACACCGCATGGACCAAGCTGCTGAACTGTGGTTGGAGATTCGGGAGGAAACAAAGTTCGCCAAGGCGGCCTGGGGCGAGCAGGTCCCGGGTTCGAGCCCAGGCCACAAAGAGCCCGGGGGCATCCGGCTCGCGGCTCCCGAGGACCCATTCCGCCAGGCCATCCCGCCCGGCCATCCCGCCGGGCGAGCAGAAACTTCGGGCTGGGGCAAAACAAACCTCGGCCAGGGCCGCGCGGGGCCGGAGCGCGTTCTGGCCAGGACCCGGCTGCGAGGCCTCTCGCCGTGGCGCCGCTGCCGCAGCCCGCGCCCCCCTCGCTCACTGTTGGGGCGCAGCGACCAGGCCCGTTTGTTGTTGAAAGCAATCCTAGAGCGCGCGCGCGGCGGGATCTGGGGAGGGGGCGCAGCCAGCATTTCCTTCCAGGGAGCGCGTAAGGGGCATTCTCAACGGAAAGCCAGACGGAAAGCAGTGACCAGCCCTCCTCAGATTACCCTTTTTTGGCTCCTCCCATGCTCCCCCCACCTCAGATTTGCATAAAAAAGGCCAAGAAAACTCTGGCTGTGCCCCAGCCGCCGCTCACTCTGCTCCCTCGGGTCGGAGCCCCCCGGAGCTGCGCGCGGGCTTGTACCGCCTCGCCCGCGCCGTCCTCCCCGAGCCCGGCTTCTCCGCGCTCCGGCCGCGGCTTTCCAGGCCCCCGAGCCGCGCCGAGCGAAGCGAGCGGGCCCGGGACGAGCTACGGCTCCGGCCGCCTCGCGCTTCCCCGGCTCCGCTCTCCGCCCCCCGAGGGTCGCGCGCCCACGATGCTGCAGGGCCCCGGCTCGCTGCTGCTGCTCGTCCTCGCCTCGCACTGCTGCCTGGGCTCGGTGCGCGGGCTCTTCCTCTTCGGCCAGCCCGACTTCTCCTACAAGCGCAGCAATTGCAAGCCCATCCCGGCCAACCTGCAGCTGTGTCACGGCATCGAGTACCAGAACATGCGGCTGCCCAACCTGCTGGGCCACGAGACTATGAAGGAGGTGCTGGAGCAGGCGGGCGCCTGGATCCCGCTGGTCATGAAGCAGTGCCACCCGGACACCAAGAAGTTCCTGTGCTCGCTCTTCGCCCCCGTCTGCCTCGACGACCTAGACGAGACCATCCAGCCGTGCCACTCGCTCTGCGTGCAGGTGAAGGACCGCTGCGCCCCGGTCATGTCTGCCTTCGGCTTCCCCTGGCCCGACATGCTCGAGTGCGACCGCTTCCCCCAGGACAACGACCTCTGCATCCCCCTCGCTAGCAGCGACCACCTCCTACCGGCCACCGAGGAAGGTAAGCCTTCTCTCTCACTTTCCCCCTCCCAGCTGGGCTGAGCTGCTCCCGCGGGATCCGGCTTCTGCCCGGAATCCCAGTGCGTGCTCGCTTGGGGTGCCAATCCCAGGAGGGACAGACGCTCTCCCTGCCCTGGTCTGTCATCGCGACAAGCCTGTATCAAATTTGAGACACCCCGACCCCACCCCAAATCTCTCATTCTTCTCCTGAGTTGTACCAGGTATACTTAGAGACAGTTAAGAAAAAAAGAAAGAAAAGAAAATGAAGAATTGAAAGGCGCCTTTAAAAAAAAAAAAGCAGATATACAATTATTGTTGAAGATGCTAGTATTGGGGCCACGCTCTGAGTGGCCTTGTGTGGTGATCACTCTGGCCAGAGACTCCTAGCTCAACCTCATTGGGCATCTTCCCAGCACTAGGCAGAATTCTCGTCGCAGAAACATTTCCCGTGCAGGCGGATAACCAGGATGCATGCCCAAGCAGATAATCTTTTAAGGTCCTCTTTGTCCTTTGCCAATTTAGGTTTTGAAAATAAAACCGGGACGGGCTCGGAGCATGTGTTGGTTGTAGCTGCTCAGGTGTTGAGGAAGAGGGTATAAAGGGAATCTCGGGGAATCATCTTTCTATCACTGTCAGCTTTTATCTTAGGGGTGGTTTTAATTAACTGGAGAAAATCATGCAAAAGACAGATTCTCAAGTTTTTAGAAAACAGAGGGGGAGTTCCAGGGCATCAAAGCAATGAAAACCTCATGGGCTCTTGATATTCCTCCTGAAAAGAAAACATACACAATGTGTCTGAGCTGATTTAGGTCCCCTGGAATGGAAAGGGGGCTTCCTAATCCCTTTCAGGGCTCCAGCAGCATCTCTCTTTCAATCTCTAATTGTTTTCCTACAGACATCATTAGTTAAAGAAAATGCAAAGTTCTTTAGCAATCTTTCCTGGCAGGCACCATGAGTTTGCAATCATCTTATTGGTTAGGTTTCTAATTTATTGCAAATGTTTGGCATTTTTCAAACATTTGTCCAACATATACCATAGACCAACCAATACAGGTTTGTAGTACTTTATATACATTCTGAGAGCTCCTAATTGGAAATGTTTGATTTTGTTGGGGTGAGGGGAGTTAAGAGCAGTTTTGTGGGTGTTGCTTTTGTTTTTTATTTCACTATCAGCGGCATCATACACTGTACATTTTGTCCATAAAGGCACTTTTCCCCTTCAAAATAAAAGTTTATGTTCTTGAAAATTTGCTTTGTGATTTTCCTAATTTGATAAATAACTCTTCTGTTGAGTCACATAAAGTTTTTTCTGGGAAAAAATTTCTATTTCATATTAGTGAAAATCTTCTTATTTCACCTAAATTTTAAAGACACCATTAACACATTTATAAATGAAAGAAAGGAAATATGTTTTCTTTTTTTCCTTTTCCTGAGAAATCAGACTCTTAGCCTCTCTGGTAATTGTGCTAGCAGCACCTAATTCCTCGGTTTGGTCAGACCCCATAAACACTTTTGCTTCATCTTTGATTAGCTTCAGGAACACGTTTGTTTGTTTGTTTGCTTGTTTGTTTTGAGAGTTTGAAACAGGCAAAGAGGGGCTAGAAGAGCCTGCACCAGGAAGTTTGTAGATAACAATGAAATCAATACTGACTAACTCAACCACAAACTTAGCAGAAGGCACAAGGTGACAAAGAATGAGTTAGAGCAGGCTGTTGTATTTAGTAAGGTGGAAACAGCCCATATGTAATCCTTACAAGACTAGCCAGTCCACTCCAGACTTGAAATATCTTGAAATGAGTCCCCTGAGACACAGAGTTCTGATGAACTGAGTGGGCTACGCTGGGGTCCTGCTGCTGAGAAGGACAATCTTTTGGCTGTATTTTGTGGTTACCAGTTTTTCCCAAATCCTTCAAGGGTCTTTGGTTCTTTTGGTGCCTTCTCCTTAAACAGGCTTTGGGAATAACTTTTGCAGACTGAATTAGTCCCAGGAGTGGGGAGGATGAGCTGGAAAAGCTACAACCTGTCCCAGTTAACAGTAGCCACACACTCCTGCACACTTTGCCCACAACTCCCTTTTTGAGAGTCATCATTTTTTAAACACAATGTATGGGTGTTCTTGTTTTGCCCACTCAAAAATAGGAAGCATGAGAGACTTTCTTAGGAATGAGTGATCCTACTTTTATAGAAGTGGCAGAATCTAGGGTCATATAGGACAATTGCTACTCTTGCCTGGGTAAGTCCCTTTGAGTTGTTTACACACGCCACCTGCTGTTCCCTTTTAAACAAACTCACTAAAGACTTTTTCCCATTTCTATCTAGCTCCAAAGGTTTGTGAAGCCTGCAAAAATAAAAACGATGATGACAACGACATAATGGAAACTCTTTGTAAAAATGATTTTGGTAAGTAATACAACAACAACAGATTTCACATTCAAAAGTTTTATTTACCAGTAAAACTTAAAGGCACAAATCATTAAGATGTCACTAGATAAAGGTTGGGTGAACTACAGTCACAGCTCCTGTTTCCCCAAATCATCTAACATGCTCTATCCTAGTTTCCTCCTTACGTAACTGTCATTTATTGAATCATATCTTGTTATGTGAGATTCATTGTTCTTTTAAGCTATAATCAACTAATGCAAATTATTCAGATTATCAATTTTCATTGGCACACTTCAAATCTCATTTTGGCTTTTTCTTGCCAACAAGCATAATCCTTAGCCATATTCTCTTTCAATTACTTACCATGTGCACCAGGGATGGAAATGGAAATATTAGCCCCAGCAAAACAGATGCAAGGCATTACAGTGGCCACAAATAAAAATTTACTCTGGCATCAAATCAAAATATTTTTACTTTATTCATAACCCATAATGATTTGCTCCTCTGTGTTCCACCATTAGTGACTATATGCAAGGCACTGGTTAATAATTTGTTGGGGAGGGATTCCTTAAATTTAAAAAGAAGAATGGGATACTGAGAAGACACCTATCATGGGACACCTAACAACCTTGAAATGCCATCTTAAAATCTTTTTGAAAAAAAGGCTTTCGTAAAGTTTTTATGGATAAGCCTGGACACATTTGTCATACTTTTGCAAATAGTTTTTTTTTTTTTTTAAAAAAAAAAAAAGCTTAGAAATTTACTTTAGCAAGATACATGAAGGATACTATGAAAGTTCCATAAAGTGTAAGTCACTGCCCTTAAGATAGAATCATAAGGGGAAAGAGAGTTGGGATTTTGACCACACAGAACTCCACCAGCATCTCATCTGCTGACTTCAGGCTTCTCAGGTGAGGGGAGGAGCCCAGCTAGACACCGTATCAATGCTCAGTTCAGAGTTGGGAGAGGCCAAGAACTTCCCCCAGGCTCCAGAGGCTTTCTTGCTTTCATCCTGTTCCACGGGCAGACACCTTTTGGTGTGTTTGAATGGTTGGCACAAACTTACTAGTAAACAGACACGATCCCTGCTCTATCGATAACGGACGACAGCAGATCCATATTAATATTTCTACATATTCAGCTAAGTCTTTAAGACTGACAGACATCACTCCAGCACCCACTATTGATGCCCTCCCACTCTCCTTACCTTGCCATCCCAGAAATCTCAGGCCTGGTCAGTCCCTGACACTCTGGAACAATCCAGTCACTGCTCCTTGACAGCACCATGTCTCTTGCAGGAAGTGTCCTGGGTTTAACCTTGTCTGGCCCCAGAACAACCATAGCCCCAGTGTTAGGAAAACCTTCTCACTGCTGAGGAAGGAGAATAAATGGAGGTAGCTTAATGCCCCAACCAACCCTTCTTCTTAGGAAGAGCCACAGATGGGGTTGATAGAGTTTCATATATCTGTATTCAGATACATACAGCTCTCAAACTGGCTGAGGGCCAGGCATGTTGGCAGCAGATAATCCCAAATTGCCAGAGCCTTACCAAAACACAGTTCTTAGCTTCCATGCTACGTGACTTAATTAACAGCAAGATAAAAAAATCATCTTAATAAAATGTATATTAAAATGCTATAAAATATAATATCATTTTCTTCTGGGAGCTTATGTCCTTTGCACTACATACAATACAGATCTCTCTACTGACTTCCATGAAATAGTTGGTGGTCATATTGTGGGGTTCCAAAACAGTTGACTTTGGAAAACACACACAC
>CM052440.1:116509427-116521469 GCA_028533085.1 Varecia variegata
ATTACTAATTTAAACACTAGGTTAAAACCCAAATCAGGAAGTCACACTTGCACACCACCCATAGAGAACAGCTGTCAGTGGCGCCAAGGGTATTAGGACATATTGGAATTGGGCAAGTTAATGCTCCAATCAGTGCAAGAAAACATGACTTTGCCTCAGGAGAACACAGTGGTGGTACAGGAGGAGGTTTGGGAACCAGAGTTCCGAGTACTAGACTCAGCTAGGAAACAACCTAACTGGGTGACCTCATGCAAGTCACTAAACTCTGGCTTTAAGATTCTTTGTGTACTAACAAGAGATTTTAACGGGATGATCCCTTCTAACCTTAAAATTCTATCCTTTTCCTGCCTTCATGGAGTCTTGAAATTTAATTCCACCGTGTACATTTGTAGGGTTTTTCTTTCCCAAAACATACAGTTCGTGTCTATAAAACGTGTTCTTTATAGTAAACCACTTACTTTTGGTCTTCAAATTCTAATAAGTCTACATATACATTTTGGAAACAGTACATATATGATCTGTAAATGCCTTGGCGTTGGACAGGCAAATGAGAGCGTTTGAGGATGAGGTCTTCAGAAAAACACTTTTATGGCTAAACATGTTGTGCTCTTAAAAAGAAACTTGCATATTTTTTCTCCTAGTTACTTTACCAAATCAAATGCAGCTGTAAGATCAATTCTCCTTCCCTGTAATCTGTTCTTTAGAAAACAATGATTGTGTGATACAATTTCCTTACAGGTTTGTCCAAAAACCTCTCTGACATAATAAATTGAGTTTAAAGTTTACAGCCACAGAAGGATCATGTTTCACCTAAGAGTCAAGCATTTCTTTTCATGCTGAAGTTTCCAATAGGGAAAGTCATTTGTTGGGGAGAGAAGGAACCACATGCAACCTTCTTACAAACACAAGGGCGAGGAAACAAGAAGAAAAGTTAATTTGAGTCCTGCAAAGAGAGTTTTGAAAGGATGGCTGATTTGAAACAAAGTGCCTGGCCAAGGCTTTGAGGCTTTAGAAATGGAGCCACCTGCTGCCCCCAGCTCCCAACCCCCTACCTGCAGCCTCTGACAGTCTCATTAACTCTGGGAAGCTCCTCTTCCCTCCCGCAGGCAAAGTCACACAAATAGGCAGCAGAATGGGGTGAGGAAACTTCCAACCTGTACTGTATTCCCTCATTGTAACTGGTGTGATTCTTTCTGCCCTCTCTTGTCTTCACAGCGTTGAAAATAAAAGTGAAGGAGATAACCTACATCAACAGAGATACCAAAATCATCCTGGAAACCAAGAGCAAGACCATTTACAAGCTGAACGGAGTGTCTGAGCGGGACCTGAAGAAATCGGTGCTGTGGCTCAAAGACAGCTTGCAGTGCACCTGTGAGGAGATGAACGACATCAACGCGCCCTATCTGGTCATGGGACAGAAACAGGGCGGGGAGCTGGTGATCACGTCGGTGAAGCGGTGGCAGAAGGGGCAGAGAGAGTTCAAACGCATCTCCCGCAGCATCCGCAAGCTGCAGTGCTAGTTCCGGCGCCCGACGGCGTCCGACAGGCCAGCCCCGGAGCTCGGCCGACGTTTCCCAAGCACAGTCCCTGCTGCCCGGTCCCCAGCCTGGAGCAGCGCCCCTGCCTTTTGCACGTCCGCATCCCCAGCATGTCCTGAGCTATAAGGCCTTAGGAGGCCTCAGGAACGGATAGCTGTTTTCACATAAAGCAAAAACCCACCCAAATCGTGTAGAAACGTTCAAACTAATAAAACCATGAGTATTTTTATGAAGTTTTAAAATAGCTCACTTTAAAGCTAGTTTTGAATAGGTGCAACTGTGACTTGGGTCTGGTTTTGTTTTGTTTTGTTTTTCTGTTTGAGTCAGCTGATTTTCACTTCCCACTGAGGCTGTCAGAACATGCAAATTGCTTCATTTTTCTCTGTGGCCCAAACTTGTGGGTCACAAACCCGGTTGAGATAAAGCTGGCTGTTATCTCAACATCTTCCTCAGCTCCAGCCTGAGACACTAAGTCTAACAATCGGTCGTTTTACACCCTCCTTGGGAACTTAAGCTGTTGCATGTATCACATTCCAGCTACAGTACTTCCATTTATAAAAAGCACATTAACCATTCCTCATAGCATGATTTCTTCAAATAAAGGGCAAAACAAATAAATTTTATAATTGACCTGAGTACCTTAAGCCTTGTGTAAAACATTTTTTACTTAATTTTTGCAAATTAAACCATTGTAGCTTACCTGTAATATACATAGTAGTTTACCTTAAAAAGTTGTAAAAATATTGCTTTAACCAACACTGTAAATATTTCAGATAAACATTATATTCTTGTATATAAACTTTACATCTGTTTTACCTATTCTTGTGTTCTGTCTTGTCTTGGTAGAAGGATCTGGGAAGGGAGCTATGAATGAGTGGTCACTTCCTTCTGTGAGGCCCGGCCCTCCAGCAGTTTGAAGATACCTGCTTCTCAAATGACACAAAGTATCTCCCCTGCCCCCCACGTCACCCTGCCCTCTCACCTTGTGCCTCACATCTCCTACAGATTGCACCGCTGCTGACCCTGTGGGAAGCAGAGATTTGCAGGCTCTGGCACAGGATTGCCTTCTTTTGCCCCTTCTCAGCAGTTCAGCTACAGCTACGGGCAATACTACTCTAAGGTTCGTGAGCTTTGCAGTTGTGCTTTTCATTTCCTGGAATTTTCATATTGAAAAAGAATAACCATTGCAAAAATGTTAATTTCTTTCCCCCCACCTAAACTCTAACCCTCAGATAAAGACAGCCATGATTTGTGGAGTATGCACTGGAAGGCGGGGAGTAGAAAGGGGATGGTGAGTAACTAGCATGAAGATAAGAAGCAGGACAGATAGACATCCATCCATACAATGTCTGTCTTAGTCCTTTTGGGCTTCTGTAACAAATACCTTAGACTGGGTAATTTATAAAGAACAGACATTTATTTCTCACAGTTCTAGAGGCTGGGAAGTCCAAGATCAAGGCACCAGCAGATTCTGTGTCTCATGAAGGCCTGCTTCATAGATGACGCCTTCTTGCTGTGCCCCTCCCATGGCAGAAGGGGCAAACAAATTCCCTGAGGTCTCTGTCACAAGAGCACCAATTCTGCTCAAGAGGGCTCTGCCCTCATGACCTAGTCACCTCCCAAAGGCCCCACCTCTTAATCCCAACACATTAGGGATTAGATTTTAACATATGCATTTTAGAGGGACACAAACATTCAGGCCATAGCAATGTCCATCCAAACACTTCATCATTTTATTATGAAACCTTCACAGAAATTCTATTAGACACATAAGGAAACTGAGCCTCAGAGAGGTTAGGCAGCACAGCTCGTAAGAGGCAAAGCCAGGGCCAAAACTCAGGCCTGGTGGACAACAAATTCTGCCTTCTCTTCATCCTGTGAGTGGAATATAGAAACATGATGGCACACATCTACTCAACAAATACTGACTGCAATACACTGACAACAAATACACATCTGCAATGTACTCAGGCCCTGTCCTGAGTGCTGGGGATACAGACATTAGTCCTCATTCTTGTGGGAGCAAGGGGCTAAAAGGGATGTATTGCCACTGGGACTCTGGGAAAGCCTGGCAAGTGAACAGACAGTCGAGGGGTGGGACTTCTGCAGATTAAAGTGAAGACAGGACTGGGCATGGTGGTGCACTCTGCAGTCCCAGGTCCTGGGGACGCTGAGGCAGGAAGATCGTTTGAGCCCAGGAGTTCAAGTTTGCAGCAAGCTATGATCGCGCCACTGCACTCCACCCTGGGTGACACAGCGAGACCCTGTCTCTAAATACCTACATACATACATATTAATACATACAGGAAAGGGCATTGCAAGCAGCAGGGATGGCCCAGAAGTCCTTATTTGTCCTTATTTGTAAAATGAGGATTATAATAGTACACCTACCTCATAGCATTGTTTTTAGGATTAAATATATGTAAAGCACCTGGCACTCATCGGGACTATAAAATGTTTTAGCTATTGTCATGGGCAGGAAGCAGAGTAAGAGATAAAGCCAGAAGTGCACACTGGAGGGCAAAAATAACTGTGTCCTCTTGTCATTGCTTCTGTAACTGATCTTGTTTCAAGCCCCCAAGGAGGACAAATATCTAAAGTCAAGAGAAAATAGGAATATTAGCATTTCTCTTTCACAAGAATGGGACTTCTATGGGACTAAATTGCAGTATGATCTTGGCAATTAACCTGAAGTATAAGAATTATGATGGCAAGTCCTTGGCCTTAACTAAAAATAAAAAATACAGGACACCACACCAGGACAGGGTTTCCCGAGGACACCGCCAGTGAAGCAATGGGCCTCCCCACACAGTGTAGGGATTAGGGAGCTGGGACAGCACTGGCTGCTGCTATACATTCGTAGATAAACCAATTAGTTTCTTTTGACTTAAATGTCTTTATCTGTAAACTGCGGATGGTGACACCTATCCCTGGGGCTCCCTTTGAGAATTAAATGATATCAGACATAAAATGTGCTTAGCCCTATGCCTTGGCACACTGTAGATGTTTGATAAATATTAACTATTTTTACAGCTAGGACAGTGGAAACTGGCTTGCTTGGGATGGCTGTCTGGCTTCTAACTGCGTAAAGAAGAGACTTCTTAGAGGAGGCACTGGGGAAAGGAAAACAAGGAGAGGGGAGGGGAAGGAGCCCCATCAAGGATTTAAGTGTGGTTTTCCCTCCTGCTGAGAGGGCCCCTGCACTCAATAAACTAGAATGACCCTAGCTGAACTTCCAGGCTTGAAAGTATAGTTGGTTTTTAAAAGGAGTTTTTCTTTTTCAAGATCAATTGTTCAACAGAACTGAAAAGCTTGCCCTAGGAAGAAGCTCAATCCTAAAACCTGCAGGGTAAACCATTAAAAGAAGGAATGTGCCATTTCTCCATAGGGAGCAGGGAGCACCAGGCATATATGCTGTCTGACTGCTGTGACTCTGCTGCCTCTTCTACTCTAAATTAACCAGAGATCTGAGAATCTGAAAGCTGAGCCCTAACTAATATTATTTAAATCTGCAGTCCCCAACCCAGTTAGGCCTGTTAGGTACGGGCTGCACAGCAGGAGGAGAGGGTGGCAAACGAAGCTTCATCTGTATTTACAGCCTCTCCCCATCGCTCCCCATCACTGCCTGAGCTCCACCTCCTGTCAGATCAGCAGCAGCATTAGATTCTCATAGGAGCTGGAACCCTACTGTAAACTGCGCATGTGAGGGATCTAGGTTGCGTGCTCCTTATGAGAATCTAATGCCTGATGATCTGAGATGGAGCTGAGGCAGTGATGCTAGCACTGGGGAGAAGCTGCAAATACAGATTATCATTAGCAGAGAGGGTTGACTACAGAGAGACCATAATAAATCAATTACTTACAGATTCATATCAAAACTCTATTGGTGAGTGGCAAGTGACGATTAAGCTGCATCTCGTGGCAGGCTTTATAGTGGCAAGCGAATTAATATACTTCAATTGTACAGCTGCATCTGGTGGCAAGATTTAAGTCAGAATCCAACACTTATTTTAGTCAGTGTGGCCCACCCATTTTATTTCCCACTTCCATCTGCACCTCTTTCCTGCACTGTGCACTTGTCTCAGTCACAGTTTTGTTAAGCCCACAAGCTAACCCTAGCAAAAATGGGTAAAAACCAACATCACTGGAGACCTTCTTTGAATATGGGGAAAGACCCAGTGATGAGACAGCAGAAGACTCTAAGACTGCCAACAAAATGAAAGCTGCATTTAAAAGAAAATACCAAGAATTCTACTTAAATTATGGATTCATTGCAACAGTTGACTCACATTCTCCAAGCCCACTTTGTATAATGCGTGGCAACCGGCTATCCAACAAAGCCATGAGACCTTCAAAACTGCTTTGTCACATGGAGACCAAGCACCCTGCATTAAAAGAGTTTTTCAAAAGAAAAAACGTGAACATGAAGAACAGAAGCAATTATTGAAGGCCACCACTTCATCAAATGTGTCTGCACTGAGAGCATCATTAGTGGCTAACCACATTGCTAAAGCTAAGAAGACCTTTACTGTTGGTGAAGAGTTGATACTGCCTACTGCTAAGGTCATTTGCAGTGAACTTTTAGGAGAGGCTGCAGTTCAAAAGGTGGCACGTGTTCCTCTTTGGCTCACACCATAACTAGAAGAACTGATGAAATAGCAGAGGATATTGTTAGAGGATTAATGAGTCACCGTGGTACACAATCCAGGTTGACGAGTCTACTGATGTTGACTACAAGGCAACAATGCTCATTTTGGTGCAATATATTTTTCAGGATGTGCATGAGGAGATGTTATGTGCACTTTTGTTGCCAACCAACACCACAGTTGCAGAACTATTCAAGTCTCTGAATGATTACATATCAGGAAAACTGAATTGGTCATTTTGCGTTAGTATATATACGGACAGAGTGGCTGCCATGACTGGACAGCTTTCTGGTTTCACTACTCAGGTCAAAAATGTCACTTCTGAATGTGAGTCTACACACTGTGTCATCCACAGAGAAATGCTGGCTAGCCAAAAAATGTCACCTGAACTAAACAACGTTTTGCAGGGTATGATTAAAATTATCAACCACATTAAAGTATCAATACATGCCCTTAACTCACGTCTGTTCATGCAGCTCTGTGAGGAGATAGACCTAGAGCACACACGTCTTCTCTTACACACAGAAGTGAGATGGTTTTCTAAAGGTAGATCACTGGCCAGAGTTTTTGAGTTACAAAAGCCACTCCAGAGATTTCTTTTAGAAAAACAGTCACCACTGGCAGCACATTTCAGTGACACAGAATGGGTTGCAAAACTTGCTTCCTTGTGTAACACATTCAACCTGCTCAACAAACTCAATCTGTCACTTCAGGGGAGAACCACAACTGTGTTCAAGTTATCAGATAAAGTGGCTGCATTCGAAGCCAAACTGGAATTATGGAGTGACGTGTGAACATTGGGATTTTTGACATGTTTCAAACATTAGCAGAGATTTTTGAAAGAGAACGAGCCAGGGCCTTCTTTCTCCCAGCTGGTGCATGATCACCTATCTCAGCTTTTGAAAGAGTTTGAGCATTACTTCCCAAACACAAAATACCACCAAACTGGGAAGGAATGGGTCCAAGACCCATTTGTGAATAAGCCAGGTGAATCGACTTTGTCCATGCTAGAAGAGGATCAACTGCAAATGACAGTGGCCTTACAAATGTGTTTGAGACAACTTCAAATCTCCATACTTTTTGGATTAAAGTCAAGGTGGAATATCCTGAGATTGCCACAAAAGCACTAAAATGCCTGCTTCCATTTCCAACACACCATCTTTGTGAAGCAGGGTTTTCTGTAGTGACAGCAAACAAAATGAGATTACAGAGTAGACTGGACATAAGCAACACATTCGGAGTGTCACTGTCTCCCATCATCCCAAGATGGGATTGTCTACTTGCAGGAAAACAAGCTCAGGACTCTCACTGATTCTGCATTATGGTGAGTTGTATAATTATTTCATTATACATTATAATGTAATAATAATAGAAATAAAGGGCACAATAAATGTAATGCGCTTGAATCATCCCCAAACCATTCCCCCACCCCCCTACCCCCAGTCTGTGGAAAAATTGTCTCCCATGAAATTGGTCCCTGGTGCCAAAAAGTTTGGGGACCACTGATTTAAATGAACCAGCTGTTACATGAACCTTAAACCACATGTCATTTGGTTGTGGGGCTGCCCTGGTCTAAGAGACATCAATACAGAGGGTTCCCAGCTTACAAACCGGTTGTGTTCCAAACGTGCATTTGGAAGGCTGTGGTGTGAAAGGCAGAAGGCACTTTCCCAAAGAAGCAACGTTATAAATGGCGATTAGGGCCAAAAGCCAGCTCACAAAAAGCCCTGTAACCATAAATATAGCTAAACACTGTACATTTTAGCCAAAAAGAGTAGAAATCATTAATGTTACAATATTAATTAAAGGATGAGATAAAAAATAAAGCTGAGTATCTTTCATTTGTCTTTTTAAGCTTTCAGTGCTTAATCGAAGTCAGATTTAATTAAAGGAGGATGAAAAGGTCTATCCAGTTGGGCAGAGGGGCCAGGGAACTGGGGCTGTAGTCAGGAATCCTGGCGCTTAGGAATCAGACCAACTTGCGGGATTTCTGCCAGATTTAAGGGCAATAGTGTCTGCACCTAAAGACCAACATAGCACCAGAGAGGAGTTTGGGGAGGGGGTGGAGTAGAGGGTTGGCATGTCCGAAAAGGAGTTAGCCTGGACATTTCCATGTAGCGATTTCATCACCCAAGGTGGGACCTGGCTTCGCTGTCCCTCCCCCTCTTACATAATTATTCCCCTTAACAACAAGTCCACCTCTGGCCCCAAGAATCATCGGAGTCCAGAACGTTTGGTGCCTTTTTCATACTGATTTCTGAGACCAGATAAGCTCCTGGATATTCTCACAGCCGGGATGGATTTGAATTTGACCCTCCCGCCCCCTCTTAGGTGAATCTGCACTTGCCATGGCCTTCACAGAGGAGAGGCCCTGCCAGTGGTCTGGACTCTCCCGCCGCCACCCTACTCCACAGGTAACCAGCACTGCACACAGCTGGAGACATTCTGAATCGCTTATTTTAGCTCAATGCTGAGAACCACATACACATTTTGTCCGTCAAAATGAAAAAGACACGAGAAAAGAGGGAAGGAGTAAACTGAAAAAGGAAGTTACTTGAAAAAAGATCATTTGTAAAGTAATACCGTGAAGTTCTGCAAGGTCTAAACATTAGGTGGCACCACTGTCCAGGGCAGTTTGGTTGCCCCTAGAAGGCGGAGGAGAAAGGGGGAAAGTAATGAGTGGTCAGGGTGTGGGTAGGAAAGCTAAAGGGAGCCACTGTGGAACAAGTAGTGTAACCTGTACAGGTGTGCCTGTGAAGTGTGCACTCTGCATTAATTCCCATAGACATAAATGCAACCATTAATTCCCTTAACATTACAAAAAAGTCTCATAGTTTTATTTATTTGAATTGGTTTATATCCCTTGCCCACTTTCTATTGATTTATGCTTTTAATAAAATTAATTTCTAGCAGTTCTATTTATCCTGAATACTAACTTTTTTTTTTTTAAGACAGGTCTCACTCTGTGCCCCGAGCTGCACGGGGGCCCAGAGGGTCTGGGTTCTCTCCCTGGAGTGGAGTTTCCCTCTATCCTCATTTTTGGAGGAATCATAGACAACTGAGGACAAGAAGGAGCAGTGAGCCCTGGGAATGAAGAGGACCAGGGATGCAACAGAGGCTCGGCCTCTCAGCATGGGGACAGCCACCTCAACTCCTGTCTCCAAGGAACACTCGGAGGGGGGAGCTGAGGGGAAGCGCTCTCTCGTCCTCCCTCATCACTTCTCTCCCTCTCCACCCCCTTCCTCCTCCTCCTCCTCCTGCTCCTCCTCCTCCTCCTCCTCCTCTCCCTCTCTCTCTCTCTCTCTCTCCCTCCCTCTCCCATTTCTTACTCCTTGTACTCCCGGTACCTCTTCCTTCCTCCCTCCCCACCCCTCCTCCAACTCTGTCACCTGCTAACAAAACGGCTGGTTCCAGCCAAACGCACAGGGCGAGCTTGGGAGGTCTCACGAGCGACGCTGGCGGACAGACTGGCCCCGTACGGAGACGGCTGAGGCCCCAAACCAGCTGACTGTGCCGGCGCTGCGGATCCCGAGCTCCTGTGCCCTGGAGGGGGCCAGGCCGCGCGGAGGCTCCGGTCACCGGCACCGCTCCCGCCCCAGCCCAGCGCTGCAGGTGGCCACAGCATGGCTGCGGGGGTGGCGGCGCGCAGGGCGGCGCCGGTGCTAGAGGCGCCCCCCCAGCAGGAGCAGGTACCGGCGCGGGGGCGCGGGCGGGGGGACGCGGCCAGGGTCCTGAGGCTCAAGCTAGGTCTCCAAGACCCCGGCCCCCACTGGTGTGAGCTGGCCCTGGACAGAGGTAGGGACGGATGACCTTCTGGAAGATGCTACGGTGGATGCAAGTCCTCCCATCCCTCCCTTCCTCCTTCTCCCCCCCTCTCCTGCTCTCTTCTTCTCTCCCTCCCCTTCTTCTTCCTTCGCTCCATTCCTCTCCCCCATCCTCTTTCTGTTTCGGGATCATCCCCATCCACTCCTCACTGGCCGCGCTCTCCTGCCCCTTCCTCGGCGGAAGCTTCCAGGGCCCTGGGGAAAGGCGGCGGGCCCCTGAGGGGAGGGAAGGGGTGTACTAGATGCCACGGTTCTCAAACGTGAGAGTGGATCAAACCACAGGCAGGGCTAGTTAAAACGTGGGTCACTGGGCTCTGCCCCCAGGGCTGCTGATCCTGTAGGTCGGGATGGGACCTGATTGTTAGCTTGTCTAACTACCCTTTCCTCCTCCTGCCGATGTCCATTGCAAACCCAATCTTACTTGATCTTTTATTCATAGGACCATTCTTGGGCTTTGACTAGGTACCAGGAGGACTTGGGGGGAAGGTGCAATCAGAGGTGGGCCTTTCCTGGAGGAATCCACATCCTTAAAACAAGGAGAGAAATTACTCATATAGCGGGGAGGAAAAGATTAGTGTCCCAAAATAGGTTGGACTGTAGGATTTCTAAGAAGCAAGGGATTGCTCCCGACTGGGGGATGTGCAAGGCTGCAGGGGCATGGCCGTAGTGCTGGGCGTTGGGGAATGTTGGGGAGTGGGTAGGATCTGGCCACATAGTCATGACCAGGAATTAGAATTCCAGATGGAGGGAATAGCAGTACCAAACTGTTTGGAGGTGAAAAAAATTGTTGGGGGGATGGCCATGGGAAAAGGCAGAGAGAAGGGGTGCTGTGCAGTGTGACTGCAGAAACCCAGGGCTCAGGAGGGCTTATAGTGAAAAATAAGGGGGTAGCCAGGCTGTGGAGGGCCTTGTGTACCAAACTGTGCATATGGGTTTTCTTTTCTAAACTCTATGAGTTTCTTGCTGGTTTCAAACCCAGATCATCCAAAGGGGGCTCTGAATTGAGAACTCTGTGTGCCAGGAGGGGCAAAGGACCTAGTACTGTCCACTTTTGCTGCTGATGTTTGCTCTTAAGACTGACGTCATGCCTTGCGTGTTACAGTGAGGTACAGGCCCTCACTGTGGCTTGCCCTGTTAACTCTGCACAAGAAGCACTCACAGCTTTTCCCTTAATCCCACATTGTAGCGAGACAATGTCATCCAGGTACCAGCCACCAAAGCATCACCTGGGAGCCTGTTAGAAATGCAGAGTCTCGGTTCCCACCCCAGACCTACTAAATCAAAATCTGCGTTTTAGGCCAGTCATGGAGGCTCACGGCTGTAATCCTAGCACTCTGGGAGGCCGAGGCGGGAGGATCACTTGAGGTCAGGAGTTTGAGACCAGCCTGAGCAAGAGTGAGACCCTGTCTCTACTAAAAATAGGAAAATTAGCCAGGCATCATGAAGTGTGCCTATAGTCCCAGCTACTTGGGAGGCTGAGGCAGGGGATCGCTTGAGCCCAGGAGTTTGAGGTTGTTGTGAGCTAGGCTGATGCCACGGCACCCTAGCCTGGGCAACAGAGCCAGACTCTGTCTCAAAAAAAAAAAAAAAAAATCTGCATTTTAACCAGACCCCAGGGTGATGCATTTTGCACATTAAGGTTCAAGAAGTGCTGGGTTCAATCATACTATACAAGAGCTGGGAATAAGAAAAGGAAAACAGATATTTGAGTAGTTACTGGCCAGCTTATATCTGATAGCATCCCATCACTTTAAACCGTACTCTACTGTATTTTCCTTCAGCATCCTTATCACCACCTGTAGTATGTCTATTTGTGATTTGATTGGTTGTCTCAGGAACTCCTTCAGCATGGAAGCCCCAGGAGAGCAGACACACGCTCCATCTTGCTAGTTACTATATTTCCAGGACCAGACTCTCTCTGGTCTGGCAGATAGCAAGAGAGTCTGGCAAATGGCAAACGGCCAGACCTCGATAAATATCTGTTGAATAAATAAATGAACAGTAACATACAACGTCATAATCTGGGACCCCAGC
>CM052440.1:116527345-116550829 GCA_028533085.1 Varecia variegata
CAATTCTCTCCATAACCTGTCATGTCTAGGAATGGCTTACAGTTTGATGGTGAACAAGTTGCATGGTACAGACATGATGGCGAAGGTGGTTTCCCCCAGAGAAGCTTCTGGATCATTTAACAATTCAGGCCCTCAGTCACTGAAAGAGACTTTCTGTTCATTTCTCTGACAGCTGGTGACCTTGTTGCAGATGTGGGTTGTCCCTTTGTATTTTACGATAAAACTTTACTGGTGGAGGTTTCTGTCTATGTGGGGAATGTTCTCAGTTATCACCAGTTATATCCTCTTCAGAGCTACCCGGAAACCTCTCTCAGGGAGAACACCACGGTATGTATTCCACTCATTCCTTCCCCACTATCTCGTTTATTGTAGACATTAAAAAGTATATTTGATGTCCATTTTCCTGGGTTGGGGAAGCGATTTACACTTCTTTTACACCTCTTTTCCCTTTGGGAGCAAGCTCTTAGTTCACGTTCATTGTTTAGTGGTGTTTCAGACATGCCTGTAGAAGGTATTTCTTCAAAGCTGGGCACGGTGGCTCACGCCTGTGATCCTAGCACCTGGGCAGGCTGAGGGAGAAGGAGCGCTTGCCCCCAGGAGTTTGAAGTTGCAGTGAGCTATGATGACACCACTGCATTCTAGCCCGGGCAACAGAGCAAGACCCTGTCTCAAGGAGGGGGGAAAAAGACTATTTCTTTAAATATTAGCTAGTGAAGGCAAGGAGAAAGAGAAGTGAAAATACTGCTTAAAATTTCTAGAGCACTATTTGCATGTTTATTTTTAGCTTAATATTTTGCTTTATTCCACTGTAAGTTGTGTCACACACAATTTAGAATAGAGCAAAAGTTGAAAGCTGTGTTTCAACCTGAAAATATCTAATAAACATAAGTAATAGACAACTTATTATTCTCATAACAGATGAGGCTTTACTATTCTGATGGCCACTTTAATTACCATTGCCAACCTCTGGAGATGTACATAATTCCATTGTATCATTCACAAATCTTTCCAAAGTCTTATAATCACATAAAGTGCCTACAAACTTGCTTTTGCTCTCTTTGTTCTGTGGGTAAGACCTGAATCTTTGTCAAGATAAAATCGAAATGAGAGAAAGAGAAAGTATGCAAAGTGTAAAATAGTAAGAAGACAATATTGAATTTTGACCTTTTTGGAGAGTAAATCATAAACTCCTGTAAAAATATTTTTACGATTATTTAGCCATTTATAAATTTGTTTTCATCCTCAAAAAAAGGGAGGAGAGACAAATATCAACTTTTCCTTCTAGTCTGGAGAAGGAAAAATATGTGGAGAGTGAAATCATATAAATAAATGCGATGATAGAAATTGAAATTCAAATGAATGAATTCAGGTTTATGAGTATTTTAATTTAATTCCACTCTGGAAAGAGCTTGGGGGTGGTGTCAAGAGACCTTCTAAACTGGCCAGTCTGGTGCCTTGGACAGCCTGGTAGAGTCTGAGTTTACCCTTCAGTAAAATGGACACATGGCACCCTTTCTCCTTCTTACAAAAAATTCTAAGTTATTTAAGATTAGTGAAAGTGCTCTGAGTTTTGGACAAATCCAAATGTTTTCATCCCCTGGATATAATCTATATTGCATTTCAATGAGAATGGTTCATGTTCCCACAGTATAATGAATTACTCTAGCTAAGGGCAATGTTTCTGTGCATACCAGCTCACTCAGTACAGAGGAATTTTATTGCAAGAAACACCCAAATGCTGCCTCATTGCCCTTGATGGCTCCTATATGTCAGCTGGCCAGGGTTCCACACCCTCTTCCTCTTGCCCACTGCATGTTGCTGCCTGCACAGCTCCAAGCCCTGGAGTCCAGTCTGAGAGCCAGGAGGCTCCACGGACATTGTAAAGCAAACCCAGCTGCCATCTGAAGCGACAGCAATGGGAGAGGCTAAGTAGGGCCTCTTCTAGAACAGCAGTCAGGATAAAAGCTCCTGTATATGAGAAGTAGTATAGGCCCTAAGATCTTTACAGCTCTTTGCTTCATCATTATATTATAGGTGAGTCACATCTTAGCCGTCTTTATCGGGAAGTGGAGAATTTCACTCCAGGCTAGGAAAGCGGGCGAAGCTAATCAGCATCGGTGCAGATGGCGAGCTCCTCAGCCTTGTCTTCAATGCTGACAGTTTAAAGCCCACTGTTCCTCCCCCAGGGCACACCAAGCCTAGCTATGGGGCAGAGTACCAGAGAAGGGGAAATGAGCTTCCTCTCTGGTATAATCAGGTAGTCTGTCAAGCTTTGAGCCTATCAGGCTCAAAGATAGGCCACGTGCTAGTCATAAGAGCTGGGCCTGATCACATCAATTCCAACCTAAGGCCGACCTTGCCTTTTGGAGGCTGCTCGGAAGCAGTTTCTTATCTGGTTTATCTGCCTTCCAGTGTAAGTCTGAGTAGCAAGGAAGTTCTGGACTCTACTGCCCCTGCAAACTTGTGCCCCCAGTGAGCAGGAAGATTGGGTGGAGAGTGTTGAGATTTGGAAAATCTAACACATCCATAACAATAATATGATATATTGAGCATTTAATAGACCAAGTCTTTTAAACATTAATACATTAGCTCACATAATCTTCAGAGCAACTTTAGGAACTAGAGTTATCGTCCTCACATTATAAATGAGGCAATCATAAGAAATGCCAAGTTGATGGACCAAGGCCCCACAGGCAGTAAACTGTGAAGTCCTGAATCAGATCAAAGACTACTTGACTGCAAAGCCCTTGCTCCCAGCAGCATGCTGTGGCTTAATTAAATCAACAAACCATTTTTGCACAGAGAAACTACACAGTCTAAAAAGTTGTTAGTCCTGGAATATCTCTAATGCTGGCACAACTTTGAGAGAGGCCCCTCAAGGCAGGGAGATATACGCCAAGTATGTGTAGAGTTCAAGGAAGCCACACTCTGGTGCTGCCTGGTGTGGGGGAGAACTGGGGAGGCCCCCTCAGAGCTCGCCTAGTTCCCCAATATCGCCCCTTTTAGCGACATAAACTTCCGCCTTGATCTGGCTACACTGCATAATGATCCAAACTGCTGAGCACTGGCAAATCGAAAGAATCAATGGTTCCGGGGTCACCATGGCAGAAAGACCCTGAAAGCCTTCTCTGGCCCCCTTTAGGGGTGACGCCACTGCATGGCAACCTAAGCCAACCTGTGCAGCCCATGTGAGTTTCTGGCTCCACATAGCTGCCCGGGGCAGGATGAAACCTGGGTGCAGGAGGGGCTGGCTCAGACCGCCCTCGCATGTCAGTTGCAGACCTGGAGAAAGCACTTCACCATAGAAGCGATGTAAACGACAACTCATTTCCCAGGCTCGCTCACAATCCCATTGAAACCATCTTGTTAACGCCCCTTCTGACTGGAAGTCAGTGACATGGAGCATCTCGTAAAATAATATTGAAACCTTAGCATCAGTAATATCTGGTGCAAAGGCCAAGGCCGGGAGCAAGCTGGGGATGGTGACAGAGTCAGGATGGGCTCAGGGGCTGGGGGTGAGAGGGTGGGTCCAAATCTCTGGAGCGACACTCTGAGGTTTGGGGTGAAAGGCAGGAAAAGGGCTTCAAGAGGATGTGGAGGGCTGAGGGACAAACTGGGACCTCCTGTCACTGCACAGCCTTGTGAGTGACATTCCAGCCACTCCTTTATTTTCTTTGGGCACCAGAGATGAGCCCCCAGCTGCTTCTCCCTCCACCACCTCTTGTTCCAACGGGCATAGCCCTTCTGAGGTGGCCCACGGAGAATGGAACTGGGCTCCCAGCCTCTCCCTGCATCCTCCCAGGCATGAAGCAGCCACCTGGCCCTTTTGAGTTTTCCCCAGGGCCCTTCCTGCCAGGGAAGAAGGAAGCCAGTAGGGTAGAGGGCTTCCTTCTAAGTCCTCTCCACTCACCCTCCATCCTCATCCTCTTATTTCTCCATTTAGACCCTGTGGGAAGAAGGAAGATCCTGAGAGTGCTGCGATGCACACAGGACCCGTCCCACAGCAGAATAAACCAAGGCTGAGGCTCCCCCAGGGCTAGGGCAGGGCTCTGGGTGCAGAGGAGACAGGATGAGGGCTGGGCCCCCCACCCATGATATCTGCACTGGGGCTGGGGGCAGCGGGGCAGCATAGCAGGGGGGAGAAAAACTACTGGGGAGGAGGTCTCCTGCTTGACTTCTCTTGGCATTTACTGCTCATCTCCAAGGCACTCCTGCCAAAACCGCTCTAGGCTAACCCTAAGGCCAAAGGAAAAGGGGGTGGAGGTGAGCCTTTAGGCAGGGTCCTGGGGGAGTGACCATTCCTGAAGGCCATTTTCACATGAGGGACATAGATAAAATGAATTTGCATATGCATATACGTATACACAGAAACACATGACCATGACAGTACTATTTATATACTTCTTGTTACCATTATAGTAAAACTGTGGATTATTATTAAGTTTAACTGATATATATATATATATATATATGCTTATGTTCTGTAGCTTATGTAATAAAAAGGACTTTAGAAACTAAAAGCTGATTTATAACAATGTTTTAAAAAGACAAAATACTTAATATTATCATGTTCTGTGTTTTTTCCCCATTTTTCCCTCTACAGATTGGTCTACAAATGGTTTCTTCTAATCTACAAACTCAGCTATGTATTTGGTGTTGTGGGTTATTTGGCTATCATGTTTACAATGTGTGGATTCAACTTATTTTTCAAGTAAGTATCTCCAGTTAAGACATTAATATCTCTAAGTGCTTGCTTGGAACAGTCAGCTGTTCAGGTTCCCTCTGTCTGGAAGCATCTGGCCCTATACTTTTCCATACATTTTTATAGTAGATACCCACACAGTCTTGACACTGAGGGAAACCAATAGAAAAGGAAGAAAGGAGCACCCTACAAAATAATTTTTTTTTTTTTTAGACAGGGTCTCCCTCTGCTGCCCAGGCTGGAGCACAGTCAAAGCTCACTGCAACCTTGAACTCCTCGGCTCAAGGGATCCTCCTGCCTCACCCTTCCAAGTAGCTAGGACTACAGGCATGTGCCACCACACCCAGCTAATTTTTTAATTTTTTTGTAGAGATGGGGTTTTACTATGTTGCCCCAGGCTGTCTGAAACTCCTGGCCTCAAGCAATCCTGCTGCCCTGACCTCCCCAAGTGCTGGGATTACAGGCGTGAGCCCCCCTGCCTAGCCCAAAATAATTTTTTTTTAAATTAGGAGCTTTAAAGAGAATCTATACTTGATCTACAAATTTAAAAGATCACCATTGAAAGTGGGCCTACAATTGTGGTGGAGTAATTCTTACTGAACTACACAATTTCCCTTATACAAACTTCTGAAGTGTCCAGATCTTCTATTTATCTTCTTGCTTAAAACCTCTAGAACTGTGCTGGCCGCTACAGTAGCCACTAGCTCATATGACTATCAAGCACTTAAAATATGAAATAAGATGTGCTATACATGTAAAATACACACTGGATTTCAAAGGCTTATATGAAAAAAATGATTTTCATACTGATTAAATTACAATGTTTTAAATGTATGGGTAAAATTAATTTCACCTGCTTCTTTTTACTTTTCATATGTGGCTGCCAGAATATTTTAGATTATATTTGTGGCTATATTGCCACTGAACAGCACTGCTCTTCCTTGTGCTGGGGACAGTTGGAAGAGGAGGAAACAGGGTACTTAGAAACTGAAGGACAAGTAAAGGGATAAAAGAGCAAGAAAGTCCTGGGAGAGAGAAAGGAAATTGGGTTAATCACGTGTGGGACTCAGCACTGTGCTCCCATTAAGAAGGCGTTTGCTGAGCTGTGCTGTGGACAAGATGTCACTGGCGGAGCTGAGGCTGAGTGACCAGCTTGTGCTCTGGAAAGGAGATTTAAGACATACCACACGGCTACGCAACGCTGCTCAAATAAAAATTCCCCAGAACATCTCTCACATCGAAGTTACTCTAAATCTCTGGGAAACAGAAATTAAAAAGCCGAGTTCAGCAACCCATTACTCATAAAATAAGGAAGGTAATTGCATGGAGAGACAGCCCTGCGGGAAAGGGCTCTTCCCATGGCAACACAGCAATCAGATTTTATAAGCATTTCAGGAAACTTTCGAAGAGGGAGCTCCTAACATTTTCTAGCAAGGAAGGGGTAGAAAGTAATTGTACAGATCTATATTATTGCCAGGTTAAAATATAGAAAGATGCTGAGCATGTCTCTTTTTTTTAGCATACTGTCGATATTGCTTTATTTTAGTGAACGTAAAAATATTCATAAGGATTTTTATGAAATCACTGGGGACTATAGCTGTCCCAAGACTATAACCTCATAGGATTTTAAGGTCCTTATCCATGAATTCTCCTACAATGAGGCATGCCACGAACTTAACCCTTTAGAGTAAGAAGGAACTATTTTTCACTACTCATTGCTGTTATCACTGTATTAACATTCTTTTCTAGGGACCCACAAGTTTGTTACTGTATTTCTTATCAATAAAATTATAAATACATACTGCCCTGGACAGGCAGAGAAGACGAGCTTCATTTCCCCACTGTCCTAACCCTCAAAGATACCTAGTCAAATCCTGAAAGGATGAAGCTACCACCTGTGTTGGGATTCCCAGTTCATATCACCAAAAGATCTGTACTCTCTAAATCTACAAAGCTTTCTGCCTTTACCATTTCCTCCTCAAATTAACAGAGCACAGAAACTACCAGAAGAAGTTCCAGAGACAGACTACCAACACTTCTCCACACTTGACTCCCTTCCCTGAATCAATCAGACCCACCCAGCTTCACCACTGGTAGATTATTATAGAGATAGAGCAAACCAAATGTGCAATGATTAAGATTCATAAATTAAATTTGGGGTGAATTATTCACTTTATAAAGAGATCTTTCCCTTAAGCAGAAAATGGGTTGCTTATCACAGAGAATCCTAGTGTATCTGAAATGTGATTCAACTTGCAAAAAAATGTTTTCATTTAATACATGGCAACTAAGTCTAGGAGCAAAGGGCTCCAAAATGTGAGCTTGGTTCATGTCTTTGTTCATACCAATTATTATGTTAAGCAAGTAATTTTTCTAAGTCTCCATGTTTTCACATGCAAAGTGGGGATAATAATATCTATCTCAAACATTTGTTAGGAAAGATAATTAGAAAGTATTCTATAATATCTATAGCAGAAATTCTCAATCTTTGATGCATTGTAGAATCAATCATCTGACAAGCTCTTAAAAAAATACTGCTGGCTAGACCCCACCCCAGACCCATTAAACTAGAGTCCTTGGTGGTGGGCCCATGCATTGATAATACTGTTAAATTTCTCCAGGTGATTCTAATCTATGTTTAGGGCTGAGAACCATTGCTCTAGTGGTTCTTAATGTTAGCTGCCCATTGGAATCACCTGGGGTCTGGAGAGCTTCATGTAATTGGCCTGGGGTGTGGCCTGAAGATGGAGTTTTTACAAGCTGCCGAGGTCTTTCTATATGCCAGCAGTCCCCAACCTTTTTGGCACCAGGGACCGTTTTCATGGAAGACAATTTTTCCATGGACCAGGGATGGGGGAATGGTTTCAGGATGATTTGAGCACATTACATTTATTGTCCACTTTATTTCTATTATTACTACATTGTAATATATAATGAAATAATTATAAACTCACCATAGGTTGGGGACCCCTGCTATACACAGTCTAGCTTGACACCAAGGGTGAGAGTCAGCTTGTGTAAACAGTGCAGTCCTAAGAAGCATTTGAAGACTGTCTTAAGAATTCCTTTGTCCGCTTGGCACTGAGTGGTATAATTTGAGGGAAATTGAGAGAACTTTTCATTCTTTCATTTAAGAAAAGAAAAACTAAACAAATAAATGAAAAAAATATGTGCCCCCAGAGTTCCCTAAGATACTATGACAGGAAATATTTTCCAAGCTGCAGCCCTCCCCTGCCCCACAAATGCTACATTCTCATCTCCTTATGTTGTTGTTTTCAATAGAATCAAAGCTAGAGATTCCTTGGATTTTGGCATTGTAGCCTTGTTCTATGGCCTCTACTATGGAGTAATGGGGAGAGACTTTGCAGAGATCTGCTCAGATTACATGGCTTCTACTATAGGGGTAAGTGTTGCTTTCATTCTTTAAAACCATTTATGACACATGGAAAAATTTTCTCATTTTACATACTTGTATCTATTTTCAGACATAGATAAGTCTTTGCCCATATACTGATTAGCATTTCTTATGGTACGATTTTGGTTTGCCCAGCCCAATTGCTCCCTTGCATGAAATTTGTCTTTGTTAATTAATTAGAAAATACATTTCTTATTTATAAAGAATAGTTGGGGAATAAGGCATATTTTAAAATAAAATATGCTAATTATTTGGGTTATCCTATCTAACATACTCCAATTGCCAACATTTAAGGATAAATATCAGCAATAACTAAAACCCTTTATCTCTGCCTAAAACTCTGCCTAATGCAAATAAAAATCATATCTGATGCTACATAGAACACTTCAGAATCAACAGTACCTTGGGGTAATACTTATCATAAAGACCAGTTATCACTATATAACATCTGAAGAAGTAGAAGATACACTGACTGGGCATTGTTGCCTGTAATTTTTTTAAATCTCTAATTGTTCCTTTTTTCTTAATTCTCTTAAAATTAAACTTCAGAATGGACATACTTTCTGGTCAGGTGGATTCCTAGTTCTGATATTAGGAACATTTATCTGTGTCCAACACATGCACATCTCTTAAAAACTCACAAACCAAGGGCTCCAGGGATGACCCAGTAGTTTCAGGAATTCTGAATCTCTGTCCTCTACCTGTCTCTAGGTGCACAGCTAGCTATAAAGTGGAAAAACTAGTGTAAGTATTAAGAGTAGGGTGAGCTTCTGGACTGTTCTTCTCTCTCCATTTATGGGACAGGACCTAAGTGGACTAGACCTTGACTTCACCCCCACCCCATGTGTCCTTCCGCTCCACCTTAGGCTCTATCTTCCTCTTTTCGAAGAGACCGAAATGCTGGAACAACATGCCTTTGGAATTCCTCTGTCATGTATCATCTGTGGGACAACTGTCTTTCTTAGGCTTTAGGTGAACACAAGACAAAGCATTTTCACTGCCAATTCCTCCAACAAAAACCGGAAGTCATATCCCTTAGAAAATTCCCAAAGCCTCTTGTGTTTGTTTATGCACAGAAGAGGAAAAGAAGAATTGTATGTGTTCTGGTTCTCCAGTGGACCAGGAAGGAGAGATTTCACCTGGCAAGACAACCAAGTCTTCAAGAACCAATTTTCCAGAGACTTTTCCCCTGATCTACCCCACCAGTCCTTAACATCTTGTCATCCTGACATTTTTATTCCAGCTACCAATCTGTAAAAACCACTGCCTCAAGCCATTGGCACAGCCACCAGTGACTCAAACTAATGGTGTGTGTGTGTGTGTGTGTGTGTGTGTGTGCATGCACAGTTGTGCACTTGCTTGTGCCTGAGGTAAGGAGGAAGCGGAGAGAAGGAGCAATCTCCGTTCCCATACCAGTCCCCAGCCCCACACCAGACCAATTAAGTCAGAAGCTCTGGGAGTGGAGCCAATGCATCTGTTTGGTTTTTAAAAAGCTCCTTAGGAAAAGGAATGAACTATTAAGCCATCCAAAAACATGGATGAATCTTAAATGCATATGGCTAAGTGAAAGGAGCCAGTCTGAAAAGGCTATGTACTGTAGATTCCATTTATATGACATTATTGGAAAAGGCACAACTATAGAGATGCTAAACAAATCAGTGTAGGAAGGAGCATGGTGAATGGGTGAAGCACAGGTAATTTTTTAGGGTGGTGAAACTGTTCTGTGTGATAGTATAATGGTGCATTCATCAAAATCCACAGAACTTTGTAGCAGAAAGGGCAAACCTTAATGTATGCAAATTTTAAAAATCATTTAAGAGGTCAGAGAATCCGAGAATAGAATGCAGACTATGAGAAAAGATTCTAACCACTATACAGATGTATGAAATAACCACACTGAAGCGGGTGAGAAGAAAAGGTACTGACCTAAGTAACTTTTAAATGAACGAGGACTGTAGGACTATAATCAAAAGGAACTGTGCATGAGCGCTGTCCTCTAGCTGAAAATGCTGTTGCCCTCGGGGCTATGAGTTAATAATTCTGATACCACTACACATGTATTCTGGAATTGAACAACTAAGTAAATGGATGACTGATTGTGGAAGCTAGATTGCTCACTGTTAGAATGGGAGATTACAGATGAACAAGGGGAGAAGGCTAGAAGGATCCATGTAGTAATAGATCACAGTTGAAGACATCAGTATAAACTCATGTTTAGCTAAATACATTAATAGATAAATATGGCTATTATAGAAATATTTATAGAGGTGTGTGTATATATACATGGGTTAGAATATACAAATATATTAACTTTCTCAGTCAGCTAAGAGCAATGACACCCCAGTAGCAATGAGTGCACCTAGTGCCCAGATCTTGGTTTCTAATATCATTCTACAATAAAAGGAATGGGGCTCCTTGGAGAAATGTCTGACTATAGGTCTGGGCAAGGAATATACAATAAGCCTGGAGCATCTTGTAGTGCCAGAAAGTAAGAAAATGCTAAAATCAAAACAAAAGAGAATATGTCAAAGAGACACAGGAGGCAACTGAAAGAGCTCCCAATGGCCAAAGCTGGAATCTGAACAACAAAATAGTAATAGTAGTGGTAGTATTGGGTTATCACCCAAAGCATAAAATAAATATCCATGAGTCCACATTGATATAAATAAATGACTGAATAAATAAATAAGTGGAAGATAATAGACAAATTTGTGTGGAAAAATTCCACATAATTCACATAGGTTCTCCTCCCTTAAGGAGGTCGTGATGGTTAAATTTTGTGTGTTAATTTGCCTAGTCTATGATACCCAGTTGTTTGATAAAACACTCTACCCAAAGAAAAAGAAAGACATAGGCACTCAAATGTTTATGGCAGCACAATTCACAATTGCAAAGATGTGGAAACAACCCAAGTGCCCATCAATACATGAGTGGATTAACAAAATGTGGTATATGTATACCATGGAGTACTACTCAGCCATAAAAAATGACGAACTACCTTTTGCATTATCCTGGATGGAGCTGGAGCCCATTCTTCTAAGTGAAGTATCACAAGAATGGAAAAACAAACACCACATGTACTCACCATTAAATTGGTACTAATCGGTCAACACTAATGTGCACATATGAGAAGTAACATTCATAGGGTGTCGGGCAGGTGGGAGGGGGGAAAAGGGGATGGGTCAATCCACACCTAACAGATGCAGATGAGGTGTGTGCTGTCTGGGGGATGGGCATGCTTGTCGGGTGGCGCAAAGGCAATTTATGTAACCAAAGCATTTGCACCCCCATAATGCTCTGAAATAAAAATAAAAAGTACATGGGAATTTAAAAAGTAGAGAGATGCCTGGGTTTACTCCAGATCTCTGAGTCAGAATCTCCAAGACAATAAAGAGAAGAGCCAGTCTACAGATAAACTCAAAAGTTTCTGGTGTGATTCCAACTACAGCCCTAGATAAAAACTTTTCCTCTCAAAGGATTCCTGAATGTGGAGATGAGCTGGGAGGTTATAACTGGCAATGTACTTTGGGTCCACTTGGGCTCCAGTGGTTTTTTGCCTGGAAAGTTTAACCCCTCTATAGCGTCGTTCCTACAGGAAAAAGTGTCTCGAGTTCTAAACCCACTGAGAAGCAGGGAGGACCCCAGTGCCTGGTGTGGGTTCCCGAATTGACAATAGCGAGTGCTCCCATCTCCAACAGTGCTCTGTTCGTTTCCTCCGACAGTTCTACAGCATCACTGGAATGCCCACGAGGAGCCTGTCAGACGGCATCTGTGCCGTCTGTGGCCAGAAGATCATTGTGGAGCTCGATGAAGAAGGGCTCATTGAGAACACCTACCAGCTTTCCTGCAATCACGTGTATCCTCTTCACGGGAAATTGGCCCTCATGAAGCCTCCGTCCCTCCCTCTCCTCCTGTCCCCATCTCCTCTGTCTTTGCCTAGTGCCTATCCCCAAACCCCAGACCTTTATCCTCCAGCCCTGGCTTTCTTTTTGAGAATTTCTGATAATCTCTGCTGAAAAATGACCTGCTAATGAAGGTGAACCTCCTCTGCCAGTAATTTCCTTTTTAATATTTTTTTTTGGAGACAGTCTCACTCTGTTGCCCTGGCTAGAGTGCCGTGGTGTCAGCCTAGTTCACAGCAGCCTCAAACTTAAGCAATCCTTCTGCCTCAGCCTCCCGAGTAGCTGGGACTACAGGCATGCGCCACCATGCCCGGCTATTTTTTTCTATATATTTTTAGTTGTCCAGCTAATTTCTTTCTATTTTTTTTTTTTTTTTAGTAGAGACGGGGCGGGGGGGGGGGTCTCACTCTTGCTCAGGCTGGTCTCAAACTCCTGACCTTGAGCAATCCTCTCACCTCGGCCTCCCAGAGTGCTAGGATTACAGGCGTGAGCCACCGCGCCTGGCCTAATTTCCTTTTTAAAGAGGACTTTTAATGCCACGTGGAGAGGAAAGCAACAGCATCTGAGCAGGGTGCCAGCTGGGGAAGTTGGTTGAAGTCTTAAGTGAGCAGATAGCCAGGAAGAGCAAGAGAGAGAAGGGGGTTGGGGGTGAGAAAAAGAGTGAAGTGCCAGGTGCAGGGAGGAACCCTGGGTCTGAATCTCAGCAGACCAAGAAATACAAAGTGTGCATTGCCTAGAAATAACCCTAGGAACCTACTTGTGGCAACAGTGGACTTGGGGGTAGCCAAGCAAGGAAACGAAGCCACCTTCTCAGCTTTGGTTTTGAGAAGAGGATAATGCCACAGGCAGCAGGACATCTTAAAGGGCCATCAAAAGGAGGGACCAAAATATGAGCATCTAGTTTTTGGACCACTTGGCTCCTCTGCCAGTGGGTCCCATCCCAAATAGCTATCCATTGGCTAAAGGGTCTTCTGGTGGCAGTTACCAGACAAGCATGGGCCTGGAAACCAGCATTCTCCAGTGACCATTAAGGAAAGCCTTGATGTGCTGAAAAATGCTGGCATTGAGACCCCTGAACAAAGCAGCCTGTGCTGCGTGAGCATGTAACTATGGAAACCAAAGATATGTTTGGGTTGGCCAACATCGGTATTTTATTTCTTTCCTAAATACAAAAAAAAAAAAAGGAATAATTTATCTTTGTTTTACGGTACTGTATCAATTTAATAATATTATCGCGATGTACCCAGTCAGTTCAAAGCTCTGGGGTTATGAGATGTTTAAACCATCTGTCTTTTGCCTCTGAAGCCCACTTAATTCAATCCTACTTCGATGTGTAGTGCTTGTGCTTCAATTCTGTTTAATCTGGACAGTTTCCATATATTCAACCCTGAGAGAAAAACCTGTACCAAATGTATCTCAAAAGTAATAGGAGCCTTTACTCCAACATTTAAGCCTTAAAATTTTAAGGGAAGAAACACAACACAAAGATATACCATATGGAATTCTATAGTGGTGTTTCAGTGTGATACCTCTCCCAAAAAACTATCATTCTTCATAGAAACTTTCCAAGGCTAGCCCTAGTTTTAAATATGTTTTACTTTTCAGATGTTGGAACAGAGCCCCGTCTGCCATTTGCAAGTGGAAATATTTTCTCTCTCCACCTTTAAAAGCCCTTAGGGATTGTCGTACATGTGTGCATATGTAATCGAAAATGTAGTCACCTTTAAATTTGCTTTGCAGCGAGTGTTATTAATGGCCCGTTTTAGCATGAGTCATATTAGCAAGGAGTGGGCAAACATGACTCATATTAACAAGGAGGGCTTATCCGAGTATTTCTCTGCAGCAGTTCTGCCAGTGGGGAAGTTTTTCAGCACTGAGATTTTGAAGATGAAAGAGAACATTTAAGAGGACGTGGACATTTCAGTGCTGGCTCAATGATCCCTGAATTCTATACCTATGTGGAAGATGGGGCTGTATTCCAGCCCTTTAGAATGAAGGCCTGTATAGGTTTTGGTTCAAAATCTTTGTTATAATACATCACTTCATGTTAATCCAAGCATATTGCAAAAATGACCCCAAGTCCAAGAACATAAAATAGTGGAAACTCTTAGCTGCATAGAGATCTAATATTGAGGAATTATATAAATTGCCTTCCCTTGGCTCTATCTCCATGGTCCTCCATTTGTCAGGGAGGAAACTTCTACATCATTGCTGTTCGTGTGGGTGTGTAGCAGGCCAGTCAGAAGAGCGTGTGATCTTGGCCCCGAAAACTACATTGGGAGCAGCAATTGTAGAAATACATAGATCAATAGGATGGATCTCATTATATTAATAGTCAATCATTTTGCCCAAATCTACAATATTGGACAACCTGGAAATACGTTTTTCCAAAAATGATCGGTTTAAACTGATTCATTTAATAAATATTTCTTAGACACATGTTAGGTGCTGCAGGCACAGAGGTGAATGAGACATAGTCCCGCATGTCACACATGGCCTAGGAGAGACAGAAAGTCAGGAGACATTAGAGTAAGTCCCTGGTGCTATAAGGAAACACAGAGTTCACTCTCAACTTTGGGGGCAAAAGGTCAAACTTTCTGGAGAAGGAAATGTATACAAATGAATTTGCAATTGCCTAGAGTTTGAGAAGTTAAGTTTATTAGGTTTATATTCTATTAAAAATAATTGGCTCCTTATCAGTAATAAAAAAGTCAAGGAAAAGATTTATGACGTTAATAGAAATATTTATAAGTTTATGACCACAAATAATTTAAACTTGTCTAAGTGCCTAAGACAAGTCTGATTACACAGAAGGTAGTGAATAGTGTGCAAAAAGCCGAATTGGGAAATGTGGTAAATGCATGAGAAATGCACAGTGAATGAGGTAGGGAAATAGGATACATATACGTAAGACATTACCGAAAAAAAGAACTCTCGCATTCTTTAATCTAGTTCCTACCAGAATCAAGTGAAGCAAGGGCAAGTAAGGCGAAGAAGCTGAGTCAATTCCTCAGGGTCGTGGAGCTAATGCAGCTCTCACTCCACGCTCAGTGTCGCTGGGGGCTCCACTGTCCTACCGAACCTGCCTAAAACAGTGCTGTGCACAGTCAGGTCGTGACTGACAGCCATTCTCACCCTCCACTACTAGACCCTAAAGACGGGGCCATTTCCATGTCATCGTGAACCAAACATTGCCCTTTCAGATCTAGAAGCTTCCCTAACAAGATGCTTTCAGCTTTCACGAATTCTGCATCCGAGGTTGGTGTATTGTTGGTAAAAAGCAGACTTGTCCTTACTGCAAAGAGAAGGTTGATTTGAAGAGGATGATCAGTAATCCATATCCTTTAAAAAAAATTACAAAATATTATCTTAAATGTTTCTAGGAATGCATTCTTCAGTCTACACTTTCATTATCTGTGTATGGTCACAGCAGAAAACTTTGTTTTCCCTAACCACCTTTTTCAAGATGACTTGTGACCTCTTTTCTCCTCTGTGCCTTATTACTATTCTGCTTAGGAAGTTAAATCCCAGGAGACATTCCATTTTTCATGCTCCCTATTTTCCACATCAAGGGCTTTAGTGGAAATGTGATGGGACATTGCAAAAGATGGGTAAAATATATGAAAGAATAATCAATATGCATGGATGGATGGATGGATGGGTGGATGCATAGATAGATAGATGGGTGGATTGGATGGGTGGGGGAGTGAGTGAATAAACAGAAAAATTGGAATTGAAAATATCAAAGCCCCAAATATGAATGAGAATATAAGAAAGTATTTTCAGGGTGTACCAAATTTTATTATTCCCAGAAATGAGTAGGCTTTTCCCCCTTGGATTTTGACTTTCTAAATTCCTTGCTATGCCTCATCTCTTCTTAGGCTAAACCCTAGTGATAACAATATTGAAAGGAAACAAAGACCTTCACAGTTGATCAGCTTCTGGTAGCAACTAGGATTTTTATAAACATCAAGGATGCCCAGCAGAATAAACTCAAGTCTCATTAAGGTCACAGGAAGGTAAAGGCCCCCATCTAGAGATGACTAAAATGACTTAGTTCTCAACCTCACTGTCCCAAGACCATAGTATATCTCTTTCAGGAAGGGACATGGGAATGGGATTAAAACGTGTCTCCACCCCCCTTAAGCAGAAGAGCACTAAGAGGTTGGCATCAACCTGCCAAGTACCCTCTCTTCTCCTAAGAGACAACCTTTGTAGACTTTCTGAGTAACAGTCACCTTTTTACAGTGCTAAAAGAAACACCTTCCTCACTCCCTGCTCCCCTACTCTTCATGTACAGTTTAATATTGGCTACTGGCAGCAACGCCCCTATCTCTGAGCACTGCAAATCAGGAAGGGACTTCCAAGGAGGGCATCAGAGAAGGAGGCAGCACCAGTGGGTCACTGGGTCGCAGGGCCATGTCGTAGCAACAGAGATACCCTCCGCAGCTACCCACTGCACCCACAGCCTGGCCTTGCTTGGACAGCTCCAGGCTGAAGGTGTACGATGCTCCTCCCTGCCCATCCACTATCCCGGGATTCCCCTCCTAATGGGAAGAGACCAAGTCCAGAACACCTTTTGGTTAAAAACTTCTGAGACTGCAGTGCATAAATCTTTATTATAAAATTGGTGATATTATGATCATAAATACCACTTCAAATAGTTTAATTAAGAAAAGGCAATTCATTTTTATATAGTTCTGAGAAAATAAACTGTTGAATAGCACATGCACTCTTTTTATTGAGACTCAGTCTAAGAAAAAGCTACATGGGAAAAAGCTGCCATTTTGTTTGTAAATTGCCATCAGATATACTATGCATTCATTAAACTCCCTTAGCACAATTTATCAAAGATACCAGAAAAAGGTCTGTCTTATCTGATGAATTAGTGTTATTCCTTTTAATATACAATGGGTTCCCTCTGAGGTGCCAACTAATGGAAAGCCCAGTGCTAAGTTTTGCGGCTTCTACTAGCCTTGATTTTCCAATATAGTCATTCCCCTCTCCCTCCCTCTTTTAGCATAGACCCTTGGTTTTTATTCTTGTTTTATAGTTTGGGATTTTATTTTAAACCAGTTTCAATTTATTTTTGAAAACTAGATGTGATTTAAATAACAATGATAACGATAATGCTTACAAAAGTCATGTAAGGGGCTTTTAATTGAGCTCATAGAATTAATGAAAAAGGAAATATTGATTCATTACATTGTTTACTATTAATATATTTGCAAATGATATTTATGAATATGTCCGCTACTTGGCTGTACATGGAACAACCTCCTTAACTGAGACGTAGCTGGGAGCGCACGCATTTTGTGTACGGACAAATCCTGGATTGGCTCCGTTATCTGGTGGCCTGGCAACCTGTGGTGATAGGAATAGTTCAAGGCATTAACTATGCACTAGGGCTAGAATAGCACAGCAGACTGACCCCAGAAGCAATATGTTGCATGCTTGACATATTATTAAATCCTTGGTCTTACATTTAATACTGATTTTTTTTTTAATTTTGGAGATGATCCCAAGAGTTTAGAAAACTAAATAAAATTTGGTGTCATACTTAAAGCCATTTGTCTCTGTAAAAAGAATTTGAAGAGAGACTGAACAATGGAATAAATAAACCATGCTTTCTCAACTTTCCCATTGTAATCATTTTCTAGCCCATGCAAACGACGCATTTGTTACACCCCACTGTGGACATCCCACCTCCTATTTGACTGATAATGATCTCATCTGTAAGGTGTTTCAGAGGTTTGTAAAGTCCTTCTCAACATTTAGTCCTAACTAATACCCTCTCTTCATTTCAACATCTTCAAAGTAGGTAGAGTTGTTAAGTAATCTAGGGTTTAAAGATACTGTCTTTTCTGCTCTCTGTCCTTGTCACCACATGGCAGCTTCAGCACCCCAAAGCGCTTCCGTATGGACGGAGTTAATCCCAAAGCTTCCGGCACCAGGTGCTACGTTTTCTCAATGGGCCACTGCTACTTTGGGTTTCCTGGGACTGCCCAACACACTCAACACAACCAAGGGCTGAACTAAAGTGGAAAGATTCACTCTTCTTTCGTGCCACTGTTTACACACACACACCCCGTGTGCACGCACACACATATGCACAAGGACACACACAATCATTCCATTGCAGTCCTCTGCTTTTATTTTCTTCATGCCACTTATCAATACCTGAAATCATACCATGAATTTATTTGTTTATTGTTTATCTTCCACTCCATGAAGGCAAGGAATTTTATCTGGTTTTTTCCCTACTACATCCCCAGCACTTTGAGCACTGCCTGGCACATAACAGGTGCTCAAGGAATGTTTACTGAAAGAATAATCTGGCAGAAGGGAACCTGCTAGTACCTACAACAGAAAAATATTCATTTACAAGCCATAATATATAAGGGAATGAATCACTTCTTGGAAAATAATAATAGCTGACATCCACTACAAGCATCTCTCTCACCACTCCACCCCCCACAGTTCCCATTCTCATGGGCTTGGTACTCTTGTCTCACCCACCCCTCCAGCAGGAATGGTAACCAAGGCATCTGAGCTCGGTGGTTACTCACATCTCTGTATTGCATACTCTTAATACCCTAGGATGTAGACATCACCATCCCTATTTTAAAGACAGAAAAACATTTTGGGTCAGGTCGAATGACTTACCCAAGATTACACCTCCAGGTCCTCTGACTCCAGAGCCCAATCAACCACATGAACCCAGTTCCGGTTCAGAATTGAGCAGAACCCAAAGGAGACTCACTTCTTTTCATGTGGTTCCCAGCATACCAAGAAGGTCACATAGAATCATAAACAGCTCTTAGCAGAGAATGTTGCATCAAAACTTAATGTATAGTGTTATTAAATCTAGATTATAAAAATTAACATGTAGTAGTAGTACCTATCTTTAAATTATTGTGTATCAAACTAACGTTGAGTCACTATGAGGAACCTCTAGGTAGATACTTGTTTAACAATCTATGTAGCTCATATGTACTTCGTTAGATTTTCAGAAGAAAAAAAAAAGGATAGTCTTTTTAGAATTAGAAACAAGACTTTTTAAACAAGAAAAAAGCAACAAGATGTAGAGGAAACAAACTAGAAAACAGGAACTGAGAACCAGAGTGACTAGACACTAATCAGAACCTATCAGGTAGTTCTAGGCTGAGAAAGATCAGAGTCAGGACATGGGAGGCTTCTTTTAAATTCTTCTCAACTGAGTGTTTGATTTACCTCAAGAGTTTTGCTTTCACAGAAAGACATAATTTACTGTACCTTGTGTTATGTGCCCTCTCTCAAGTAACCATGGCTGGAGAAACCTATCAAATAGCCACAAAGCCAGATCCAGTTCACATGAAAATATACCCTCTAGGTATATTTTGCATCCTGTAAAGTTTAATGGGAACACACAGCACTTTTCTCTAGGAATAGCAACAAGTGTGGCTGACCACCTCAAACAGTTTGCGTTGTTGTTCTCGAGAACAGGAGCACAGAGGTGACAGTTTGTGGGGGACAGAGAATGCCCTCTGTGGCCACACAAGGGTATCTTAGCAGGATCTGACTGACTTGACACAGTCATTGGAAATCTTCAGTTCGTTTGTGACATTTGCTAAAGAAATGAGCCAATTGCTACAGATTATAGTCAGCCCTTCCTATCCACAGCTTCCCGGCCATGGACTCAACCAACCATGGGTCAGAAATATTCTAAAACAAATTTTAAAATAAAAAATAATGCCACAATAAAACATAATACAAATTTTTAAAACCACAGTACAACAGCTAGTTACGTAGTTTTTACATTGTATTAGATTTTATAAGCAATCTAGAGATGATTTAAAGTATACAGGATGATATAATGTAGGTTATGTAGAAATACTATGCCACTTATATAAGGGATTTGAACATCTGTGAACACATTTTTTTATACCTAGAACCCCCTCAGATACTGAGGGAGGACTTTATTCAGGTGTCAATAATGGATTTAGATAATGATTATCTCACAGAATAAAGAAAACAAAAATCACTTTTTTTCTAATCTGGTAAGTTTTTATAAAACAGCATGGTAGATACAATTTGAATAGTTTTAGTAGTTTTAGTAAGCAAGTCCTCAAATGACAGTCCATTCATGTGGTTTTTATACAATTATGTCGGAATGAACTCAGTTACAACTAGTGATATAAAGACCCCAACTAGACCGAGACTGGCCTAGGACTCGGACTAGGAACCTAGGACTTTATTGCAGCCCTCAGGTTGAACCAGAACCCCTCCTGCAGAGCCTCGTCAGTGGGCCACTCCAGGTAGGTCTTGGTGTTCATTATCTTCCGCAGCTTACAGAAGCGCTGGGGAATGGCTTTCTTCTCGATGGGCTCCAGGAGAATGAGAATGGCAGCATCATCGTTCTCATCAAAGAGCCGAAAATGGGAGAAATCCAGTTCATACTTGCACCACTCACTCTTCACAAAGTTTTCAGAGAGCACAAAGACAGTTTTGTGGCTCTTTTCGATGGAGTCAATGATATTGTCGATGATCCATTTGCCAGGAATAAAGTCCCGCTTATGAAGACACAACTTGAAGGGGGGGTTGAAATTCTCCAGCTCCTGGACCATCAGGTTCTCCACCCAGTAGGAATCCTGTTCACTGTAAGAAACAAATGCATCGTAACAGATGTCCCTCCTGGGAGCCTTCCGGGGCTTCCTTTTGGCCTGGAGCCAAGCCCACATCATCTTCATGTACCACACTCCATGGAAACGGTGGCACAGCACCCCAGTGAGCAGGATCAACAGGAAGAGGGCACAGCACATGCCAGACACCAGTGCTGCCCTGTGACACTCAGACACCGAGAGACGGACATCCTGAACCCGCTGGCCCCGCACGTGGGATGGAGAATCACACAGGTAGTTTTCCGTCCAATTGATGAAGACCTTGGCCAGTGCTTGCTGCTCCCGAGTGAAAGAGAGGAACTCACAGGAGCAAATGAAGGCGTTGCCACCGGCTTCCAGAGTTTTCAGTTTGTGAAAAGAATCAAGTTGCTCCTTAGAAAAAGTAGTTATTGTGTTCGTTCTGATGTTCAACACCAGTAATGCGGGTAAGAAGGAGGCATCTGGTAGAGTCTTCAACTTATTTTTGGAAATATAAAGTTCTTTGAGTTGTGGCAAAGTCACAGAAAATGAATTGAGGTTGTTACTGCTGACATCTAAAATTTCCAGTGTCTGGGGAATGCAGTAGGTTAAATTGTGTATTCGTGTGTTGGATAAGTTCAAATATTTCATCTTTTCTGGCCACTGACAAGTTTCAGGCATAGAATGAAAATTATTCTTACTGATATCAAGGTGAGTCAGGTTTTTCAGAGTAAGCAAAATCTCTGAAGTTTTTCCTAATGATGTTAAATGATTTTGCCTTAAAATTAAGGTATGTAGAGAGGGCCAGGCATCCTCACAGGCTGAATTTTTCAACTGTTCCTCTAACATCAAATTTTCATTGAGATCCAAGTATTCTAATGATTTTAAATGTTGTGAAAGTGAACAAGGAACCAGAAAAACCTTACTGTTTTCTACTGTGATTCTTTTAACTCTTCCTGTAAGTGAATATACCGTCCTCAGATCATTAAATGAATAAAAATGTAGAATACGCAACCTCCGTATAGTTAATGTTTCTACTTTACCTGGATCTTTAACTATGTCTTCATCAAATGTACTAAAATCACCTACTCCATCAAGGATACAGTCATCAAACTCTAACCCTAACAATTCAGAAGCATAAGTCATAAGTTTTAGAACCTCAGTCAAACTTTCGTCGGTCATTTTCACATTTCTCAATGTAAACTTTTTAATCAGTGGGTTTGTTTCATTGATGGAGAGTTCTGAAAAATGGAAATTGTACAAATCAACATCTCTCAGTTCCACACATTCCACGGAACTTAAAAGGTCTACAAAAATCTCCAGTAGTAAAATAGGTTCACTCATACGAAGGGTCAGATTACTTATGTTCTGAATTGACCTCAAACTTTTTGGCTCATAACTCTGTAGAGCTGAAGCATCAATCTCAAGTTCCTGAAGAAAGGTGAGTCCAGCAAAATCCTTTCTCTGAATCTTAGTGAAGCTGTTAGTATTTCCCACTCTTAGGGTTCGCAAATTTGTGAGATGAGAAAAGAGAGATGTTTCCCCGAGTGTTTTGTAAGGATTTCCCAGTAAGTTTAAGGATTCCAAGGAAGAAAGGGGCCTGAACCAGGAGGATGATAAATTAGATAAGTCATTATAAGATAAGTCCAAATGTTTCAGACTGCCCAGGGAAAAAAAAGAATCTTCATCTATTGTGTTAATTTCATTGGACTTTAGCACCAGAGCCTGGAGGTTCGCACACCTCTGCAGGTCACTTTTGCCAATATAGGTGATCTTGTTGTTGGACAGGTCAAGACTTTTCACAGCTGCTGTAAGCCCTGAGGGAATGGAGTTTAAAGAGCTCGAGTGGCCAACACAGACACCAGTGGGGTCACAAGTCAGAGAAGCCTGACCACAGGACCCTTTGTTGGAGAGGCTAATGACAGCCCCCAAGGCCCACGCCGTCCACAAAGCATATGGCATTGTCCAGTGATTCAACCTACAAATAAAAGAGGCTCAAATGAGTGATTGCTTTTGACAGCATATCATAATCCCGATTCTTGAGAAATGTTTTATAGGCATAACATACACACAGAGGAAATAACAGGTGGATGGCACGTATGAACGGGGATAAAAAACAAATTCCTTGACACATCATCAACACAAAAACAGATATATGGCCACTGTGCAGTGACTTTAAAGCACGACGACCTGGGAATATACAGCAGGACTCAATAAACATGGGCTGAAAGAGTAAATGAATGAATGGAGGAATGAACAAGCAAGCAGTTTAAGAAACAGGCTGGGCTTAACCATATAGATTTACAATCACCTTTTTCTGCGCTTCAAACCGTCTTACACAAAAGCATGTCTTTTCTCTGTTTCAATGCGCCCTTGACTCATGTAGAGATGTCACAGAACCAAACCACAGCTGTCACTGAATGAAGCTCCAGGAGTAGCCATTTTCAACCCCAAGAAAAAGGTTTCATGTGCCTCAAGCCTGCCTGTACTTACCACTAGCACACAGGAAGGATGTTGGAAACCCTGGGCAGAGCAAGGTGGTTTGCTGGGTTGAGGGACACTCCTCCAATCATCAAAACCTTCTCTTCCTGCTGAGAAATAAATGCAGCCAATGTTTAAGTCTGGATGGGCTGTTGAGAGGAATGGGGGGAAATAAAGCTGTCTGCACCACAACTGCTAGTTTAATTTCAACTGTGAACCCAACAGTTTTCTCCTTGCCCACCTTCTGAGCCCTATATCCTCTGGCTCTATTCAGCATCCCAGTCCTTGCATCTGTATGCCTTTTCTGTATTTGCTTAGTGTATTAACTACAAAAATTTTTTAAAAATAGTTATCCCAGGCCAAGTA
>CM052440.1:116551329-116587155 GCA_028533085.1 Varecia variegata
GTCATGGGATGAACTAGAAGATCTTCAAGATCATATAGGGATTTAGGTTTAACATGACATATCCAACATTTAGTTAAGTTTCCTGCAGAAGCTATCAATTGTGAAATCCTAACCATAGTGCTATCTTGCTATGCATAAACAGAAAGATGGCACAGAAAAAAAGAGGAAAAGGAACAAAGGTTTCATGATGACAACGAAGAAAAATCTTGGCTGGATGAGGTGGCTCATGCTTGTAATCCTAGCCCTTTGGGAGGCCAAGGCATGAGGATCACTCGAGGCCAGGAGTTCAAGACCAGTCTGGACAATATGGAGAGATCCCGTGTCTACAAAAAATTTAAAAAAATTAGCCAAGCATGGTGGCCTGTGTGCTTGTAGTCACAGCTACTCCAGGGGCTGAGACAGGAGGATCGCTTGAGCCTAGGAATTTGAGGTTACAGTGAGCTATGATCTGGTCACTACAGTCCAGTCTGGGCAAGACCCTGTCTCTAAAAAAAAAGAGAGAGAGGAAGAGACAGAGAGAAGAGAAATCTTGATCCGTGTGATCTTGAGAAAGCTATCTACTTCTAGGATGTCGTCTGTTTCTGGGAAGAAACCTCTTTGGTCAGTTTTACCTTGAAGTCTCCAACAGGTATACAGTCTCAAGAGTCTTGAGGGGTGTTTTTGAGTTGAGAGGTGTGGACCCAAGACTTGCAGCTCTGAAGTTTTGCTACAGTGTGGGTGGTATGGTTCCTTCCCACAGAGTCCAAGGGCAGTCTTTCCCTGCTGTCATTTCCAGAAGACCCAATCCCTAGGTTCTTGATCATGAAAGGTTTGGCTGTCCTCAGTTGGTAAATTACCTTTTACCTGGTGAAAGTACACTTGGGCATAATGCATCAAAGCCTTGCAATATTTAGTCATGTCAGTGTTTATAAGAGCAGGAGATACATGAGGATCTATTAGGGGCATAGGTCTTCCAGTGACTGTGTCACAAAGGGTTAATTTGTGTTTTCCAGTAGAGGTGGATCTGATGGCCATGAAGGCCAACAGCAATACGTTTGGGCAAAGCAATCAATCGATTCAGTTAACTTTGCCAGTTTCACGTTTAAATTGCCATTTGTCCTTTCTACCTTCCCAGAAGATTAAGGGTCACAGGGACAATAGTAATGCCATTGTGTTTGTTACACCTTATTTAACTATTTTATAACTTGTCTATCACTGGAGATTTCTCCAAGAATGCCCCATAAAGGAAACACATTTTCTAATAACCTTTTAGCTACTGTTACAGCATCAGTCTTCTTCTTGCATGAGAAAGCTTCTATCCAACCACAGAATATACAGATTATTACAAGAACATTTTGATGTCCCATTGAGAGTGGCAACTGAATGAAATCCATATGTAAGTGTTCAAATGGTCCAGCAGACAGTAGAAATATACCACCTCAGGTTTTTATATTATCTTACAACAATTACAGGTTTAACAAACCAAACATTGATTATAACCCATTGTATCAATTTTAGAACAGTCACCACAGCAATATTTTTTCATAATTTCACTTCATCTACTCCATGATGAGTTATAGAAAACAGAGCTTGTAATGATGGAAGCTATATGGACTCAGCAAGGACCAGGTGGCTGTCGGGGTCCACACTGAATCCACGCTTAACACTGAATTTACATCCTTTTAAAAGTCAGTTTTGTTTCTCCAGCATAACACTGATTATTAAATAGGTTATCATATGTAATTTAACTCGGATCAATCTTCTGGAGTTCCTTCAAACTGCATATCTTAACCATTTAAGTACTGGCTGACTTAGCATGAAAATCTGCCGAGGTAGCACTTCCTTGGTATTCAATTCATTCTTATTCTGCTTGATGTTGGGTTAGCAGTTTTAAGAAATAGTTTCTTCATTAGATTCCTGGAAATTCTTACCCAGTCCAGTGGTATGATCTTAAAGTTATCAGAAACCTGTACTTGTCAGAGTCCTTTCTATGAATCTTTTCAAAGATGAAACGCTGTAGGGTTTTTTGTTTGTTTGTTTGTTTTTTTGTTTTTAGGTTCCCAAACTTTAAATTTATAATTGGTTTCAACAGCTTTCAGGAAAGTACCAGAGTAAAACAAGTAACTCTTTGTGAATGACAAGGCTTAAAATGGCCTTGGTTAAAGATCTGATGAGAATTTGTTATAATGCAGTTGACAAGGAAATTTTATTATTTCTGCAACATATAATACTTTAAGATGACTAGCATTATAACCAGGACTATCAGGTTTCTAGGAACTTCATACGATTTCTGAAGCATATCAATATCATTCCCATTTAATATGACTTTAAGATAACCTGTTCAGCATCACTTATTAAGTGACAATGCTTCCTGTGCAATTTAACATGTCAAACAAACTTAATTAGTTTAACATCTCTTTTTTATAAAGAGAGAGAAAAAATTCCTTTAATATATTTCAGGAGCCCATCTAGAAGCTCCCAAAGTTAGCCCAAGGTCAAAGTTATTAATTTAAAATTTGATTTGGGGAAGTTGTCAAAAATATGAAAAAACTTAAAACACTTGATTAAAATAGGATCACAGGTCACTGTGAAATAATATTTATTCCTTTAACTAGAGTAATCATTAAAAGATTTCAAAGACAATACATAAAGCCATGCAGTTGCAGGAAAAACCCTGGCCCTTTTAACAGAGAGCTCAGTTTTCTCAAGCAGGCAAAGACCTAATAAAGACAACGTGATTGGTACTAATTGATCAACACTAATGTGCACGTATGGGAAGTAACATTCACAGGGTGTCCGGCAGGTGGGAGGGGGGAGAAGGGGATGGGTCAATCCACACCTAACAGATGCAGATGCGGTGTGTGCTGTCTGGGGGATGGGCATGCTTGTGGGGCAGTACAAAGGCAATTTATGTAACCAAAGTGTGTGTACCCCTGTAATACTCTGAAATAAAATTTTTTTAAAAAAGACAACATGAAGCACAAGAAATTATCTTGATACAACACAAAATCTTTGTTTCCTAGGCCAATTATTTAGCAGGTAAAGAAAAATCTTTCGCAATTTTTCATTAAGAGCAGACCAATACTCCAAGAAAACCTTGTTGTTTTAACGTAGGAGACCAATTTCTAGTTCTACATCAGTATATTTTTGATATTAATGCTCAATTTTACAAAACCCATAAATAATTACCTTCAAATCTTAGCCAGCTTGATCATACATAGAACTCCATTCCCAAGATTCTTCTCCCACAAACCTTCTACAACTTTCTTATATCCATTCGGTTTCTGTCCTATTACTCTTCCTCTTTACTTTTACTTTAAGTAAACTATCACTCTCTTTTTCCCTTAACAAAACACACCCTCATACTTTATAGTTTTTCTTACCAAAACACAACTTACTTCTTTGTATACATGCAGAGTTGTTTCCCTTATTATTTCTGATAATTTTAGTTACATATATTAATTGATATTCTTAATTCTCAGTAACTTTAATTTCCAGTGAAAACTAGAAAGTAAGCAATTGTGAACCATCTGTTACACCAGCATTACGCAAATTGACAAATCTATGAATCATAATTTCTAGAAGCATGTGCTGTCTCATAGTATAATTTTTCAGTGTAACACAAAACATGTTTACCAACAGATCCAACTATCTTTAGTCTCTCTATAATAGGAAACTATAGGAGAGGCAAAATTTTATCTCTGTCCTCTTAGGGGTTTTGGCTAGGCCTGAAAATTAAATTGTTTGTAATGAAGAGGTCCCCGTGGTTCCTGTACCTGTTGTAGCTGTAAAGATATGTACCTGTTTGCTTTAAGTAAGGAGTTTTTCTTCTGTGACCACTGTAATTCTAAGTTATCTTGGGTAAGGTTCACTTATTTTTCTAGAAAAGCATGGGTTCTCAGTCCATAGTTCTTATACATAGAATTGGCAAGAGTTACAGATAGAGGAGTTGTAGACTCCCTGTCTTCTAGTAGCCTTACAGGAGGCCTCCTATTGGACCAGTTCAGATTTGGTTTCTTTATTGGATTCAATACAATTCTGGGCCCAGTCCGGTCAAAAAATTGCTCAAATAAAGTCAGAGAACTCAAAATGCCAATTCACAGAGCCAGATCTGAGAGGGACTCACCCACAACCTCCAGTGGCAGCAAGAAGGCAATGGGCACAGTGGGCCCCACTAGGATCCACAAGTGACCCTTGGTCACTCAGTGCTCCTGAGGGTCACTGAAGGTCTCTTTGGATCCCAGTTCTGACATCAAAAACTGTAAAAGAAAAACTTTACACAAATTAAATTTGACAGAGTTTATTTGAACAAAGAATGATTCATGAATCAAGCAGCACTCAGAATCAAAAGAGGTTCAGAAAGCTCCACCCAACAGTATGAGCAGCGAGCTTTTACAGGCCAAACATAGAAGCATAGTAATCACGTGATTGGCCACAACCAGGTATCTGCCTTATTTGGGCATGGTTTGATCAGTGGGATGCCTGTGATTGGCTATGCTTGCCTATTTGTGATTGGCTGAAACCCAGCTATTAGTTCCAAAAAAATACTCCTAAGTTAGGCTTCATTTTTTTTTTTAACATACTATGTTGGGTTGCAAATTCTTATGTAAGAACTCAAATTAGGGAGACTGTCTCCGGCTAATGGCTCCTGGTTATTTAACTTAACAAAAGAGAGGTTCTCAATTTTCTTTTTACATAAGTTATTTGTGCCTGCTTTTTTTCTTATCATCTTGCCAGAGGTTTGTCATTTTTATTAGTATTTTTGAGAAACCAACTTCTGACTTTATAGATGCTCTATTTTCTATTTCATTAATTTCTAATTTTATATTACTATTTCTTCCTTCTGCTTTCTCTGGGTTTATTTTAATGCTCCTTTTCTAATTTCTTGAGGTTGCTGCCTGCACATTAATTTTCAGCCATTCTCAATCTCCAATAAATTCATTCAAGATTATTGTTTTTCATCTAAGCACTAGTTTAGCTGCATCTAACAAGTTTTTATATGTATTTTTTCATAATTAATTTAAAAACATTTTCTAATTTCCATTCTGATTCTTTTTGGACCCATGGATTGTTTATTTTATGGGAAATTATTTATTAATTTCCAAATATATGGGAATTTTGGGGTTTTTTTGTTGTTTTCTACCTTAATAGAATTATGGTCATAAAACATATTCTGCATAATTTATAATTTACTATTCTCTCCTTTAAAATGTGTTGCAGTTTATTCCATGGCCCAATATACTGTCAGATTTTGAATATGTTCTGTGATTTCAGCAGCTGTTGCAAGGAGTATAGGTCCATTAAGTCAACTATATTAATTGTGTTTTTCACAATTTCCTTATCCTTACTGATCTTTTGTCTGCTTTTCCATCAGGTACTAAAAGAGGTATGATAAAACTCCCACTCTGTGGATTTATCTACACTTCCTTGTAGTTCCATCATTTTGGCTCTATTTTTTTTTTCATTTTCTAATTTTTTTATGTCATGTTATAGGTGCTTATAAATTCAGAATTTTTATCTCTTCTCAGTGAGACTTTTGTACTAGCAAAATGTTTCTCTTTATCTATAGCAATGATTTTTTTTGCCTTAAAGTCTATTTTGTCTGGTATCAATACAGCTATAAAGCTTTCTTTTGATAAGTGATTGCATCTGTTCACCTTATACCTTTTAGCATCCATAAGAAATATGTCTCTTGTAAATAGCATACAATTGTTGGGTTGTTTTTAAGTCTGGTCTGATAATATCAATCTGATGATTATAAAAATTTACTCCTCATTTAACATAATTACTTGTATGTTGCATTTTAAAGTCATTGTATTGTTGCTATGGTTTGAATGACCCAAAGTTTATGCATTGGAAACTTAACCTCCAATGTAACGGTGTTGAGAGGTGGGACCTTTAAGGGGTGATTAGGTCATGAGGGCTCTGCCCTCATGAATGAATTAGTGTTGTTATCATGAGAGGAGGTTCATTATTGTGAGAGTGGGTTTGTTATAAAAGTAAGTTCTGCCCTCTCTTACACTCTCTTGCCATGTGATGCCTTCCACCATGTTAATCAGACAGCAAGAATGCCCTGGCCAGCCCCTCCATCTTGCACTTCCCAGCTCCAGAACCACAAGCCAATAAATTTCTGTTCTTTTTAAATTACCCAGACTCAGGTATTTTGTTATACAGCACAAAATGGACTAAGTATTTTCTTCTTGTCTCGCCTATTTTATGTTCTATTGTTTCTCTTTTCTTGCCCTCTTTTAAATGTGGGGGTATTTTTTACCATTATATTTTTTCCTCTGTTAGTTTATTTATAAATAAAATAGTACGAGTAATTAATTGATAGCTTGAAAACTTCCAAAACATGCTGTCAACTTCTGGCAATTTTTGTAAAATGAGTACATTATAAAAAAGCTTAAAGATGCAATTGTTCTTTGCAGGAAGAAACTTTAAATTTTGGTGAATAAGTCATTTTCCTGGTAAAAATCTCAGTAACAGAGTCAAGACCTGCAAAATTAAAATCATCTCAGCAATCTCTCTCTCTCAAAAAAAAAAAAAAATTGCTGGCTTGGCTTACACCTAAGTTCTAAACACAAGTTCTCATTTATAGAAGTTGAAAGAGTTAAAAAGGGGACTTCAGAGCATTATTAAGAACTGGACTCTGCTTAAATGCTCTAAGTTGTTTTCCAATCAGAGACCTAACGCACCCATTCTAAGAATGAAAGCGGCCCGGGTGCGGAGGCCAGATTCCGGGTTAGGAGCGAGGGTCCCGGACAGACCCAGAGTATGGAACCTTTCCCACTGCTGAGCCACGGTGACCTAAATCCAGTCCTCCTAAGCTCGCTTCTAGCAGTCACCAGCGAGCGCGGACACACCCCTTGCAAGACGCCAGAGTTCAACTTCACCAAGAGTTGAAAGTGACGCAGGGGGGAGGGCGGCCCTCGAGGAAGCCTTGAGGCAGAAGGGGGGGCGCCCACCTCGGCCTCCAGGGGGACACAGCGGCCGCACCTGGAGCCCAGGCACGGTCCCCGCGGCTACCCGAGCGGCCAGCAGGCTGGAAGGGCGCTCGGCTCAGCCAAGGCTCATTGCATTCCGACGCGCAAGGTCCCGACCTCGGGCTCCGCAGGGACTGGGATGCCCCTTCCCTTTCTGGGTGGCTCCTGCCGCTCCCGAGGGCCTACCTCAGCCGGGCTTTCTCTGGTGTCCGCAAACCTGCGCAGAGACGCACTGGCGTCCCCCACCTGTAGCTCTCTCCGCCGCCCCCGCCCGGACCGGAGCCACCTGGTGCCGCCGGCTGGGAGCCGGAGATGGCGCGCGGAGACGCGGCGCGGGCGGGCAGGGCCCGACGTACCTGGGAAGCCGGCGAGCAGCCGCCTCGCCACGGCTTCTTGCTGCCTCCAAGCCGCGCACAGGGGAACGGGAAGTGTGAGTGACGGGAAAGTCCGCGCGGCGGGGCGCACCCTCCCGCTGCGGTGTGGAAACCGTCCCTTCTTCACCAGGGCACGCGCTGCCGCCCAAGGGGAGGTCCCGCGGTGCCTGCGTCTGCGCCCGGCGGCCGTGGCCCTCGGCCTGCTGTGGCCATCCCGCCTCCGGCTCTGCTAGGTGATCGCGACCCAGGCTGCGGCCGGCCGAAGGCAGGTCTTGCCCCGCAGGGCCAGTTCAGAGGAGGGGGTTGGGGGCTTGATGGAGGTTGCAGGACAGAGGAAAGAGAGCTGAGACCCTCCAGGGGCCTCACTCCGCCCCCAACCTCCCTCCGGGATTTTCCAAAGCAGGGAGGTAGATGTGGCAACCGAAGATAAGGCTAGGCGCCCAACTAGTGAGATATCATCTCACCCCAATTAGAATGGCTTTTATCAAAAAGGGATAATAACAGATGCTAGCGACGATGTAGAGAAAGGGGAACCCCCAGACACTGGTGGGACTATAAATTAGTACATCCACTATGGAAAACAGTATGGAGTTTCCTTAAAAAACTAAAAATAGGCTCACAGTGGCTCATGCCTGTAATCCCAGCACTTTAGGAGACCAAGGCAGGAGGATCAGTTGAGGGCAGAGTTCAAGACCAGCATGGGCAAAATAACAACATAACGAGACCCCATCTCTATAAAAAATAGAAAAATTAGCCAGGTGTGGTGGCACCAGCCTGTAGTCCCAGCTGCTTGGGAGGCTAAGGCAGGAGGATCACTTGAGCCTGGGAGTTTAAGGCTGCAGTGAGCTATGATCAGGCCACTGTACTCCAGCCAGGGCAACAGAGAGATACCCTGTCTCATAAAAAACAAAACAAACAAAAAAAAAAAATGAAAAAAATAGAACTACCATGTGATCCAGCAATTTCACTACTAAGTATATAGCCAAAAGGGAGGAAATCAACACATCAATATATTGAAGAGATATCTGCACGCCTTTGTTTATTGCAGCATTATTTGCAATAGCCAAAATATGGAATCAATCTTAGTGTCCCTCAACAAATGAGTGGATAAAGAAAATGTGATATATATATATACACAATGGAATGATATTCAGCCATAAAAAAGAATGAAATCCTGTCACTTGCAGCAACATGGATGGAAGTGGAGGTCATTATACTAAGTGACATAAGCCAAGCACAGAAAGACAAATATCACATGTTCTCACTCATACGTGGGAGCTAAAAAAGTGGATCTCGTGGAGGCAGAGAGTAGAATGATGGTTCCCAGAGGCCAGGAAGGAGAGGGGTGAGGTGGGGACGAAGAGAGGTTGATGAATGGGTATAAATACACAGTTAGATAGAATAAGACCTGGTGTTCAGTAGATCCGCAGGGAGATTACAGTTAACATTAATCTATTGCACATTTCAAAATCCCTACAAGAGAACAATTCAAATGTTCCTAGCATAAAGAAAAAACAAATATTTAAGATGATAGATATCCCAATTACCCTGATTTGATTACATGAATGTATCAATTATCACATGTACCTAGAAAATATGTATACCTATTATGTATCAATAAAAAAATTTTAAATCTTAAAAAAGTATACTTCATTTATACTTGTGGTTTTAATCTGAAAATTTTGTTTGTAGAAACATGTATTGAAACATTTATGTAATATATTGAAACATTTAAGAGAGCTTAAAGTTACCATACTTAAAAGTTTATTAGTTATATAGGAATTATTTAAGAACCCAGGAAAATTTTAAGTTAGACAACTGAGATACTTAAGGAGGATATCAAATATATTACATTTATAAATGCAGTTGAAAATATTTCAAAGTTCAATTAGCTAAATTTGTAAATAGGACCAAATGTAAGCCACAGTCCCTTTTAAAGTGATTTTTAAATTTTGGTAGATTTATAAATAGCAAGTCGAACCTAAAAGCTTAAGGAAGGACAGGTTTTAAAATGTGTCAATTTAGTAATTCAGATGCAGAATCATAAAGGCAAAGCAAACTTCTGAATTAGCTCTGCTGCAGACAAAAATTTTCAAGGATATTTTAAAAACTGCCAACATTGACAAGATTAAATGTGAGTCCCTAAAGAAAAATCTACCAAGTCCTTCCTTCCTCCCCCGTTAACTGCTGCTCTTCCTCTTCTTCCCGTCCCCACCCCTTCCTCTGACCTGACTCAGTGAGGGCCACGTCTGCCAGTCTGTTCCTGTGTGTCCCGCCAATGTCCTCTCTGCCCTTCCTTAAACTGCGGTCTCTGTGAGCTTTCAACCACTGACACAGATATGACTGTGTATACATTATTTGCCATTTAACAGTTGTAGCCCACTTGGACTACTAAAAGATGATCTGCGCTAAATCATAGTTTGTGTCATGAGATTAAATCTACTTTTTCATGGTGTTTCATGATGCTCCACAAGAGCATCATCAGATCCAGGAACCCCCCCACCCTCTCTGATCAAGTGTGGAAATCACTGACTATTATTTCCCAATATTTTGTAAGAAAAGCACTTCCTCCAAGGCTCTGGGCTCTTGCCTTTGGACCATACCATCCTCATGTCCTCCTTACCTCTGTCACCACTTGCTCACCTCCTGGTTACTTTCTCTCATTTTTTGAAGATGCTGGCACCTGCTCATAGTCTTCTTCTTCCCAAGATCTTCCAGGAGCCCCGGTGGCTTCAGTGTTCCCAAACATAACCCACCTGATACCCTGGCCTCTTGGTTCCTTTACCTCCTTCTCTGCAGGGATCTTCTCCTCTATGCCACTTTATTACTCACAGTTGTCCAACCTTCAAAACCTCCTGCATCTTGATCAGAGTCCACTGACCCCTCCTCTTTTCCCAATCCATTTGTCCTCTCATTTCTTCCCAGGAAAACACTTGGTACAAGCTGGAGCTCACAGCACAAGGGCCAGCTTATCTCTGGGTTTCCCGTTCTCTTGGCATTGTATGGAGACTCATACCTGGCTCCCAAATTTCTAGCTGCACCAGCAGATGGGTCCTGCCCATTTTTATGGTGGGGGGAAAACAGCCTGGGTGAGGCTACCAGATAGTCTGCACATGAATGCCAGCCGCTCAGGGGTGCCGGGGCTGAACTTTTCCAGGGAAGTTCAGATGGTGCACATCCTTACTTACTGGCTTTTGGAAGAGCTCCCAGACTTAAGAATCTTTCTAACACCCTTGCCAAAACCAGGGACTCTCTTTCCAGTGGTGCTGCCAAACACGAGGTTGAAGGAGAGGGTTTTACCTCACCCCAGTCTCCATTGGTCTTCCCTGTTCTTCAGTATGAACAACTGGTGTTTTCTTAATATAATTAATGTGAAATACCGTATAAAATGTTTCAAGCCCTCCTGTCCCCAAATCAAATTGCCACTTCTAAAGATCAACCAAATAAAAATTTGGAGCCACCACTGTCTCTTTTCCTTATGTCTCTGTTTCTCCTGTGTGACAAAACCTCAAACCTGAAAGAACCCTACAGCCTTTCTTAGAGGAGACCAAGCACTCTGTTACACTTCTCTTTGCAGTGCTATCTCAGCTTGCTCCATCCTCCTCCAGCCACTGGCGGCCTCTGCCTCCTCACATCCTCTTACTTCACAGAGAAAATTGGAGCCATCCACAGAAATCCCCTCAACTTCCCACTCGTGAACTTCTACCCACACCCATTCTCCATCCTGCTACGGTAGCAGAGGAGACCTCCAAGTAGGGTCAGTCCCCTTGTCCAATGTAGATGTTACCTAGATGCACTGCTTACCATCCCGTCTCTCTCCTGTGTTCTACCACTCCGTCTCAACCAGATCATTCCTACCAGCATTTACACATGCTCAAGTCTCTTCCAGATTTATTTTTAAAAATGAGCAATAACAGCAACAACAAAAACCTTGCATCTCCTTCAAGCTTCTCTCTTTCTCTCTCCCCTTCGTAGCCCAACTCCTCTAAAGAGTTCTCTATATTTACTGTCTTTGTCTCCGCTCCTCCTGCCCAGTGTCCACCCCATTCCGGTCTGGCTTCCACCTCATCACTGCATCCAAACAGCACTTGCAAAGGTCCCCAGGACCACTGTGCTGCTGACTCTCCCAGACATTTAGTCCTCACGTCGCTTCACCTCTCAGAGCAGGTATCACTGCTGGCCACTCTTTCCTTCTTAGTCACTGGCTTCCTTTGCTTGCATGACCACACATACTTAGTTTTCCTTTTCAACTCTCCTTTTCAAGCTTAACCTTCCCTACCTCATTTCCCAAGTCTAGGTCCGAGGCCACTTCTCATCGGTTGCTTTCTTCTTAAAGAATCTCATCCATGCCCATCTATAAGCCAATAACTTTCCAATTTAAGTCTCTTGCCCAGACATCTCATCTGAACTCCAGACATAAACAGGCAACTGCCTACTTGAGATACTTGTCCACTTGGCTGTCTCAGAACATGTCCCTTCAACATGTCCCGATCCGAGCTCATGATATTTCTTGCCAAGGCTGGTCCTCTTCTGGTGTTCTTTACTTTAACATGCGGTACCATTATCCATCCAGATGTATCTGCTGCAGCACTTAGTCCTGATTTTACCTTGAATCCATCCAACTCTTTTTATTCCCACTACCCTCATCCCAGTTCAAGCTTCACCTCTTGCCTGGAGCACAAAAACCACATTCTCACTAGGCTCATCTACTGTCTTCTCTGTAGCCTCTTCTCCACACCGCATCTAGAGCAGCCCCAGCTAACTAAAATATCAGTGGAGCCACAAACGCAAGCCACATATGTCATTTTAAATTTTTTGATAGCTTCATTTAACAAGAAACAGGTAAAATTGATATTATACCCAAAATATTATCAATTCAAGATATAATCAGTATTTTTAAATTGATGAAATATTTTATTCTTTTTTTCGTAATATCTTTGAAATCCAGTATATATTTTACATTTGCAGCACATCTCTAGTAAGACTGGCAATATTTCAAGTGTTCAGTAGCCACATGTAGCTAGTAGCTACCATATTGGACCGTAGAGATCTCCAGTGATCTTCTCACAATGAATTGTGATCGTTTCACCCCACCCTATGTTTAAGCTTTTCTGTGGCATCCAGTTGTTCTTAGGATTAGGATCCAAATATTTAACACAGCCTACAAGGTGCTGCAAGGTCTGAGGTGTGGCTTTTGCTTACCTTTTGGTCTCTGCCCCTTTTCCCCCTCACCATCCTGTGCCAGCCACACCAGTCTATCGGCATCTCAGACACACAGAGTTTCCACAGACCCTTTGCACCACAGACCCTTTGCACATGCTGTTCCCTCTGTGGTGAATGCTACCTCCTACCACTACCATCACCACCTCCATCACCACCATCAACTACACCACCACCTCCACCGCCACCACCACCAGCACCACCTGTCGTGACAACACTCATTCTCTTCAGGTCTCCTCCACTCAGCTTCACTTCCCTGACTCTTCAGTCTAGATACGTGTTTCCTTCCCTTCCCAGCGTCTGGCTCAGTTGGTAACTACCTTCCTGTTTGTGCGATTGACACCTGTCTCTCTCACTAGGCCATGACCAGGAGGAGTGCTGTTTGGTTCAGCTCACCATTGACTCCTCAGTGCTTGCCCTAGTGCCTCGTACAAGGCAGTTGTTCAATAAATAAATGCCTTTGAATCAGTAACTGAATAAACAAAAGTAATTAGGAGGCCGGGTGCAGTGGCTAATGCCTGTAATCCTAACACTCTGGGAGGCCAAGGCAGGATGATTACTTGAGGTCAGGAGTTCAAGACCAGCCCGAGCAGGAGTGAGACCCCATTTCTATGAAAAATTAGCTGAGCATGGTGACGTATGCCTGTAGTCCCAACTACTTGGGAGGCTGAGGCAGGAGGATCACTTGAGCCCAGGAGATTGAGGTTGTAGTAAGCTACGACAACACCACTGCATTCTAGCCTGGGCAAAGTGCCAGACTCTGTCTCAAAATAAAGAAAAGTAATTAAGAAGTAAAGAACTATAAAAACGGGACACAGAACAGAGTCGGAAGGGAGGAGGAGAAGTCAGTAAACACTGTGAAGTTTCACAGGCAGATCCAAAGTGGGGTTGGGGAGTGGAAGGTAATTACCTCTGTTGAGACCCTGTCTTGAGCTAAGACCCCTGCTAGTTGTTTTAGGTGTGTTTTTTTAATCCTATAAGAAGTCTATGAGACAGGTATTATCTGCATTTTAGTCAAGGGGTCTCAGAAGAGTTCACAAACTTGCCAAGTAACTTAGTTAGGACGGGAACCTCCACCTTTCTGATTTCAAAGCCCACGTGGCATGTATTTCACTAGATCTCCATAGACCAAATTCTCCTGCTTCATAATCTTTTTCAAAGACAACATAGCCTAACACTCAAATAATACAAAAGGCTGTTTTTTTAATAGTATGTTTGCATGTTTTTGTTCCTACTTTGTTACACGTCTTTTTAATACAAATGTCACCCAAATGCATTGTGCAATTCAGGTATGATTGCCTCATATGAGAAATTTAAGCAAAACCAAACCTTCCCTGAAGCAATGTCATTTACTATTTTAACTCCAAGAAGGAAGTTAAATGACGATTGAATAATGGCTCAGGTATGAGAAACCACTCAAATGCCAGTTGATTTTCCCTCCTATTGAAGTGAGGTTATGCATATAATATGCTTAGCAGAATGCTTGGCTCAGAGAAGGAACTCAATAATTGTTGGCTTTTATCATCATCATCATCATCATCATTCCTGGGCTGCAACATAGTGAGAAATCTTCATTGCAGCTTTTCACTTACTTCTTGCTCATATACTAAAATATAGGATCTTTAAAATATGCTATACTGGCTCTAACAGATTCATTCCGAATCGCTGACACAAATTAGCTTCTGAGTTGATTCAAGGCAGCCATCAACTGTGGCCCACATGCCACAGATCCAAAGCTGTGTCCACTGGCTCCCGGGACCCAGCACAATCCAATCAAGGCCATCCTCCACAGCACCCTGGGAGCAATGCAGCATAGCTCGTCAAGGCAAGTGGTTTGCAATCAGACAGACTTGGGTTCAAATCTCAACTCTCCCACATGTTAGCTTTATAACTGAGCAGATCACGAGACTCAGTTTTCACATCTGTTAAATGGGCACGATAATTCTTATCCAGAATACAGTGCCCAGGATCCGGTAAATGCCTAGTGTTAGCTATTATTTTCAAGAAAGGCCTCAGGAATTAAACTATGGGAACTTAGTTCCATCTCTAGTTCACAGTAGGACCAGCCAGTCTAATCAAATTCTTGATGGATCAGGATGAAAATAATGGGAACATTTGTCCTCAAGGACAAATCATACAATCACTTGCTTTGCTCACAGTCAACTTTCTATTTCTTGATTCAAGTAGCCAATACCCTCAAGCCCCCCAAATCTGTTGAGATTAGTGATGACATCGCCAAGTAACTAGGGAACAGCAGGAATATCGCCTCACCAACCTTGAGCATGCTATGAGTACAGTGGGGTCTCCTACCTTAAGTTTTCATTTGGTCAAACTGTTCAGATTGGCTTTTAAAAGGATAGGATGCTATAACTCTTGTTTGTTGTGAGAATTACTCTTCCAACATGACATTGGAACATTTCTGGTAACACGGAGGTAAAACAGAGGCAGTGTGCATAATGGTTGGGAACAGAGACCCTGGGCCATGGTGCTAGCTGTATGATCCTAACCAAGTCATCATCTCAGTAAAATCGACTTTATAGGGTTTTTATGAAAATTAGGTGAGGTGGCACGTGTAAAGCACAAACAGTGCCTGACGTTTTTAAGTGCTAGATATGAGCTGCTTTGTAAGTAGAGCCAAATGAACACATGTATTTGTTTTATTAAAAAATCAAGTACAGAAACAAAGTTGCCTGTCAATAGATGAGGGTGTCATTGGTGACGCATGCGCATCCCAGTCCACTCTCCAGTCCCTGCTACCAGGCTACGATGATGTGGTGCAAACCATTCTTATTATATTAACAATGGCTGGATACTTCGTAGACAGACCTTGTATAAGCAAAAACGTTAGAGATATGAATAATGATAATAGTAGGTTAGCAAAAGTACGTCGTTATGGGGCTGAATGAGATGAGAAAAGAAAATTGTAGGTCAGTTAACAGAGGAACTTTAGTCTCAGGAAACTGCAGAGTTTCAAAGCTGTGATGACAAAGAATAAAGATTATGAGAGAAAATTAAACAAGGTGAATGGGTGCAGATACCTGGGTAGATTTTCCCAACTTTTCCTAAAAGGCATTTGTTTCTAAGACCATAAGCCAGTTACCAGGAAGATGACCATGTAATGATTGCCACTCTGAAAATCAGTTCCCAAGCCTGTCCTGTCTCTAGCCCGCTGAAGGTATAATCCCCAACATGGACCAAATATGAGATCACTGACCTTCCCCATCATTTTACTCTTGAAGAGACAGACTAGTTTTTCCTTGAGGGACCTGGAAAGGACCAACTGGACAAAAATTCTTTATAGAAACTGTACCATAGAAAGGGTTTGCTTGGATTAACAAGCCCCTTTGGTAAAAATGCAATTATACTAAGGAATGTAAATATTATTTGGCTTTCAGTCATTGACATTTTAGTATGAATTAGATCAATCACACTGTTTTCTTCCTACCAACTAGAAGAGCTCAGTTTCTTTCAGGAAGTGAGAGCATTGATGGTACAAGGAGATTAGAGGGTAGTGCCTTGCAGAGGTTCAGGTGGGACAGTACGGGGGAAAATATTTGGGAAGAAGGAGGATCCCTCAGAAGTAGAGATACAGAGCCCAAGAAAGTGGAAGGGACAGAGAAAGGGGCTGGGGAGGAACCCATTAATAAGTTCCATTTATTTGTGGAAGTGTCTTGCCTCTTCGGCAAGTGAGGCCTCCAGGCCCGATCTGCAGCCCAACAATAAATTATCACTTCTCTCTCAGAGAAGAGGAGACATGGCACTTGGCTTGGAAAAGAAAGGGACATTCTTTTCTTCTCCAAGAATGAGGAATGACTCTGCTGAGAAAGTTGTCTCTGGCACTCAAAGCAGCAACGGAAGATTTTTGTTCCGTTTTAAGCCTCAGAAAGTTGCATAACTGGGCCAACACCAGCTGTGCCAGGAACTGGTACAGGGTGACTCTGTCTTGCCCAGACTGTCTAGTGAGTGACTACATTAAAACTCAGCTCTTGCATAATATGCTTCATAGAAATGCCAATTTTAGGAAATGAAAGTGACTGTTGCAGAGGACCCGAACTTCCTATATTGTGGAAATTGCCCCGTGCCAGGGCAATCCCCTCCAGGAAGCCAGTTCAGAAAGAGGGGTAGCAGAGGGAGGATGGGAAGAGGGCAGTAAACAGCAAGTGCCTACTGGGTGCCAGACACATGTTTTCAATTAACAAATGTTTATTCCACATGCTCTTTTTTCAGGAATGGTGCTAGTTGCTGGGGTTAATAGCAAGAAAGTCCCGGTCTCTGCCCCCAAGAAGCTCACAATCTAGAACAATTCATTCCAGGGCACAACATGAGCAGTGTCACACACAAGGCTTAAGTCTCTTGGCATCCCTTAGAAAGAACTGTTATCCTCATCGAGCAGATGGGTCACCCAAGACCTAGAGAGATTAGAGACGCTAGTCAGAGTGTAGTCAGGGTTTGAACATCAGACATCTCACTCATTCCAAAGCCCATGTTCTTTCCATCAACTAAGTTAAGTGTCTGCTATGTGCATGTTGCCAGGGTGAGGCCTCGAATAACGATTTACTCTTTGCACAGAGTGCTGAAACCCAGGGGTTAACTTGATCAGGTCTGCCTGGCCTGCTTGCTCTTGCTCACTAGCTTTTATTTATTTTTTTCCTTTTTCCATAAAACTGAAGGCCACAGTAGCTGAAGGCTGCACTCCTAAACACTGAAACCTAACTCTCACTGGCTACTATATAGATAACATTCATAAGTCACCATGGTAATTAATGGTCCTTTCAGTTGTTTTTCAGGAACATGGGCCAGCTTCTGTCCAGTTCAAACCAATTGAGACCACTGATCCTCCAACTGGGCCTGCGCAGGTGCCAAGAGATGGCCTTTGGAAGTTGGAGAGCCAAAACTCCACCCTCAGATTGTGCTAATGCCGCTGTTTCTGTATATATGTCCTATGAAAGGCCACGAACCCCAACTACACTTGTGCGGAAGAAACCTTTTACTTCATTTTACCCTGCTGTCAATCATCTTTCCCCATACCTTAGACCACCCCATGTCCCTAACCCATAAATAGTATGGTGTCTAGAGTCGACGTATAGAGTCTGGAGTCTGTTTTCTGTTTTCTGGAATATAGAGTCTGGAGTTTGATGTCTGTTATCTAGAGTCTGGAGTCTGCTGTTTCTTGTCTGAAGTCTGGAGTCTGAAGTATGTTGTCTGAAGTCTGAGTCTAAAGTTTGTTTTCTGTTTTCTGGAGTTTGGGGTCTGGAATCTGATGTCTGCTTTCTGTTGTCTGGAGTCCATTGTCTGAAATCTGAAGTCTGTCGTCTGTATTCTGGAATCTAAAGTCTGGAGTCTGCTGTCTGTTGTCTGCTTCTGTTTTGCTTTGTTTTGTTTTTTTTTTTGAGACAAGGTCTCACTATGTTGCCCAGGTAGAGTGCAGGGGCGTCATCATAGCTCACAGCAACCTCACAGTCCTCAGCTCAGTCGATCCTCCTGCCTCAGCCTCCTGAGGTGCTGGGACTACAGATGTGTGCCACCACACCCAGCTATATTTTTAGGCAAGATGTGAATCTAAAAAGTTTAATCTGCATTCTTTCTGCTTCCCCATTTCTACCAACACTTTGTGTACTATGTTCAATTGCATAACAATAGTACCAATAAGGATGTGAATAATGGTTTTTAATTTAAAAACCATTTTAGTTTCAGTCAGGCTATTTCAGAATTCAGACTACAGACTACAAACTTTAGACTCCAGACTCCAGACTTTAGACAACAGACCCCAGACAACAGACTCTAGACAACAGAACCAGATAATAGGCAATAGACAGGCTGGGCACATTGGCTCACACCTGTAATCCTAGCACTCTGCGAAGCCGAGGTGGTAGGATTGCCTGAACTCTGGAGTTCGAGACCAGCCTGAGCAAGAGCAAGACCCCATTCCTACCAAAAACAGAAAAATTAGCCAGGAGCAGTGGCGTGCGCCTGTAGTCCCAGCTACTTGGGAAGCTGAGGCAGGAGGATTGCTTGAACCCAGGAGTTTGAGGTTGCAGTGAGCTATAATGATGCCATTGCACTCTAGCTGGGGTGAAGAACAAGACTCTGTCTCAAAAAGAAAAAAGAGAGAGAAAGAAAGAAAGGAAGGAAGGTTGTAAGGAAGGAAGGAAGGAGAAGGAGGAAGGGGAGGAGGAAGAGGAGTAAATCTGGCCATTTGCAACAACATGGATGAATCTAAGGGACATTATTAAGTGAAATAAGCCAGGCACAAAAAGACAAATACTGTGTGATCTCTCTTATATGTGGAATCTAAAAAAGTTGGACTCATAGAAATAGAGTAGAACAGTGGTCACCAGGGGCTAAGGGCTGGAGGAATTGGGGGGATGTTGGTCAAAGGGTACATACTTTCAGTTATAAGGTGAATAAGTTCTGGAGACCTAATGTACAGCATGGTGAGTATAGCTACTAATAATATATTATATACTTGAAACTTGCTAAAAGGGTAGATCTTAAGTGTTCTCAACACACACACACACACACACACACACACACACACAAGAACTATGTGAGATGATGGATATATTTATTAGCTTGATAGTGATCATTTCACAATGTATACAAATATCAAAACATCTCATTGTATACCTTAAATATATACAATATTATTTGTCAAGCATACCTCAATAAAGCTAAAAAAAAAACAAAAAAAAGGCGTTTTAGAAAATGACTGGAGAGGCAACTTGCAAATAAGAGTTGTTACAATGCCGAATGCTTGCCTGCTTCAGAAGCTTTAGAGAAAACCAGATTATGTTACTTTGTGCCTTTCTTTATGTTCTCCTTGGATGCAAGTCAAAGTATATGTACATATTTTATATAACTAAGTCTGTTTTATATCTAAACATTACTCCACCTAGTACTTTTTGTGTGTACAATGTCATCCTGTTCTTACTCGATTTTGGATTTTTCCCAGTTTTCCAGACTTTTCTGGGCTATGAAAGTAGAAACTACGTACAAATGTGAACCTACAACTGTGTGCATAGTTGTAGCTATATTTAACTGCCTTATTATTCTTGAGATACAGTCTAAATATTTAATAAGACACTACATCCTGAAAGTATGGTAAACATACTCTTTCTGGTTATACTAGAAACTAGTGGTTGGTTTCTTCCCAATATTCATTCTGCCCAGACACAAAAGCTTGGGCAATGAATCCAACTAAAAATGAGAAATACTTTTCCCTGCTTTCTTTAAAATGAGGTATTGCCATATGACTAGATAATCGCCATTCATCCAACCTAATGGATTTGATTTAAGATGGAGCATTGGGGCATTTTCTTATGGACTATCTGTTCAATAATGTTTGTATCAGCCTTGGAAGATAGGGAGAGAGTGTCTGTCTCTAGGGAAGGGGACAGGTTTCCCTTCTAGCTTTAGAAGCTACAGTACCTCCCTCAGAGCAAAGGGCAGTATTGCTTATTGCCCAGTTTGAAAGATTTTGGGGTCCCTAAGCTCAATATTCTTCTCTTGTAACACAACCCACTGTGTGTGCATTGCAGGTGCCACCTGGCCCGTTCTGCATCACCCTAGGAATCTGGGGTCAATGACCCAGTACAAAATGCTGCCACTGTAGCTGCTGCCATTGTTGTGAGTGGTATAAATAGCCCTTATCTCTAACCCAGAAGTCCAGTGTTTTCTGTCAGCATCCATGAAACTGTGCCAGGCTAACTGGGTAGCTTGAAAGTGGGGAAAATCTCAGATGCTTCACTGTTCTTCACAGCAGTGTATGAGTTTCCCGTGGCTGCTGTAACAAATGTCCACAGATTTAGTGCTTAAAACAACACAAATCTATCGCCTTATAATTCTGGGGGGTCAAACATCCAAAATGAGTCTTACTAGACTAAAACTAAGATGAAGCTGGCAGGGCTTCATTCTTTTCTATTAATAAAGACTCCAAGGACAAGTCTCTTTCCTTGCTTTTAGCACTTCTAGATGCTGCCTGCATTCCTTGGCTTGTGTCTTCTTCCTCTATTCTCAAATCTAGCAGCATAATAACTCCAAATCTCTCTCTGACTCTGACTCTGTGGCCTCCCTCTTTCACTTATAAGAACACTTATGATTACATTGGGCTTATGCAGATAATCCAGAATAGTCTCCTCGTCCAAAAATCAACTGACTACCATCATTAATTCCATCTGCAACCTTAATTCTTCTTTGCCATGTGCTATGGTCTGAATGTGTCTCCAAAATTCATATGTTCAAATGTGATAGCATTTAGAGGTGGAGTATTTAAGAGGTATTTTAGGAGGGTAGAGTCCTCATGGATGGGATTAGGCCCCTGATAAAAGGGTTTGAGACAGTGGGTTCATGCTCACCTGCTCTTCTGCCATGTGAGGACACAGCCTTTGTCCCCTCTGGAGGATGCGGCAACAGGACACCATCTTGGAAGTGTTATCTCCCAAACAGAGGGGTTTGTTTACTTGGTGGGTATCAGGCCAATAGACACAGCCAAATTGGTTCTAGCACGGGGATTTTATTACTTGGCACAAGTAAGGAGCACACTGGAGATCATTCCCAAAGCAGTGTAGAAGGTTGGTTTTATAGTCCGCGAGTAATGAGGCATGATCTGATAGGATCTTGCGATGGCAAGCGTACTCTGACTGGATCCTGCCATGGCATGACATCAGAGCTTGACCTGATTGGATCCTAGATCCCACCATGCGGTGTGTTAATTCAGTCCCTGCTCCTGGGTCTGGGAACTTAGGTTCCCCCTGTGGGTGCATGCTTGGTTTATCTGGGCATGCTCCAGTTATGTGACCTTCAACCTGGGGGTCCATGGCGACTGAAAAACAACTCATAACTTTGTTACATAAAAGTTGAACCAGATTGGTCTAGTGTGGTTACAGAAGCAGAAAGCAGCCCTTACCAGACACCAAACCAGCCCACACCTTGATCTTGAACTTCCCAGTCTCCAGAACTATAAATAAATTTCAATTGTTTGTATATCACCCAGTCTGTGGCATTTTGTTACAGCAGCAAAAATGGACTAAGACATTACATAACATAATATGTTCACAGGTTTCAGGGATTAGGATGTAGACATCTTTGGGAGACTATAATTCTGCCTACCACAAAAATGGTATGGAAGGAATCCAGAAGGATGACAGTTGATAGAGGGACACTCTGCAAGATAACATTTGCCACAAAATATCCACATACTTCAATCAAGCAATCTCTAAATTTCTTCTATTGCTCAGGGAATCCTAACCATCATTATATGATACATCTTTATAGCATGTTTATGAAGTCACATATGTGGGAAATGGCTCTACTGCAAATCAAGGCCTTTCCTTGTGACTTTCATTTTGAGGCTCATATTTGAAACTCTCAGATTCCACTAACTGACTTTGTATACATTCTGTAGCCCAGGGGTGGGAAACTTGTGGCCTTAAGACCACATGTGGCCTTCTAGGTCCTTAAGTGTGGCCTTTTGACTGAATACAAATTTTACAGAACAAATCCTCTTATTTTTATTAATACATTTTTGTTCATCTTTTATATTTTTATTTTATTTTCTAAATAAACATTTAAAATACCAAAGAATAAAATAAGTTTCAGTGAAACAATCCTCCCAGGTTGATGGGCACAATTAGAACACTGGTAAGCCCTAAGTGCTAAACTGACGGCTGCTCTGCTCATGATTTAGTTCTAACTTCCCCCACCTGACTGGCACCACTGCCACACGAGGCTGGCTGGCAAGAGTTTATGGGGGTCAAGTACACCAGTCTGTTATCAGCTTCTGACAAAGGTGCACTGTGTTTCTGTTTGAAGCGGAATTTGTGAATACTTGCACAGCTCAATGGTATTTTTTAATTCTGTCTGCTTAACAGCCCATCATCTCAAAGAAGATAAAGAGAACGAACGCTGAAGGAAGGAAACAGATTTTTTAATGAGGATTGGGAATTGCAATATTATTTTGTTTCTGCTAACGATAAGATGATTTGCTTGCTTTGTGATACCGCAATATCAACATTAAAGAAAGTTAATGTTTATCAGCATTATAACACTCATAAGGATCCCAAATATTTTAAATTAGAGGGATCTTGCTTTGTATACGGCTTTTAAAAAGAAAAAAAACAAAGCAGATAAAAAAAAAAAAAAAGAAAAAAAAAATAGAGGGAGAGGAATGAAAGGTTGCATTGCAGAAATTAAAAGATCAAAAGCAAAAATAATTCTTTCAAGCAGCAATAAGACCTGGAAATAATGCCACTGAAGCAACTTATAAAGTACTTCATATATTCGGGGGAAAAAAGGGAAGCCATTCAGTGATGTAGATATTGTGAAAGAATGTATTGTCCGAGTTGTAGGACCCTGATAATGTTTCCAAGTACAAACAACTGCCTCTTTCAAGGAGAACCATAACTGATCAGCAGCATGAATTAGCCTTCAACTTAACAGAACAACTTCATGCAATACTTCAAAAGGAAAATATATATTATTCAATCACTTTGGATGACTCAACTGATACTACTGACTGGGCGCAGGTTTTATACTTCATTTGGGTCATAACAGAAGATTTTCTTTGCTATGAAGTGACACGCTTTGGGCACTCTTGCAAACAGAACACAGGGAATAGATATCTTCAACAACTTTCAAGATAAATGTGAAGTTGGACATAATTTGGTAAATTTAGTGAGTGTATGTACAGAAGGTGCACCTTCCATGGCAGGAAAATGTGAAAGATTTATTGCACACATAAATAAGGTATTAACAGATCCAGATGCTCTCATCTCTTTTCATTGTATCTTGCAGCAGCAAAATCTCTGTGCTAAAGCTACTATTTTAAGTGACACTTTGCAACAAATTGTAAGTATTGTTAACTATATTCATGCAAATGCAACACCGCATGGTCAGTGTCTTAACATTCTAAAGTTGAAGGATGAGGTATTCAGTGTGGATTTGCCATATCAATTTAAAGTGCATTGGCTATCACAGGGACAGGTGTTAGCCAAAATTTTATCTCTGGGAGAACAGATAGTTAAATTTTATGAAGAACAGAATCAGCAATGTGAATTCTTTATTGAAAGAGGATTTCTATAGGAATGCAGCATTGCTGTGTGATATGTCAAATCAAAACAACTTGAATATTTCTTTGCAAGGTAAAAGTAGGTCTATATATGATATGTAGCAAAAAAAATCCAAGCATTTCAAAAAAAGCTATCTTTTTTCAAAATACTTCTTCAAAAGGAAATTTTGGATGAACAGTTTCCCCAGTTAGCAAAGGTCATTGATGAGCAGGCTGTTATGCAAATTATTTGAAGAATATTCAGCTGTTATAGACCTATTAATTGGAGAATACAATCAAAGTTTCATTGACTTTGAGAATCATGACATCACACTCAAATTAGCATTTCAGCCTCACCTAGTTGGTATCACCAAGACACCTAAAGAACTACAGATGGAATTGATTGCGTTCTCAGTAGATGACATTTTAAAGTTATTGTTTGATGCTAAGAAAGATCCAATTGAAATATGGAAAGATGCAGTAGAATACCCAGGTCTTTGGCAACATGCCCAAAACAATGCTTTCTTGCTTTTCAACCACTTATTGTTGTGAATCTACATTCCCCTACCTAATCCAAATCAAGACACCCTTAAGGTCACAAATGACTGCTACCCATCTAGAGGATCAATGGAAACTGCAGACCTACCTCCATGCGGCAACCAAATACTCAAATGCTTTCATCATTCAAAGTTTAGTTAACTTTAAAATTAACAAACGGTTTTCATTTTTTGAAATTATTAAGTACACAGTGGTTAGATTTTTACAAGGTAATGTACATTTTTAAGTATATCTAATTGAAGTTTCTTGAAAGCGACCTTATTTTATTGCAGCTAAATTAATGCAGCCTTCCAATTTGCAAAGCTTCCCCATACCTGATGTAGTCTACATTTTCAGTCAGATTATTCCAGACCTACTCACCAAGTTTTATGAAAATTCTAACAGCCAATTTCTCATGATACAGTAAGATCAATGGAATTTTTATTTTATTTATATAGATTGAGAAGCACTCCTTTTATATTATCCTATTTTTTGTTTTAGCATAAATTTAGTTCTATTATGGGTCAAATCATACCTCTTTGTTCATAAGACTTGGATCTCAGTAATAATATTAAGATAGTAGTAATATTAAGATATTAAGAAGTATAGCAATTTTTAATGCTGTACTTTTCAATACATATTATATGCATACATATAATATTTAATGTGTACACATATTATTCATATATTTATACATGTGATATTTAATATGTTAAATATTATTTACATACTGTACAGATTATACTTAATGAATTCATTATGGGAAATTATTTCTCTCTTAAGCAAAATTTTTTCCATTTATTCATCCAATAAATATTTGTCTAGTACCTCCTATGTGCAAAGCAATGGTCTAGATGCTAGGGATACAGAAGTGAACAAGAAGTGAAACTTCCATGGCTAAACCCAGGACAGTCCTGAGGGAAGCAGGAGGGTTGGTCACCCCTCTAGAACACAAGACCACCGAGCTCTTTGATGCGACAGAAACCCAGGCTGAGCCGCAGCCACGAGTTGGCCTGATGAGGACTCAGCTGTGCTTTTTGTTACCAAGAACACAAACTGTGCCATAACCCACTTTATTGTTAAAACACAGTGTTTAAATACTTTTGTGTCCTGTTGTTTTCCTCAAGTCATTCCTGTGAGAGAAGCTGGCGTAGTGAGGGGCTGGGAGAGAGCGAGGCCGGTCCCCGCCAGTCCTCGGTCCCTGAGGTGAGAGCGAGGGGCCCGGGCCTGGGGGGGTGGGGGGCTGCCTGCTTCCCCGTCCCCTGTCATCGTTCCCATCCTGCGTTCTGCTTTTGGCATAGTTACAGATACGGGCACCTCGTGTCCCTTCCAGAATCGTACCTGCACTACCTTCGGTGCAGCGCCTGACCCGTGGAAGGGCCTCCATGACAGTTCAAGGACTGAACAACTGGACAGCAGTGTGTGGTGTGACTGAAACGGCAGCATCAGCAAAAGATGGGGCCAAGCTAAAAATATCTTTGCTTGGTTCACTTTGCCATTTCCTGGGCATGTGAAACAGGAAGTCTGTGACTCTGGGACATCCCCCGTGGGGTCTGGCATGTCGCATCAAGGCAGCTGGGAAGTCCTCATCCTTCACTTCCCCACGAGACCTGACCCTGCAGACCAGCCTTCCATTTTGAACCTCTGGCCACAAATTCTGTGACTGTGAGGGCCTCCTGTGCCCCTCACTGCCGCTCCTCGTCTGACTGCTCTCCTGGCCTCCCCACTCCCCAGAGAGTGAGTGGTGCCACAGCGACAGGTCTCTGGACCTTCTGCCCTCTCCCTTCCTAGAGAGCTCCGCGCAGCGCTCTGACGGTGCTCCGTTGTATCTGGGCTCTGTCCTGTGAGGAGCAGCACCTCTCTGTCCCCTAACCCGGCTTGGCCCAGTGTCTTGCCCTGGAATGTGGGCAAAAGGGAACATGTGCCAGTTGCCCAGGGAAGCTTCAGCAGGCCCCACACAGCCCCTTTATCCCTGCCCTTTCTGCCTGCCACGGGGTGGCGTGGCCAGAGGCTGCCTTTTCATCCCGGGATCCAGAAGGACACAACCAAATGCCCACTCGCCCTGCTTTCCTACATGGGCCCAGAGCCAATGGTGCCATAAATAGAAAACACATCACTGGAAGGTGGCATTTGCAAGTGGAGTGGAAATTTGAAGAATGACTGGAAAAGCAACTCTTCAGGTGAGATGCAGAATTTACTTCTGAAAGTAAATACAACAACTCAAAGATCCAATAATCGAGACCAGAGAAGGCATCCCTGAAGAGTCGTGGTTTTCAGAGCGCTCAGCCTGCCCTGAGAGGGGATCACAGAGTGTGGACGCTTTTGGTTTGAAAGACAAACTATTATACAACTATTATAATATTTAAAATATATTATAATTAATATATTAATTAAATATAATTATTTAATAATTAAATAATTATAATAACCAATATAAATATATTACAATATATATTTTAATAATTAAAATAAATATATAATTAAAAATAAAAAAATAAACTTGACCTAATAGTATGAAAAAAAAGACAAACTACTGAGATATCTGATTCTCAACAGAGCAACCAGGAATGACCCTTTTCAGTGTGTTGGACCATGTCACGCTTCCACTTCAAGACTCATGTGTGACTTTGTATGACACACAGTGCCATAGCACATGAGACTGTGCATGATCTGACACCCTCTCCTCACTTCCTACCGCTGTCCTTTCTCCCTTAACTCCAGCCGTACTGGCCTCCTTGCCATCTCTCAGATCCACAGAGAACGCCCTGTCCCCCAAGACTGTGCACCTGCTGTGCTCTCTGCCTGAAACACTCACTCCCTAGTTATCTGCATGACACTCACCCCCTTCAGGTTCCTATCCAAATATCACCTATCAGAGAGGACTTCCCTGAATGTGGCCACAGGGATATCGTACTTCCTGGCCCATGATTACTTTGAACAATGAATTTGAGCAAAAGTCACCTGTGTCACTTCTGGATTGAAGCAATTGAGAGTCAATGTATAATATTGATGGCTGTCCCCTATTACGCCAACAATGCAAGCCACATGTCCTAGAGGGTTTGCTCATAGAATGGTACAGCCAACATCAGCCTGAATTACTGAGTCACTACTTAGAGGAACATTTCCCTGGAGGCCTGCCTGGACCCCAGTGGACTCTGTGTGTGTTATAGCAGCATAACTCAAGCCACCCTGATGGATTCACTTTCCCTCCTGCAGCCCATCCTTTTCCCCTTTCACTATTTTGTTTTTCTATTGTATTTATTACCATTTGATCTATTGTGTGTTTATTTGTTTGTGGAGCTCATTAATGCCCCCCATAAAACATTTCCTTTTGTGCCTTCTGGACACATGTTGGGATTGTGGTAAGTGGAGCAATGTTCTAGCGTCTCCCTTGTGCGCAACTCCTGGTCCCTTTGGATCATCCTGGGTCCCCGAGTCTGGCAGACAGACCCTAGGGTGGTCCCCAGGTTCCTGCCTCCTGGTGTTTTTGCCCTCGTACAATCCCCTCCCCTTGAATGTAGGCAGGACCTGTGACTTGTGGCTAACTGATAGAATGTGACATAGGTGGTGGGATGTCATAGCACACCCCAATATCATCCCCTTCTAGCAGATTCTGCAAGGCACTAGTGTGGCAAGAGCACAGATTTTAGCATCAGATGAACTCGGGTTGAAATCCTTGGATGTGCTATGTCACTTACAAGCTGACATAGGGAAGTTACTCAATATTTCAAAACACAGATATTATTCACCTCACGTGCTTGTTACAAGGCTCTCACCTCACCAGGCACCCACTTCCCTCTTGCTCATTTGCTCCAAGTCACTGGCCTCCACGCTCTTCCTCAAACATGCAAAGCTCACTCTGTCACTTTGCACTTCCCGTTCCCTCTGTCTGGAAGGCTTGTGTCTTGCCATTCAGGTCTCTGCTTAGCTGCTGGCACCTCAGTGAGGTCCTCCCTGATCGCTCACTCAAGAGCACCTCCCCCAACACTCCCAGCTGCCCTTGGTCTGATTCCCATTTTACTTTCTTCCTAGAGCTAAACATGACCTGGATTGTCTTGTTTATTTCTTGACTGTGGTGGGCAGCCTGCTGAAATGGCTCATGGTGGTCCCCACTTCCTGGTATTCATGGCTTGTGGAATCTCCTCCCCTCGAGTGTGGGCCACCAAGGGACTTGCTTCTGGCAATAGAATATGGCAAAGTGATGGATGTCACTTTGAGATTAGGTCATTGAAGACCATGACTTCTGTCTTGCCAGCTCTCTCTCTCTCCATCTACACTCTGACTCCTCTCACCTGCTTGCTCTGGTGAACTGAGCTGCCTTGATGTGAGCTGCCCTAATGGAGCAGTGCATGTGGCCAGGAGCGGAGGGTAGCTTGCAGCCAACATGCAGCAGGAAACTGAATCCTGCCAACAACCATGTGAATGAGTTTGGAAACCAATTTTCCCCAAGTCGAACCCTGAGATGACTTCAGTCTCAGGAGAGACCCTGAAGCAGAGCAGCCACTTAAGCCATGCCCCGACTCCTGACCCACAAAAATGGAGAGATAATAAGTGGTGGTGTTTTAAGTCATTACATTTTGGGGTAATTTGTTATGTGGTAATCGATAACTAAAACATTGACATGTTATTTCCTCCTCTAGAATACTAGCACCATGGCAGAAGGGACCATCTCCATTTGGTTCGCTTTGGTATGCCCAGAGCAAAAAACAAAATCTGGCACATAATAGGTACTCAGTTTTACTGAATGAGCAAACCATGAGGGCATAGGCTGTACACAGGGCACAAAAGGACAGATAAAATAAATATTTGATGAATAAATGAGTGATTTGGAGACCAATTAAATGTGAGAAGGATAAGGAAAAGACAGAGTATCTGAGTTTACTCATTTTTTTTTCTTTTTTGAGACAAGAGTCTTGCTCAGTCGCCCAGGCTAGAGTGTGGTGGCGTCATCGTAGCTCACTGAGACCTCAAACTCCTGGGCTCAAGCTGTGTTTGTGTCTTATTTTTAATAAAAATTTTAAAAATAGAAAAAAGCATATAGAATAAGGATACAAAGAAAGAAAATATTTTTGTACAGCTGTACAATGTGCTTGTGTTTTAAGCTAAGTATTAGTACACAATGGCAAAAAGTTTAAAAAATTTATAAAGTAAAAAAGCTACAGTAAGCTTAAGTTAATTTATTATTGAAGAAAACAACTTCTTATAAATTTAGTGTAGCCTAAGTACAGTGTTTGCAAAGTCTACAGTAGTGCACATGTCCGAGGCCTTCACACACACTCACCACTCACTCACTGACTCACCCAGAGCAACTTCCAGTCCTGCAAGTTCCATTCATACTAAGTGCCCTAAACAGGTGCACCATTTTTAATCTTTCATACTGTATTTTTACTGACCCTTTTCTATGTTTAGATATGTTTAGATATACAAATACCACTGCGTTACAATTGCCTGCGGTATTCAGTACAGTAACATGCTGGGCGGGTCTGTGGCTGAAGAGCAAGAGATCTAGGTGTGTGCTCAGCTGTACCAACACTCTATGATGTTCACATAACAAAACTGCCTCATGACTCATTTCCAGAACACATCCCGGTCATTAAGCGACACATGACTGTATACCAAAATAAGTGCTTCTTGGTGGGTGGTGGGATTACAGTAATTTTAAATTTTTTCCTTTTGGTTATCCATATTTTCTACAACTGACAGAAAAAACAATAGAAGTATTTCCACTTATTCTTAAAAAGCAGAGAAAGCGCCCACAGCTGACACAAGAGTCAGGATCAGAGAAGAGGTCACTGGCGGTGTGGGGGTGGAGGAGATAACCCAGTGAGAGGGACAAGAGAGAGGACAGTGGTTGCTGTGAGCCAAACCCCAGTGTCATTTCTAAAGCAAAATTTCTGGCTGGGTAGGAGAAAAAGCATTTGGTTTTGACTGGGAATGGCATGGCCACCTCCCAGGCTGCCAGGCTAGCTCTGCCTTGTTCTGACAGCTGTCTGTTTCTTAAGCATTTCTCAGACCTGCCCTTCAAATCTGTTTCCCACCAGCACCCTGGACCAGCCTTTAGTTCTCTCATACCTGCATGTCTCCTGTCCCCCGCCAGCATCCAGCTTTCCCACCCTTGCAGCTACCTCCCACTCAAAAGCCGGAATGACATCCCACAGGATGTTTTCAACATCCTCCCATCTCAGCCAGCGTATGAGATCATGAGCTTCAACCCTGCCTCAGCCTTGATCTCGTCTCCCAACAGAATCCGACTGACGCTTTCCCTTCCCATCAGGAAGCCAACATTGTACCTCCAGGGTAACCACCACTGTTTTTCAAAGTTCTGCTCCAGAATCAAGTCAACAATGAGGCCATTCACGGCTACACAGCTTTCGGGCACACCAGTTACTCTGACAAACTATTTTTGAAGAGCGGGAGACCTCTTGTGGAGATGCCACAGTCACAAGAGCCAAGTGGCCTGGACTGCTGAGCCGCACCAGGGGACAGTTGCCCTGGAGCGTCATCTGAGCCCGTTTGGGGATTAATGTTACTGCAGCATAACCCAGTGCCATGGTTGGAATGTGTCTCCCAGAAATCCACATGTTGAAAACTGAATCCCAAACGCAACAGTGTTGGGAGGTGAGGCCTAATTGCAGGTGTTCAGGTCACAAGGGCTCCTCCCTCAAGAATAGATTAATGCTGTTATGGAAAGGGCTCACAGGAAGGGGCTCTCTTGAGCTCTCTCTTGCCCTTCCGCCATGCGGTGACACAGCAAGAAGGCCCTCACCGGACACCAGATGCCAGCATCCTGATCTCGGCCTTCCCAGCCTCCAGAACTGTGAGAAAATAAATTTCCTTCTTCATAAATTTCTCAGTCTGTGGTATTCTATTACAGCAGCACAAAATGGACTAAGACACCTCACTTCTCCAAACTAACACAAAATCAATTCTGAATTTGTCAATCAACAATTTTGACACATTATTTTGAATTAGAGAATTTCTAAAGAATGAAATAAGGCAGGCAAACAAGTGGTTGACTTCTCTTCGGTAGCACTATGGGTCTAGAGTATGTGATGGACTTAGAAATGCGGCCTAACGCAGTACTACCTGTTCCTTTTGTTGCAGGAATTTGTTTTCATGTTGAATTAGAGACTAAGTGGTCATATTTCATCCCACTGTGACAGCAGTCACAGTGCTGAGTCTGTGCCTTCAATCAATTTAAGATTTTAAATACGGTCTACATCTATAGTGAATGAATAAACATCCAACTAGCCAGATGAAATGCCACTGGTTAAAGGTGGTTTTGGTTTTTTTTGTGTGGTTTCTAAAGTAAGAGGTTTCCTTAAAAAAAAAAAAATTGGCTGAAATCCAAATACATTCTACCTTACTGACTTCCTCTCTGTACTCCGGCAGGAGTATTAAATTGTTCAAACATCTGGGTCAGACAGAAATAATTATTTTTAAATGTTAATTCAACTTTGCATAAATATCATAGTATACATATTTTAACAAAGCTGTATTTTACCAGTGACTTTTATAATACTTGCCTACCATTTTGATTAATTGTAATTAGACTGCCATGCATTTTGTATGTTGGCATTTAAAGACATTCTTATGTGTCTTTAATCCTAGCCCAAGTAATTACTACATACCTCAATTTATAGGACTTTTATTAGGGAATGCTTACTGAAAGTTTCACTTTGCCTTTGCCTTTAAATTATGTCCTTTTATAGCATGATGTAAATTTTATTAGGACTTCAGCATTTGTTTTTAAGATACTTTTCACTATTGTGAAATAAAATACACTTTCCCTTAAGATTTAATTAAAAGTTTGGGGGGGGAGGTGGGGTGATAGTAATAACACATGCTTATAATAGACAATACCCCCCAAAAAAGGGACGATACAAAAAAAAGTGAAAATCACTCCCGACTCTAGCCATCCTGATGGTCTGTCCCCAACACCCCACCACATGCAGTATGAGATCACACTGTCTGTAAACTTTGTATTCTACTTCTTTCATTGCCTACATCATTCTCTTACAATGATCTTTAGAGGCTTCCTAGTACTCCAACATCTGTTTGTACTATAATTTAAACATTTTCCTATTGTAGAACATTTATTTCCAACTCCTCACTGTTTTAAACAGTGTAATGAATATGCTCTTACCTCATCTGTAATAGGCAGAATAATGACCCCTGCCCCAAAGTGGTCCACATCCTAATCCCTGGTTTCTGTGAATATGTGACTTTGCACAACAAAATTTGTGATTAAATTAAGGACTTTGGCCGTTGCGGTGGCTCATTCCTGTAATCCTAGCACTCTGGGAGGCTGGGGCAGGAGAATCGCTTGAGGTCAGGAAGAAGTTCAAGACCAGCCTGTGCATGATCGAGACCCTGTCTCTACAAAAAATATAAAAAATTAGCTGGACATGGTGGCGCATGCCTGTAGTAACAGCTACTTGGGAGGCTGAAGCAGGAGGATTGCTTGAGCCCAGGCGTTTGAGGTTGCTATGAGCTATGATGATGCCACTACACTCTACCTGGGCAACAGAGTGAGACCTTGTCTCCAAAAAAAAAAAAAAATTAAGGACCTTGAGATGGGGGATTATCCTGGGTGGGCCCAGTCTAATCTTGAGTGCTTAAAGTAGGAGACCTCTTCCTGGCTGTGGTCAGAGAAAAGATGTGTGGTGGAGGCAGGGGTCAGAGAGCTGCTGCGCTGCTGGCTCCAAGGGACAACGCAGGAAGGCGCCACAGCGAGGGCTGTCGATGGCCTCTGGGAACTGAAAAAGGGCAGGAAGGAAAGAGCACCCCAAGAGCCTCCAGAAAGAAACACGGCCCTGCCAACACCTTGATTTTAGCCCAGTGAGACCTGTGTTGGATTTCTGACCTACAAACTGCATGATAATGAGTTTGTGTTGTTTTAAGCCACTAAGTTTATGAGAATTTTTTATGGCAGCTTGTTGTTGGTGGTTTTTAATTTGGTTATTCTTGAAATCAAAGAGAAATCTGTTTCATTGATCCACTATGAACAATTCTCTCACCATATACAGCACCAAAAAATATATTAAAAAAATTAAAAAACGCATAGCCTGCACCTCACACACACATCTGCCCAAACACCACACAGCCTAGACAGAGAAGGAAACACAAATCAAACTCAATACCCTCACACAAAAGAAGTCTTTGAATCAGGACTTACAAATTTATATATTCTTTTCTGTGAAAAAAACAAACAAAAAACCAAGTGGGTAAAGAAAAACTTGTAGGTGAAGGCCTGACAAGACTTAGGAGAATTAAGAAAATTCTGCTAAAAGCAGCTCATGGACACCATCAATGTGCATTATTTTAGAACTTTTCATGAGGTAGTTAATTCTGTTTGTTATTTCTTGTATTCAGAAAATACTGAAGAAAAGTGATTAATTCTTAATAGACCATGCCTTTAGGTTAATGACTTCTCTGGTTAAAAACACTCCACAAAAATACAGCTAGTTAGAAATAACTCAAAAAATAGAAACATTTCTTTTTCTTGTTTGAGAATATTATAATGTTTTCTTGGTTGTTTTTGCTGGTTTATTTTTTACAAAGAATGGAGGGCACAGTTTAGTTCAGACTTGTGTAATAATAAAATAAAATGTAAAAACCGAAGCTATTCAAAGACTTAAATGATGATATAATGGAAATTAGTATATAGATTCTGCATGATGACGTAAGAAGGCTGTACAGATCTGAATAGCTGAGAAACTGAGTGACTTTTCCTATGTTCGAATGAATCACTAGAGGGCAACACAGGCTGCACCTTGAACAACCTCCGACATGGGTTGTAGATACAGGGGAGTGAAAGCAGAGACAAAACTGGCAGAAGTCAGAAAGATAAAAGCTGCAACTATAATTCCTGCTAAAATCATCAGTTAGTTAACTGCATGAAACCGTTAGTAACCAGCTATTTTAGTAACTGACTGAAGTCTTAAGATTTTTCTCTTAACTTTTGAAAAAAATAAGTAGATATGGCCATTGTCCTCATGCACATAGTCACGCAGAACATTAAAGAAAAACCTTGAACATCATGAAAAATGGAGTCCTTTTTTTCCCCCCTCCAATCTCTCAAGCATATGGATCAACTACAGAAGCAGCACAATCACTTTTTTCCTGTCTGGGTGCCACATCAATGTGGCCCGGTTTTGTTCTTTACGTTATATTACATGGACTCATCTCGTCATTGCTCAGGTTTAAAAAACAGGAAGGAAATTTCCAAATGTGAAAAGAGCTGTAATTGACTATTGTATCTCTTCCACCAGAATCAAGGGAAAAGAAAACCCCACCTTAGGAACTGCAGTTCTGATTTTCATACTTACTAGTAAATTTTAAAAAATATTTTATATCTAGATACTGCTTTTGTTGTATTTGTATTTTAATCATAAAATGCTATAAATCCATTCTGGAACAAAGTTGGTCACAATAATGAATGAATTAAAAAAAGAAAACTAATACATGATTTTGTGCACATCTTATTTACTATTTTCCTTAGGAGTCAACTCCTTAAAGTCCTTGAAGACTTTAAGGTACCAATATACATGCCTAACCAATTTATAATCCCATCAGCAATGTATACAAGTGTCTGCCTCACTGGCCCCCACCAACCCTGAGAATTAGTTTCATATTTATCCTGTTGTTTCATGTTCTTTCATTTAAATCGATGATAGCAATTATATCAAACAATAAGAGCAGCCAACTGAGGGTGTACTAGATGCCAAACACCATCTAAACACTAATTCATTTAATTCTCACAACTCTATGAGGTATGTTACCATTGTTATCCCCATTTTACAGAAGAGGAAACTGAGGCATGGAGAGGTTAATTATGGGGTAAAGCTGGACTTAGAACGAAGAAGTCTGGCCCAAAAGTTATTCTCTTTAATGGGTCCTCTACTAAAACGGAAAGTTCTGGAAGACCGCATCAGTTTTCTCCTCTTTATCCTTTATTACTCAGGTGATTCTCAAGTTTCCCGCAGTATAACAACAGTTGTCATGTGGAGGTCTATACATGCAAGTGGTGTGTGAAAGTTCACTTAGTATGTAAAGAACTGTGGTAATAGTTTTTCCTGTCTTTGCCTAGGGTATTTTGCTTGTCTCCCAGCCGTGGAGTAATTGAAGTATTCTCAAATAATTAAGACTCACTTCTTTAACCGCCAGATCATTGTATCCCCCCATACTTATTCCTTCGCAGACACCCTAGATATGACAATAGGTACTGGAGACAACAGTCAGACAAGTGGAAAAGGCTGTGTTAGTTCTGATGCTGTAACAGACCCCAAACAACAGCAGTAGCCTAAACAAGACACAATCCAGTTCTCTTTCACTTCAGTCTCAGGGTCAAGAGTCCAGGGCTAGAAGGCAGCAACCACTACGGTTTGGGAGGCCCAGGTTCCCACTACCTTGTTGCTCTTCCCTCCCCTGGAGCAGACGTCTGCAAACTTTCCCTGTCTAGGACCAGACAGTAAATATTTTAGGCTGTGTCTGTCACAACAATTCTATCCTTGCAGGTAAATGAATGACAAGTGTCTGTGTTCTCATACAATTTTATTCACAAAACATGCCACAGGCCACAGTCTGCCTAACCCTGCCCTACAGCAATGCTCCTTAAACTGTGATGTCCACACAAATCACCTCAGGATCTTGCTGAAGTAAAACTTCTGGTGAGGTAAATCTGCAT